>CM061920.1:147246988-147426745 GCA_031002005.1 Vandiemenella viatica
CATGAACAGTCCTGGTGTACAATGTCTGTACTGCAGTCTGTGTTTTCAAGTTGGAATACCAACGTCGATCAGCGCTAACCAAATGGAGTTGTATCCAGTGAGGGAGTTAGCAACTAGCAGATATGATTTTCGTGTATGGGCAAGTAAATGGAAGCATCAAAGAAGCGGAACTTCTGTACAAGACCAGATTTCCACATAGAAAACATCCATTTCTAAGGCTGATCTATCGATTGAGTGAAACAGAACAATTTATATCACAGTACAACCGAGGAGTACCATGAACTACGCTTATTCCCGACATAGAAGATGCAGTCTTTACTCGATTGGATGAGTCGCCTGAAATCAGCACTTATCAGTTACATGTGAAATGAATGTTTCGCCGAGTAATGTGCGGCGTGTATTACGAGAAAATACAACCACAATCCTACCATCCACAGAAATTGCATGGTTTGACTCTTGCTGATTACGGAAATCGTGTGGTGTTCAGCCAATAGTTTCTGACAGAACCTTTCAGTCGATCCTCACTTTCTTGTGTATGCACTTTTCACAAATGAAACATGTTTCACTTGAGACGGAATGCGAAATTGTCGCAATAGTCATGTATGGGGCGATGAGAATCCCCACGCTATAGTTATGTAGAGCCATTAACACAGATTATCAATCAACGTGTGGGCAGGCATAATCAATGGTTACTTATTAAGCCTGTCTCTTTTTCTTCGGTGCTTAAATGCGCCACTGTACACAGACTTACGATTCAGATAAAGACATAATTTCCTGGTTCCTGGAACATATTCCACTTGTTATTCGTAAACGGGTGTGGGATTCGAACATGATGGAACCCCACCTCACTTTGGACTGAGGGTTCGTGAACACCTGGAGCAGACATTCCCTGAAAAGTAGATAGTCAGAGAAGGTCCTGTTCCGCGACCAGCACATTCACATGATCTCACCACGCTTGATTTCTTCTTGTGGGGCCATGTGAATAGTCTGGTGTATGAGACACCTATCGTTACTGAAGAGGATCTTGCAATAATTCTCGCTGCCTCCAACACTGTTCAAACGACACTAGAGAACGCGTTAAGACAGAACATTGTGTAACGATGCCATGCCTGCAAAGACTCTGGCGGATGTGATTTGAACTGTTGTCAATGTAGCAGTTTGTGAAACTTGTTTAGGTAAATGGTATTCATTTTTACCGGACTGTAGACGTAGGGTTTTCGGTCTCTCCGACATCAAGTTACGTGCGGCGTTACAAGTTCACAACAGGGAAGTTATCTGAGGGTATTTGGGAGTATTCAGCGGAAATTCTGTAAATCATGTTTAGGGATCGGAACTTTCAGCGCTGCGCGAGGCTAAGACAAATCTTGAGTAGATTTTCGATTATAAATTTCGACTCGGTAGTTTCTGGACCAGGGTTACATACCCCAAATTGTTACATTTAAACTTCTCTATCGCTCCTGAAAATTTGTAACATTATCATGGAATCACCCCGCATAAATAACAATGTAATTAATATTTCTAATTGAGTCGCAAATGCAAACAAATCATTGAAAATGTGGCACAGCTAGTGTTGAAAACTGAAAAAAAAAATGTTTTTTTTTTCAGCTTTGTGAAAAAAAACATGAAAAAAACTTTTTACCTTGTTTTTTTTTTCAGAAAACAATATATTTTATAAATTATAGTTTTATTTATGGAACTTACATTTACATGTGTGTTTTACAGCTTACTGAATCATATAATGTCTTACAGGATGATTTATAAATGTATCTATGTAGGTAACATAATTTTATTCATCCTCTATGTCAGTACCACATTAACTAGTATCAGCACTACCAACACTAGTTCGGTCGGAATTTTCTGGTTCTTCTTCTGTCTCCTCTAGATCCATAAATTTAGAAATAGTTAGTTTCTTTTACTGGTTGTTCTTGTATTGTATGCAAACGATTTTGAGATTGCAATTTTAAATTAGGAGCAAAGTACACACTGTGCATAAAGACTGCGCCGGTAGTTCTGTATTACGGTCTTTTAAGTTTGAAATTAAATCTATTATCATACAAAATAGGAGCTTTATTTCTTTTCAATCGTTGATTTACACCAACGGTTGCAAGGAAACAATTCATAATTACTAACAATTCAATGACTCAGTATCACTATACACAGAGAGTTTAACAAGTATCAGGGGTGTAGCTACTATCGGGCTAGGCGGTGTAGTGCACCGGGGCCCCTACGCTCAGGGAGCCCCCAAGCAATACCCCAGGGGCCCCAAGCATACCTGAAGGGGGGCCCCAAGCGCAGTTCAGTGGGGCCACGGGCCTTCACGGCAAACTGGCGACCTTTTTTTTAGCTCTACCCTGTTGTCTAAGGGGGCCCCTGAGACACAAGGAGCCCCTTCACTGCTCAAAGGGCCCCCAAGCACAACTCAGGGGCCCCAGCCTCAGATCAGGGGGCCCTACCAGCAACACAAAGCAAAAAAAAAGGTCCCCCATCTGGCCTGAGGGCCCAAAATAAATACATTTTTTGCACCTGGGCCCTTGTTGACCTAGCTACACCACTGACAAGTATACGAATATAAGGAAAGCACAATAAGTAATAAAAGAGTCAAATTACCGTAGATAAATTTAAAATTCCTAATTTTTAAAAAAAGATCGGTAGGTCTACAGATAAATTCATAGGGCTGGCAGCATTGGTACAAATAGAATAGCGACTGTCAACCCAAATAACAGGGAATGAGGATTCCTTCTCGCGCAACCTGGCCTCTTCGGGAAGTCCCCGTTCGTAAAAGAAAACTTCATTCATGTTGCCAATATTTTCGGTTTTTTTTCCCCTACTGAACCAGAAAAAAATAGTAGATTTAAAAATTATGATAAGTACTTAGTATAAGCTCAAAAACAGTCGTATTAAACGAAAAATGCCTTACAAGTTTGAGATTTAGTAATTATGAAAAAAAAACGTGTCCCAGAAAAAACCCAGTTTTTTTTCATGTTTTTTTTTTTTAAGTCAGAAAAAAACGTTTTTTACAACACTAGCCACAGCAAAAATCGGTTCATAAAGGAGGGGTACAAATGTGGTTGGCAAGTTGATGCAGTACCTGATATGCAACCACATTAGGAATTCCTATACGAGATGTGTACAAAAAGAAACCGAACTTCTGCTGTAATTGCTTTATTGCTCATCATACTAACTTTTACACACTTTCCCCTTCAAATTACTGTCCTTCACTATCAATACACCGTTGCCATCGTTTTTTCAAGTTTTGGAACGCCTCCTGGAATGCAATTTCTCCGATGGCGCGCAGTTCTCTCGTCTCATTGTCTTGAATTTCTTCTATGGTCTGGAAACGACGTCCTTTCAAAGTGTGTTTCAGTTTTGGGAAGAGAAAAAAGTCGGCCGGAGCCAAGTCTGGAGAATAGGGTGACTGAGGCACAACGGGAGTGCGATGTTTTGCCAGATAATTCGTGACAAACAACGATGCGTGCAACATCCACGACTGATTCTCCCACAGTTCAGGCCTTTTCCTACGCACATCATCTCTCAATCTTGTCAGAATTTTCTGGTAGACTTCCTTGTTTACCGCTTGACCTCGTGGTACAAATTCATGATGCACAACTCCTTTTCAATCAAAAAACACGACCATCATCACCTTGAAGTTCGACCGACTCATCCGCGCTTTCTTTGGTCGAGGAGATCCTTTCCCCACCCATTCTGAAGACTGCCTCTTCGTTTCCACATCGTACCCATAAACCCATGTTTCATCGCCTGTAATGATGTTCTTGAGGAAGTTTTCGTCCTCATATGCTTTTTCAAGCAACTCCTTAGAGATCCTAGCTCGATTCTCCTTCTGCTCGTCTGTCAACAAGCGCGGCACCAGTTTTCCACTGACACGATGCATTCCAAGTTTTTCTCTCAGGATGTGATTGCAAGAGCCTACACTTATGTCATCTTCTTCAGCAACCTCACGGACAGTCAAACGGCGATTTACACGAATCACAGTGCGAACCCTCTCAACATGGTGGTCGTCTGTTGATGTGGAGGGTCGACCAGATTCCTTAAAGCGCTTAAACCATTCATAGCACTGTGTTCGGCTCATGCAGTCATCCCTACATGCTTGTTTAAGTATTTGAGGTGTCTCGGTAAACGTTTTCCCAAGTTTAACACAAAATTTCACACAGACGCTGTAACGAGCCGCGCTGTCGCCACGTTACAAGGTGCATTTTTATTATATATGTAATAATATAAAAGTAATTTACATAAATCTTGGGCGACCACCTAAATAGATTTTTGTTGTAATTTTATAAAGTACGCAAGATTCCAAGTGAGGACTGTAATGAAATGATGAACATACAGTGTATCTTGGTAAAGCGAATATTCAAGAATTATTGAGCTATGTAGGCTTGAAGCTAATCTTGGTGTTCCCGAGCCTTAGCGACAAGAAGTCGCGGATTTGGGATTTGCCAGACCACACGCTCTGCTCCCTGGGGATGGGCGGTCAACGACGTCACTCACCTTGCGGGAAAAGCCTGCCGTCCGAAACCCGAATGTTCCCTCGCCCCGGCGAACTTAGCCGAATATGTCCGACCTCTGTTAGATACTCTAGCCAAATCACATATCGAGGATATCACGTGACATTAGGTGCCGACCTGAAGATCCAATCAAAATGAGCGTATAACTCAAAATCCTGGGAATTTTTGTTGTATGTGAGCTTCGAGACTACAAATGGGCGGAGCGAGAAGTTTCCTCGTGGACCGAAGAGCGAGGAGCTGGACATTCTGACTTCGATCTTCGAGTCCAAGCTATGCGAGTCTAGTCTGAGGTTGACTTGGAAAGTTGACTTCTTTCGCCAACTGCTGCTGCAAGCTTGCTGGAGCAAGCTTATCGCAGCAACACAGCCGGTAATGCGATGATGCGCATTGTCAGACCAGAGATGCCTATAGCCGACTTGTGAGATAATCTCACATATCGTGGGTCCGCTACAGTCACCGCAGACATCAGACGCAGGACTACAATGGTAATTTATTACGACCAAGCCATCTGATTGTGCATTCCGTGAAACAGAACCCGTAAGCGACTTTGAGAGGATAGGTCCATGTTCTCACTTTGTAATTGTAAAAACCCCTGAGCTAGCGGCATAATTTGCCAGAACTAGTTATTTTCGAATGATATATTGTTCATTCTGGTGCCCATGATTTTCTTTTTAACTGTAAAGTCACAGTATTATGATACCTTTGTCTGAGGTCGTCATAACTTGTATTTTTAATTGTTTCCAATTGTCATTATTTCTTGCATTTTGATTCTGAGATATATTTAAAAGTAAATATATAATTGTTTGCTTGCTCATGACGGCTAATTGTAACTCTGAGCGTTGCTTTTATGACTTTGCCGATTTGTGTTAATGTTAACGGTAAATTCGCTCGGATTTGTAATCGCCAGTGATAAGAAAATAAATGTCATATTGTGACAATTTTCCTGAATTCCAACTAACGTCGAAATTCTTGCAAAATTAATAAATTTTCACTCCTTCATAAAAATTAAAATTAAAAATCCACAATTATTAATCATAAAGGTATGAAAGATAATTGTAACGTGGTTTGCCCACCAAGGCACCAACCACAACGCGTAGCTCCTCCAATTCCTTCATTCTCGCTTTCTCACAAATCCGACGAGTACTCTGCGCACGACTTCACTCAACCGGCTGTCACTCGTAAACTAATACAGTGACTGTAGTTTGACAAGAGGCAATCTCTTGCCGGGAGATGTCACTAGTGTGCACGGAAGTCAGAGAATTTTATCTGCAGCCGTTGGCGCGCTATTTAATTAGTTCGGTTTCTTTTTGTACACACCTCGTATATGAGAAAGAAAGATTGGCTAAATCAGTAAAATAGAGCTAAGCGCGGTTGTTCAAATCAGTCTAATCTAGTGGTTTAGTTGTAACAAATTTCAGATCAAAGTTGACACTGTGTAACTAGATTTCCAATAAATTTTGCAAAGAAAATCTATACAATGGTAGTCAATATGGAAAAATAGAAGATAAGTTAGAGTAACAGTCATAAAAAATACCTAGTTACTGTACCAAACGTTATCCATAAAATTAATTCGAGAATAATTATCAATTTTATGATGAACTTTGCAAGGTAAATAACTGTTGGTGCGTCATGTGAACAATTGATTGAAATTATCTGTAACAACTTTAAGTTTTGCTCACATAAGCTCTGGAAGTGTGCCAGTTTTCGCCAGGCGAGTGCAGACAAGTCCATGCCAGTATTTTCCAACCTACCTTGCGTGACTGAGCGAGTACCACCATGCCGTATCTCCCACATTACCTCCCAACTACCCATCGCGGAGGTATACAGTGTCATCCACCTTGTCTGGAAACCTACTTTCTATGATGTTTACGCCTACTAACCTCAATTTTTACGCTATTATTGCTAGCTAGGGGTGGTCAGTTCGATAGCCGGTGATGGAAAATTGATGAATTTTCAACTTCTACAATACAGAGCTGTATTTGCAGCATCAGTAACTGCAATTTCAATGCGCTATGGCTGCTTTGTGCCCTATTTGAAATAATACGATTAGTTTTTACATTGGTTGAGTTCAAAGAAGGAAATTATCATTAGTGTTAAGGCGCTTGTCTGAACATGATATTTAGTCAATACTGACTCAAGTTCGAGACTCGGTGAAGGATATAGTCGAAATTTTCACTCTTTTGACTTGCCTTCCGGCTCAAAAAACTTATATTCGACTCAGAATCACTACGATTTGAGACTCAGTAGGAACTTCACAATATATATCTTTAGACCACAGGCTTTGGGCTTCAAAGTCACAAAAAAACTATCGATTGAATTCAAGGACATGGCATCATCAGAAGTTACTATATGTTAGGTTAAGCTTCGTTGCCGCATTTACACAATCTTCAGATTTAGACGGATGCAATGAGTGATCAATACACTTATAATTTAGTGCGTGACCAAAGAAATAGCACGGGTTCGAATCCACCCTGTACAAATATTTTCATAATATTTTCACTAAATTGTGTAATACTTATTTACACTTTTGCTAGATATTAATACCAATGCCTGCAATCCATTGGAAGTATTAATTCCATTGCTTGTAAGTACTAATACAATTTGTAGAGGGCAAATGTAGGTGGGTGCAGGATAGGGGGAAGATGGGTGTGTAGGGAAATTGCCACCGGAACCTGTGCTCCATTGCAATGAAAATTAAATTAAATTAATGTAAGTATATTTTTTCGAAAATTATGTAATACAGTGTCCATTTTTTTTTTTTTTTTTTTTTTTTTTTTTGAATGCTCGAAGTCCACTGTAAGTAGCAAAGTTAGTGTTTGTAAGAATTAACCCTTTAATGTTTGTAATTATTTCTCAGCTCGTAGCACCTTCATAGCATGCAACGACAATTATGTAACAAGCGACATATTAAGTCATACTATTTTTACAAAAAAGTCTTAGCTGTCTAACGACCACAAGTGTATCAGCAGCTTGCTTTGATCAACAAAGGCTATAGTTACAAATGGTTATTCCGTTTGTATGTGTAATGTCATTATTTTTTGGATGGCTGTCGTGGACGTTCTGTTATGCTGTTTAAGGCTTTCGTTAGCAATTTCGCTATAACTTGCGATATAACTTTTCCGTTCTTGAGTCTTCATTCTTGGTTGCTAATTGACACCTAGAATGTGTAGGGTCAGAGGAGTCATAAAAGTTTTTGCTACTGCTCTACGATAGTGAAATATTAAATCTGCTAAAAATTTCTGTTTATTGCATCATAGATACGACTACAGCTACAAGTGAGATACAGCTGTAAACCTTAAATGTAATAAAGCGATCAAGTACAAGGTTCCCTGACTGATAAATTTCCAAGTCAGATTTAAGATGAAAATTTATAGGTACTAGGTAAAATCGATCGGTATGCGGCTCCAGGCTAGACGTACTTGCCGCTTCTGTAAATCAGAATCAAATGAAGGCAGTATCACATGTTATTTGTCGCATGTAAACCCTGCTGAACGCGCGTTATTTACAATGCGCCAGAACTTGGGTAGAAACGATTGGCGGTTGGTTGAATCAGCAGGTTTTTTATTCACGTCCGGTACGGAAGTTACATTTTTTAGAACTCAATAAAATCTAAAACAATCTGAAGTAATAAAATATGACCCCTTCAAAACTATTAATTGCGTTTTTTCGCTTACTGTCTATGTGAATCCGTGTTTCTGCAAATGAAGACAATTGTAATGGACCAAGTTTTGAGGCAAAAGATTTAGTTGTGTGATTTAGAATTAAACGAGTGTTAAGTGAGTCGTGACAGTACGCCAAAGTCGCGTGCCATCCGCACGCTAGTAATGAGTCAGGTTTTGCTGACGAAAACGATCAGCGCATACCACAGCCAGGGACACTGGCCGGTCAATTGCCGAAAGAAGTCTAGAATGTTCGATACGGGCAATATAAGCAACGCAGGACATTCCTTCAGTCTTCTCAGTGACTGATTGATAGTAGGCACGTTACTATGCCAGTTGGATAGTCAATAGCCTCTCTCTCTTATAGCCTGGTCTCGCGTTAGGGTCGACAATGCTGCAACACTTGGCGGAATCCTCCGATAGATATTCTGCATGAATGTAAGTAATTGTTCCATCATCTAGTAGTACTTCAGAAGATGTAAATCCAATAGAAGCCTACGGGGATAGCCTCGCAGCCGGCGTCAAAACGGATGATATGTATTCAGTCAAGGACGAGCAATAAACAGTATTGTGCAGCAGTTAGGCCGTGTTCTCACTGGTGGAATATAAGATATTGTTGTTGTTGTTATTTGGGTTTTAGGGCGCGTCGACGACGGGGTCATTAGCGCCCTAACAGGAATATAAGAGATCCTGCTGTTTGCCATAGTAAGCCTAAGTTGGTGAAGCCATACTAATAACCACACAGGTCTGTGGCCTTAATCCACAGTGATGTCAGAACCTGATATTAGTAAATAGCCTTACAGCTGAGCTGGAGAGTGGAGCCGAGGTCGCCGGAGGTCAGCAGCAGCAACTCCATTAAAGTTTCCAGACACTCTCTGCCGACCCCAAATTACGCCCACAGAAGAGGAGCTAGACCACTCGACTAGTCCGTTACACAATATTATTGTGGCGCATATAACAGTATGAGATTGCTATCTTTAAGTAACCGTGACTTTAGAGTCAAGTGTTAGAAAAGGACCAGAATAACTCATAACCTGCTTTAAGAATTGATTTGGGCATCAAGTAACACAAAATAAAAGTTCGAAAACCACAGTAAACCATTACAGGTCTCCTTAAATTGGTACGATTATTAGTTTATATAGAGCGCCCAGAAAAGTGGAGGGCTGTGGGGTCAACAATATCTCTCTCTAGGACATGTGCAGACATTATCGTTCTTCATGTATTGTAGCAACATATTGACGCTGGGAACCACGAAATTTTAATTGATATTACCATTTTAAACTAGGTCAATGTTACCATAGTCTCTTTGATAACTTATTTGCTCAAAGTACTATATTCCGTACCTCAGTCCCGAAAAACTATCGCCATACTTGCTTACTACCACCTACACCATTTCAGTGGTCGCATAACGAACACGATACCATTTGTTGCTCTCGGGATAAATTCAAATAGATACAAGGAAAATATGAACTGAAAATGTGCGTGGAGAATATAATAATTTTTCATGACAAATAATACTTGGTTCTTTGGACATGGGTATAGTTGAATAGCGATTGCTCTAAAAAAAAAAAAAAAAAATATGGGGTGTACTGGTGAAAACACATTGAGTGTTGAACAGCGTATTAAAAGAACCTGGAATTTTCGGATACCTTATCTCTCCGGTGTCGTTCCATGGGGACATAAACAAAAGGATGTTAATAAAGTTTGAACCTGCGTAAAAAAATTATAGACCACTACATTCTTTATTCGGGGGCAGTAAAGAGCACGGAAAATTAAACCAGACTTGTCCACTGGCGACCATAATTATTAAAACATATAAAGGTTACAACACGGTCATATACACTCCTGGAAATTGAAATAAGAACACCGTGAATTCATTGTCCCAGGAATGGGAAACTTTATATACACATTCCTGGGGTCAGATACAACACATGATCACACAGACAGAATCATAGGCAAATAGACACAGGCAACAGAGCATGCACAATGTCGGCACTAGTACCGTGTATATCCTCCTTTCGCAGCAATGCAGGCTGCAATTCTCCCATGGAGACGATCGTAGAGGTGCTGGATGTAGTCCTGTAGAACGGCGTGCCAAGCCATTTCCACCTGGCGCCTCAGCTGGACCAGCGTTCGTGCTGGACGTGCAGACCGCGTGAGACGACGTTTCATCCAGTCCCAAACATGCTCAATGGGGGACAGATCCGGAGATCTCTCTGGCCAGGGTAGTTGACTTACACCTTCTAGAGCACGTTGGGTGGCACGGGATACATGTGGACGTGCATTGACCTGTTGGAACAGCATGTTCCCTTGCCGGTCTAGGAATGGTAGAACGATGGGTTCGATGACGGTTTGAATGTACCGTGCACTGTTCAGTGTCCCCTCGACGATCACCAGAGGTGTACGGCCAGTGTAGGAGATCGCTCCCCACACCATGATGGCGGGTGTTGGCTCTGTGTGCCTCGGTCGTATGCAGTCCTGATTGTGGCGCTCACCTGTATGGCGCCAAACACGCATACGACCATCATTGGCACCAAGGCAGAAGCGACTCTCATCACTGAAGACGACACGTCTCCATTCGTCCCTCCATACACGCCTGTCGCGACACCACTGGAGGCGGGCTGCACGATGTTGGGGCGTGAGCGGAAGACGACCTAATGGTGCGCGGGACCGTAGCCCAGCTTCATGGAGACGGTTGCGAATGATCCTCTCTGATACCCCAGGAGCAACAGTGTCCCTAATTTGCCGGGAAGTGGCGGTGCGGTCCCCTACGGCACTGCGTAGGATGCGACGGTCTTGGCGTGCGTCCGTGCGTCGCTGCTGTCAGGACCCAGGTCGACGGGCACGTGCACCTTCCGCCGACCACTGGCGACAACATCGATGTACTGTGGAGACCTCGCGCCCCACATGTTGAGCAATTCGGCGGTACGTCCACCCGGCCTCCCGCATGCCCACTATACGCCCTCGCTCAAAGTCCGTCAACTGCACATACGGTTCACGTACACGCTGTCGCGGCATGCTACCAGTGTTAAAGACTGAGATGGAGCTTCGTATGCCACGGCAAACTGGCTGACACTGACTGCGGCGGTGCCCAACCGCTGCGCAGCTAGCGCCCTTCGACGGCCAACACTGCTGTTCCTGGTGTGTCCGCTGTGCCGTGCGTTTGATCATTGCTTGTACAGCCCTCTCGTAGTGTCCGGAGCAAGTATGGTGGGTCTTACACACCGGCGTCAATGTGTTCTTATTTCAATTTCCAGGAGTGTCTAATATGCATTACGTTATACAATGATTAAGTGCGAAATTAAATGAAAACATTCCCTAACGCAAATAATATAATGCGTTGCGAATTTGAAAACATTTGAAAATTCCTTTGTACCTAGCGATAGGTAGCTAGGAGCAGTCGTTTGAGGTCTTGGAGTGAACGAATTAATTATTATAATTTAATTGCGATGGAGCACTCGCTCCAGTGACAATTCCCGGTCAACTAATTACCCTGTTTTATTTTTTTATTATCTTTTATAATATGAGTGTTAAATTCCTCCCCATCTTCTTTTGCGATTTATAATTCCAGCGTTTTGGTAAACAATTCACCACTTCACTTGGTAATTTTTTCTAGTCCCTGACATCCTTCTCCTTGTGAAGATCATTTCTACTTCTAGTGCCATAATTGTCCATTTTAATATTTATTTCAAATCGAGTATAATTTGACTATAAAGGACATTAATGTGTATGTATACTCGCCCACCAACGTTAAAATCCCTAACTTTTTGAACAGCTTTGTGCATGAAGTTCCGCTGTTAACCCCAAACGTAACTCTACTCTGAATACTTTGCCTCTATTAGTAGAATTGCTCCTGAATATTATTCGATAAAATGACATTAAAGAATGAAAATAAGCAAAATTGTTTCCTCATAAAGAGAAATACATAGCTGAAATTATATGAATATGATGTGGTTACACACAAGCGCTTTAGTACGTCAGACATGTAACCACCAATTTAATTATGATCAGTAAGCAAACGTAGAAATTTCACACTCTCTATCTCTTGAATGGATTGGCCTGCAACTTTTATCCCTAAGTTTCGTGGTTATATGTGTGATTTACTGAATTGTATGTATTGAGTTTTATCAAAATTTAAGATCAAGCCATTAGCTGTAAACCATTTATTACTAAGGTCAAAAATATATTCTGTGGAGAAATGTGGAATATTTTTGAACAGTACGCTTGTATCAACTGCAAATTGGACAAATTTCGCGGTTTTAGACATAGCGCATGGTAAATCATTTATATATCTATATATATAAAAGAACGTCGTGTTAGTGACACTATTTATAACTCAAGAACGGTTGTACCGATTTGGCTGAAAATTGGTACGGAGGTAGCTTGGAACCAGGAGACGGACATAGGATACTTTTTATCCTGTTCGACCTCGTTCCCATGTGACGTGACAAGTCACTATAAAATGTGGTGTATCAAAAACGCATCTAACTTGGAATAACAAAATGTCAAAGAGAATACAAGTCACTATGAAACGTGTAATAACAAAAACTCATCTGACTTGGAATAACAAAACGCAAATGACAGCTAAATGTAATTTTGTCTATGGTTAAGTACGGTTGGACGTAAAAATTGGAAGGAAAATAGCAAAAACAACACTTTTCGTGTCCCTCATTCAAAACAAGACAAAGGCGCGTTAGGATTATCTTTGGTATGCCTTCAAGTTGATTAGGCTCTATGGATATTGATCTATGGCCGGCATTATACTGTAAAAGAACTTTGTCAAAGATCTTTGATAAAAGATATTTTATAAAATATGTTACAGTGTAATGGGGCTTATTTTATAAAAGATTCCTTTAATAAAATTTCTTTTATAAAATGTAAGGCGTTGGCATTACATTTTATAAAAGATTTCACCATCCTGCAAACGTAAACAAAGAAAATGGCTTAAAGGACGTTACCAAAGTTGGTTATGACTGTCGAATCCACGAAAATCTTTATTTCTGAGTATGAAAAGAAGGAAATCACAAACATATAGACTATAAGATTAGCAATAAAACGGTGAACACTTACGAAAAGTTAATTAGTGCTATGATAGAAGGCTGTACTGTAGAAGACGTAAAAAGAGAAAATTAATGTGTTAAGAAATTAGTCTTTGACAGGTTTCTGGAATAATAACAGAAGTAATCCGCAGACCAATGCGTGTGCTATATTGCGGAATGGTGTAGATCCGTCACCATCAACCGAGTTCAACTCATGGCACATACACCGTAAAAATAAACACCCAATAGTATACATGGGGAAATAATTCTGATGTAGAAATTTATGAAAATATTGTGGTAAGAGTTTATTGGACATATACTTCAGCATCAACCATGATTTTTCTAATTTTGCATGTCCTCACATTGCAGCTCTTTCACTAAGCTTTGATGAACTCCTATTATATCAAGTCTCGTAATCCACGGTCTAACCTAAATATATTTACTTCTCATCTTCAATAAAATGCATATTGTGACAGTTGCACTAACTGGGTCTGCAAAAGTTTACAAGTTTACTCCATTAATTTCAGAGAACTATGACGAAAAAGTTTATATAGTGTAGTGGGACTGAAAATATATCATAAAATATCTTTGATAAAATAAATATGATAAAATGTTTTATAAAAGATCTTGGACAAAGATCTTTTGCAGTGTAATGCCGGTCTATGCCATGGAGGAAGGAATATATGGAGACGACGCAAGGGACCATCGCCACATACTGGAGTGAAACCGGGTGGAGACAAGTGGGGAGGGGAGGCCGCCATATTGCTTGACCAGAGAAACACGGAAATATGCACAAAAACCTCAAGGGAATCATAAGACAACCGTGGCACCGCAATTTGATGATGGATTATTATGTAACTCGACAAGACACATCAAAAATGAAGAATAAAATTTTTTGATATCGTACTTAGTTCTCGAGATATACTGTCTCAAAAGCGTGGAGTTTCTGGTTGAAATTCAGAAGAAACGTGTCCCCAAAGTCAAATTTGGTGATAGATTCTTATGTAACACGACGATACAAATCGAAAATAAAGAATCAAAATTTTCGATATCTCGCTTAGTTCGCGAGATATACTGTCTCAAAAGTGAGGTTGTTAGGTTATGAGGGGATTCAACGATAACCGTGGCGCCGTAATTTGATGACGAATTCTTATGTAACTCGATGAGGGAAACTGAAAGTAAAGAATAAAATTTTTTGATATCTCGCTTAGTTCTCGAGATATTGTACCTTAAAATTGACGTGGTTAGGTTGAAATGCGGCCTGGACCAGAAAAAAAACTATGGCCATATCCATATTTGATGATGAATTCGGACGTTACTTAATGAGCAGGTAATTCATTTTAACTTGAATAACAAACTGTTTATTTCTACAGTCCTTAAATTTTAGTTGATGTTCAAATAGGTTATATTTTCACATTCTATTTCAGTAATTGATAAGGAAGATTTCAAAATCTAGAAATATACTTGTAGACATATCTACAAACAGAAACAAGTCATATCTGAAATTAGAAAAAAGAAACATAAGTCAATGTTTAGAGCTTTTAAAAAAATTAATACTTCATAAGACTTTATAGTTTCTGAGCTTACTTAGAAGATATTGTACTGGTAGTGGCCTATATAATTTTGCTAGAAAAATCGGTACATTCAAAAATCAGATGCTAACAGCTAATAATAAATAAATTGTTTGTTCTCTTCTGGTATACACAGCATTTCAACCTGACAACATTTCCATTAATATTGCTGCTACAAAACCAACTATGTAGACACATCTAAACACAAGAAATGCATCACGAACTACATTTCCGTCAACAAAGTTTATTTCATCACGTTTAGTAGTTCGCACAGCACAAATTATCACGATTAATTTCATCGTGCAATTTCAGTGTAAATTTAAACGTGAGTAATGCATGCAGAATACCATATTCACTGTGTCGCGATGTAAACATGACCCGTTTAAATTAAATTTCCAACATTTGTCTACAATAAGGCTAGCTTTTCAGGTGCAAAATAGTAACATTTGCTAATTGTCTACACTACACCAACAAAAATTTGAGAATAATATGATCCTATTGAGAGCAATGAATAAATTTATAGCGAATGGCACTAATGTTGCGGTTGCCCGTCAGATACTTCAAGAACGATAATTACAATGTGACTTACTTATGAAACGCTATTCCAGGTTTTTTCCTATCTCGTCTGTTTGTGCAACCATATGCATCACAACTTGGCATTATAGAAAACTTTAGAATATTAGAAAATGAAATATTCTCAGCAGCTGACACAGTGCAAACAGCCCAATGTTTTGGTACTCCTACGATGTCCGCCAAGCAGGCACAGTTTTTTCACGAGGTTTCACGGATTTCGCGTTATCTCGTCTCCATATATTCCTTCCTTCATGGTCTATGCCTGCCTGTGATCAGCGAAAATAATACCACTAAAGTACGTGTTACCATTCCTTTCTCCGTATGAGGCATTTTCTTGGTTGCTTTTAAATTTTCGCTTCTCTCGAAAACCAATTGTGTGTTTATTTGTTCAGTGTGTTTACATTTAGACCCATGTCGCCTATCAGAAAAGTTTCGACTATGAAAATAGAATGCATCAGTTTAAAAGCATGCAATACTAAGATACCTAAAAAGCAAAATCGATTACTGGTATTTTAGTTGAGAAGCGATATGCGGTAGCGTCTGACGATCGAACCACACTTATCCTATTATTTTAAGAATGCAAAGTTCTGGTAAGCCTTGTGTTGATGGGTTCCATTCGTTTTAAAGTATGCTTAGGTAGAATTCACGATGATTGAATTGGCTGCGAGTAATAATACTTTCTTACTTTTAAAGTCTATATAAATGAAAATGAATTACCAAATGTGTTTCTAAGCGCAAAACTCGAGAATGGCTCAACCAATTCGGTTAATTTTTCCCCCCATATTTTCGTTAATCCACAAGGAAGGTTCTTATGGAGAGAAAAAACGTAAAAATTGCGAGGAAAATAGTAAAATCAACACTTTTCTTTTCCCATACAAACCAGTCAATCAAAACAAAACAAAGTTACGTTAGGATTATCTATGGCAGGGGTGGCCAACTTGATTAGACCCGAGATCTACTGTTTACTGACAATTCCCTGTGCGATCTACCAATTACATACTTCTTGAGATAATATAGTTCAGTACACAATTATATAGTATTTCGTTTTTTTATTAAGAGAGAAAACATAAAACCTGAAAATTATTCTTAGTAATTACTTATTTATATTAGAGTGAGTATTGCGTCTGAACATCTTCCGCTAGATTAGCAACAATCCGGTTTGCAGTTGGAAATTTTCAACCTTAAACAATCCAATGTATGTGCATCTGTCAAGCGAGAACAGTGTTTATTTTTTTGCTGGTTTTAAGTAGGAAAACGTTGGTTCTCATAAATATTTTGAACCAAAACACGAATGCAGATATTCAATACATTTACTCAAATTTGGATATTTCTCGTTGGAAACCAATGGCCAGAAATCTAGACCTGAGGATGATCTTGCTATTAGAAATATGTCGCAGTGCAGAGTAATAATTTCGTTTTGAAATATCATGTGGTCCATTTGAAATGTACCTGAAACTTTTTAGTGATTTCATAGATATCAACGGAAATCACAGGTAACAGTTCTTTCTTCGAGAAATATTCAAAGACCATAAGAATGAAAAAAAATAATTGTACAGTATCAGTGATATCTGTTGATTCGTCAAGTTGTAGCGTAAAAGCAACGCAGCAACGATATGTCTTTGTAGTTTTTCGTCTATGTTTTTACTCATCGTTTCTATACGGCGCATAACAGTATTTTGAGACAGCTCTAAACCATAAATAGCATCTTTAATTTAACTTTTATTTTTAACCGACTTCAAAAAAAGAGGAGGTTCTCAACTCGTCTGAACTTTTTTTTTAATGTATGTTCAGCAATATCTTCGCCAATTTTGGACCGATATCAAAGAAATTTTTTTCGATGATGGGTTCTGGCTTCAAAGTGGCCCAATATGAATTTCATTGAGAAACCACCTCTTCTACCCCTTTACATCCCTTAATTTTTATACAAACACACATTTTTTTCCGAATTCGATGGACCTTTGGACATATATAGTCAAAAATAAAGAGAAAAAAATAATGTCAACTTTTGATTTGAGAAAATTGAACCCCTCTCCCCCTATCCACCTCCTTAATGTTCTTTATATAAAGCTACAGTCGACACCATTTGACCGATTACCATGATGGTTGACGCTTATATCTGCTTTGTCACGAAAAAGGTTTCTTACCAAAAAACCACCCCCTCTCCCACATTAAACGTTTAATTTTTACACAAACCCGCAATTTTTATCTAGTTTAGATAGAACTTAGCACACTTTTACTATAAAACAAGAGAAAAATATCAACTTTTGGGTTGCAAAAACTGAATCCCTCTCCCCGTTTCCACCCCCTTGCTTTTTGTCAACTTTATTTTTAAAAAGCTACAGTCGACACCAATGACGGATCTTTATGAAAGTTGACACATATATGTAATTTTTTATGGAGAAGATTTCTGACCAAAAAATCCAAAATCTACCCTAGCTATGCTTTTAGACTCCTTAATATTTGTACAAACCCACATTTTAATCCGATTTCGGTGGAACGTCTCATATTCCTTTCACAAAAACGCAAACCGTATCCCCCTTTCTAACCCTATAATTACTGTCAATGTTCTATATATAAAGCTATAGTTTCTAACTAATTTTGAAGGAAGTATGCACATGCATACTTCAAAACAAATAGAAAAATACTGTCTACATTTGGTTTAGAGAAGTCAAACCCCTCTCCCCCTTTCCATTTCCTTAATCTACACAAAGCTATAGTTTTTATCCGATTCTGAAGAAAATTTGCCCATATTAGTTTAAAACATACAGAACAATTGTGATTTAAATTTGGTTGCAGAAGCTCAATCCTTCTTCCCTTCTATCCCCACCTCTCCTAATTTCCGATGTTTTAGAAGTTGTTGTGGTGTATAAAGACTTTTTTTTTTTTTAAAAAAAAAGCAAGCACTTTAACCAATGAGCTACCAGGAAGTTCGCAAAATCAGAACTGTTGCGGCATTTTTAAAATACAAAACAATATATAATACCACTAAACATTTAAAAATAAAATAATTGTTTAGAAAACATAAAAATCGCCTTCAAAAAAAGCACATTAAAAGTTTTAAAATAACTTTACACCTTGCTTAGAAGAAAGTAAATCTAACTGGACAACATTTTACATTACTGTTATTAAAATTTTTACATTAATTAGTTATTTTTGGAGTCTGTGCCAGCCAAAGCAAGAAAAACGAAAAGATGAAAATAATAATTGATAACAATAATATATAAAAATTCATGTTACTTCTTACCTACAATTAATGCTAGAAACATGTTTCAACAAAACTGAAACATACAGATGCTATGTTGATATTATACTAACTGTAAAGCATTTACTGCTTGATGTAGCCTACCAACTGACATTGTAGCGCCAGAGATATGCCTGGACGACCAACGAGACCAAGCCACCGATTAAAATACCGTCTAATTTGTTTCCCTAAAAAGGCTCCCGCAATAACAATATCTGCCTCACTACATGCTGTAAAATATCCGAATTTTTTTGTTCTTAGCTCCGTTTCGCCTCGAACACCAAATAAAGTTCAGTAATTCGATCTTTGCGATGTGACAGCTGGCACCGACTTCTAAAATAACTAATGAATGTAAAAATTTCAATTACAGTAATGTAAAATATTGTCCCGTTAGATTTACTTTCTTCTAAGCAAGGTATAAAGTTATTTTAAAATTTTTATTGTGCTTTTTTTGAAGGCGGTGTTTATGTTTTTTTAAATAACAATTATTTTTTGAAATTAATGAACAGTGAATCTGACACTGCTTCGAAAATGTCCTTGATGTATTCTCCACTGGAAGAAGGCTTGTACTTTTATGCAAATCTGTAGCTTACTTGGAAAGATGATTCAGATGCAGCTTTACTTTGCTCAATAGGCTTAGAAAACAAGTTTTCTTGAATTGTTAATTGCGATTTCAGTGCTTGATATTTACTGGAAATATCGCTGTTAGGTGGAAAGCCTGTCTAACATTTATCATGCACTGTGTTAAAATATCGCTCTAAATTTCCTTTTTTCCGTATTGACACGGATGTATTGCATATTATGCAGCAACATTTCTTTTCACCACAATAAAGAAGTAGTCCAGTTCCCATTCTTGGTGAAAGTTATAAGTTTTTTATTTGTTTGGAGCACATTTTTCAAGGAACTACAAAAATAAAATTAAAATATTAATAATATAATTCGTTTAATAATAAAAGTAGGAATATCCTACCATTAAATGTGAATTAAATTTATTTTCGCAATGATGGCTGAAAGTTAGCGAGTGAACATTATTACGGGGTTCGTTTCCCATAGTAACAATATTGAAAATATCATCTTATTTCATTTGATGAACCTTCAGAAGCATTTCTTTCTTCATTTGAAGTTCCTTCAGCATTTCTCTTCAATCACTTATCCATAACGTAGTCCCTGTCGTTAACTGAAGGATGACAGTGTCCCACATGCTTCCCGCCTATTGTCCATCACGCCCGAAAACCAAATTGCCACGATCGACTGGACTAATAGCCGCGATCGACCGGTCGATCGCGATCGACCGGTTGGCCACACCTGATCTATGGTATGCCTGCAAGTTGATTAGACTGTATGAATATTAGTCTATGCCTGCCCAAAATAAAGTTCGAAGGGAAAAGGGTTTCCGTGTCATCAACGAAAATAATATTACTGCCAGTCAATCAAACAAAACAAAGGCGCTTTATGATTATCTTTGGAATTGCAAAATAATTGATCTGAAGAAATGTTTTCAAAACACCTTTTTGGCCTGGGTAATGACAAAATCCCCGTAGACGTTTTGACTGGTTGGATAACACCCCTGTCAATTTTTTGGTTGAACGAACCGCCTCTAAGGCGGAACAGAGTTCGCCCGGTCAGCTAGTATATATTAAAAACAATATTGGCTGTAATATAGAAATCTATGGTAGTCCAAATGTGATAAATCCCCAGTCAGAAAACAGTGAACAATATGACACAAAATTAAAATATTCCAGTGACACTTTCTATTTTTATATTCAAAAGGTATAACTAAGCCATCAATTAACAATGAAATTTATACCATGATACTTTAATTTTATATCAGAATTTCCTTGAAAACACAGTTAAATGCCTAAGATAAGTCACAGAAATTCCTGCAGGAGTTAATTTAGTATTTATTGTTTCTAAAATATTGTTAATGAATGCAAATATAGCTCGTTCTGTTCAGTGACCTTTTTGAAAACAAAACTGTGATTTAGTTAGAATACCTTTTCAAGTGTTGATAAAATCTGTCATACATTGCTTCATCTAAAATTTTAGAGAAGGCTGTTAGCAATGAAATTGGACGATAATTCGATATAACTGACTTATCACCCTTTCTATACAGTGTTTTTAACTACAGCACGCTTTCTGGGAAGGTACCATCAAGTAAAGATATATTTAACAGAAAACTTAGTAAACTAGGTAGCCTACTTAATTTTTAATTAATCTGCTGGATATCCCATCATAACCATTTGAGTATTTGCTCCTTTTTCCTTTTTCTTTTGGAATAGCTAAATTTAGACAAAGTGCGAAATTCTTCTTGGAAGTTTGTATGAACGAAATCCATACTGTGGGTCACTGAGGTATTGCCAGTCAATATATCAGCAACAGACAGAAAATGTTTATTAAATATCTATGTACTTGAAATTAGATTCTACTGAATTTTCTTTGATATAAATGTTAATAATGGCCTGATTATTTTCCCCTATTTCCTTTTTTACAATGTTCCATTTTTTTTAGTCATGAATTTTGTGTTTGTAGTACACACTTTTAGACTCTTTATTAATCTTTTTCACTATTTTGCAGTATCGCTTGCAATGTGTTTTAACATTAATATTGTGACTATTCCTAGAGGCAATATATAACTTCATTTTTCAAATGCATTATGTTTTAAGGCTTACAGTTACCCATTGTTGTTTTTTTCTTTTTGAGAATCACGAGGACTTGTCATGGGGAAGATACTTTCAAAGTAATTTAATACAATGCTACTAAGAATGTTGTATTTCTTATTCTAACTTTATGCACTATACACATGTTCCTGATTTGTGGTATTAACGAAGTTACTAAAACAGCTAACTGATTCATAATTTATTAGTCGACGAAGTTTAAAAGAATTACTCTTGTAGCTAGTTCCTATTAAAGTTTTTACAATTAATAGCTCAGCATCATTGCATGCAAGCCCATTAATAGATGGATTGATTGTATAACTGAATTTTGAGTTATCTAGGAAAAATTATCTATAGCTGAGTAACTATTATTCGTTATTCTAGTTAGAAAATTACTTACCTGAATTAGATTGAATGAACTGACTAATGATTCCAACATGACGTTACATGATAAGAAAATCTGAATTAAAATCACCACTCAATACTGTATCAGTTACTTTTCTGTTTAAAAATGTTAATAAGAGATCAAATTGGTTCAGAAAAATAGAAAAGTTTCCAGGTAGTGCTAAGTGTATAGTTACTAATACGAAAGTTTTATTATTGAAATTTAGCCGTGTAGCACAGGCTTGAAAACATTGATCAAGACAATAATTGCTAATATTTATATCGTCAAAACTATAACAATTTCTAATCTAAATAACAATCCCTCCTTCTTCCAAGTATGTTCTATAGTAATGAGAAGCTTAATTAAAGTCAGTTATATTTGTCTTACCTATTAATGCACTTATAAGACAAGCATAAAACATCAATTCTATTGATAGCATTTAATTCATTTATGGAAACTAGCAAAATATCCACTTTGTTTGATAACCCTCAGATATTCTGATACCATAAATTAATCCCTACACAATTTTTAATTTTGGTATATGCAGACTCAATGTTGTTTAAACAAATTTCTGTTAAAACTATCTACCTAATACTTAACCGTAATCTAAAAAAGGGTACTGCTCTGACACTATTAACCACAGGAATCTTGTCATGAGAGATGGTGGCTCCAATTAATTTGTTCTTCCTAACATTACAAAAAATACTGCTAAATTAACCCACAAGTAAACGTTAACTAATTACGCTACAGATCAGTATTTATGTATACTCAACACCATTAAAGATCACTAATAATATGAATACCAAGAACTAAATAAAATTAAAAAGAAATTTACGCTCACTCACAAATACTGAGATTAAGCCCATTGTTCAAAAATGTAAACAATATCAGCTGCAGGGTGATCTGAACGGGATATCTAGTAGGTTTGGTAAGCGTGGGATGAAGATAAAAGCAAAGATGATTCAGCTTATTAGATACATAAATAAAAAAACTAAAGGTTGATTATAAGGTGGGTAAATAATTGCTTGTTGAAGACCTGAAATGTAAATATCTTGACATTAAATTTGATAACAAGTTTAACTGGTCAGGTAGTAGGAAAAAGTTTCAAAATTCTGCACTTGTTGGCGAGAGTGATCAAGGGATGTACGAGAGAAGTAAAGGAATTGGGTTGCAAAACTTTGGTCGGACCATTACTTGAATATGGTAGTGTAGGATGGGATCCACATTTTGCATATCAAATACCGGAGTTGGAGAGGGTGCAAAAAAGGGCTGCTAGATTTGTTTCTGGAAATTATCACAGAATGCAATCAGTAACAGATATGACAAAAGAGCTGGAATGGAATTCATTGCAAGACGGACGAGGGTGAAGAGGGTCATGGGAGTGTACAAGACGTATATTGGTGATGGGGCATTGAAAGATATTGGTGTAGGTATGAAAAGTATTGCATGGAAGGGAAAAGATGACCATCACTACAAGCTGGCACTCGATTTCAGGCACAAGGGTGTGGGAAAATTCTCTTCTTTAGGTAAGGGTGTCAGGGATTGGAATAAGTTACCAAAGGAAATGATGAATAATTTAACAATAACGCTGAAAGAATTTAAAGTTAAAATTTGTAAAGGGCAAATGTAATTGGGTGCAGGAAAGGTGAAAAATTGGTGTGTAGGGAAATTGTCACCGGAGCATGCGCCACATTGCATTTTAATTAAATATAAAAATATAAATATAAACCTTCAATTGTAATATAAGCGTGCTAATTATTGGTAAATGCAACTGAGTTCTGGTATGAGGGTTTCAGATTTTGGCTCGAAATTGAGGATATTAAGGGATTCCCTTATACTTATTTAATTAAATCCTTCGAAATTTTAAAATATACCAAAGCTTGATATGTCATCAGACATACCTTCCAGGAATTATTCTCTGTTCAACAAAGATTAGGCCTATTCCTTCATACAATCATGGAGGAGTGAAGATAGTTTTCACCCAATCAGTCTAAACGTCGTACCATTGACATTGTGTCATTTGTATAACTTAATTATAGAATTCAGCAGCAAAAAGTCGCCAGCTTTAAACAATAGCTTGAAGGGTTAATTAATTATGATTCGTTTGTGGGAACTTCGGAACAAAGAACTTACAGTCCGAGATTTTTCATTCTGCTATTACACATTGATCTTCTAGAGCGGTGTCGCGCTTTTAAAAGTGTCATTTTCGAGGATTAGGCCATATAAATTTTTAAATAAGTTTTCAGCTCTGTGCAAAAAGCAACGTGAAATTTTTGGGTACCGTATATGAAAGTTTTTCAGATTTTGTTTCTCATATATTCCTTACTAATCAGAAATACTGAACGTTATAAAAAGATACCACAACTGACACATTAACTTGTTTCAACATCCAAATTTTGTGCATAAAAGGTTAAATCAATTAAACATTTGCTATTCAGTATTTAGAAGCAAATGTCACGTATGGTTACGTGGGGGGAGGGGTGGGGAGTTCACAGGAGGCCAAAATAGAGCTACGTGATTTATGCACGCTCCCTTACCTAATATTTCTGAATCACTGGCTCTGATTGAAGGTGATTATGACCTTAAAGATGTTAATATTTCATTCGAAAGTGATACCGATCAGTCTTCATTTACAGAAGGGCCTGACTGCTTAATCTAAGACTTTCGTTATCTTCCTGGTTACATCGCTCGCCGCGGAAGAAATTTCGATGCTACCATGGGAACACTTACGTCGCTAATGTATCTGCCTGCATCTTCATCAAAATCTGAAGGATGGGTAGAGGCACTATCTCGAGGAAACCTTATTGTACAATCCGATGACAGGTCAAATAAAGTGTCACAATTTGAACTAATTTTTATGGATGTGAATGGTTGAGATTTTATATCGAAAGAAAAGAAAATTGTTGAAACAATTGGTGCCAGTGGCACCAGTGGAAGTGATAAAAATCTATGTAAGGACAAAAATGTTTATTCGTTTACGTTACATGAACACAAAACTGAAAATGCAATAGGTGGCCGCGGCACATAGGAGGAAATATTGTCAGTTCCTCACATTGTCCGTTGCATATTCGGAGAAAAACTAACACAAAAAGGAATGTGATTCTTACTGCAAAAAAAAGTTTCGTTGAATTAATTGCTTTGGCATCTGTTAAATGTGTAGTTTTGAACAGCAGTGCACTTCGCTCATTTGCCACTTGCATCCATTGCTCCTACAGTGACGTCATTTCAACAGCCAATCGCCGCTCGTTTCGCTTCGAGCCCTTCCTTTACTAGAATTACCTTGGCCAGCAGTGTAGTGCAATACACCTTGTAGTCAGTATATTACTCTCTGACTTAAAGTAATTAGTGGCAGCTGCTGCGTCAACACACTTAAATTGTTTACTAGAATTAGTTGCTGGAAACGAGGAAGGTTACATTCGCATGTGTAAATGTTCGAACGGTAAATAACATAAAGAATTTGTTGATCAATTAAGAAAGCTAGCAACACTATAAGGAAACATCATTTCTACTGTGACTTTTTTATGCAATTTGCATGAATATTTATCAGAAATACTGAGCTTTACCGACAGATACCCGGCAGTTTGATTACATATTGGCTTGCTACAGCATCCAAATATTGTACATTACTTTCTTTCGCTGTTTAAAGTATATTGGCCATATGCATCCTCGATGATTTAATCTATCGCTTACAGAAAACATTTAAACTATAGGGATTACCCAAAGTAAAGATTTAATATGTAAAGTATATGAAGAAGATAATAAACTTAACCATTTGTAACTCAGAAAAAGTAACGTTTCCTTATCCTGGAAATGAACCACTCTAAAAATATTGCAAGCTCAGAAGATTTAATTTCTGAAAACTGAGCAACACACACACATATATAAATCCCTCACTTATTGTTTATTTATTCCGATATTGCTCTCTTATTCATTTATTATTTTGTATTTTTTTTAATAGGTGTCAATAGTTTACTTTGGATTTTTAACTCCCTATTCACACACTATTCTCCATAGCCAACCCAGTAGTATGGCAGGTTCCAGTGAGAGCACATCTCTCATGCCAAAGAGATACTCTTCTCTTTGCATGAGTATTGTCTTCAATTTAAATATTACAAAACTGTGGTCATCTATATTTTAAGTGTTCATCGCTGCCCTCCTACCTCTATCTCTGGTCGGTAATGGTATGCTTTCCCAATCCTTTGTTATTTGCATTTACTGATTAGCAAAAAAATCAGTTTGGTCAGAATAGGCTATTTGACAATATTGAAATAATATTATAAATTGAATTAATTCTCGTAGATTAATTCTTCAGGAAGCTAATTTTTTCAATTATGAAAATAAAATTGGATTATTTTTAATAAAAAAGCGAAATAAAAATTATACTTTTCTTACCTCTGGTCACGTGAGAGAAAACGCTCTAGGATTGGTGGTCGCTTGAAACGCTGCGTCTGGAAATAGAGCGTTTCCTATTATCCAAGTTTTCAACTATTTTTATTGTTTGTTGCTGGTCATTTCTTGTTATTAATGAAATTTCATTTTGAATACTAAATCGTGAACAATTTGTAAAAGCCTACAGCCGAAAAATATCGAAAATAGACGCCTTATTTGTCGGGCTAGCTATAGAAAAAACCTCTGACTTTTATTCTGCTGACCTTAAAAATGTAACAGCTTAAATTTGAGACTCATTTATTTTTAAATTGAAAGTTAGAGATTGATTTTTTTGCGTTAGCAAACCATACGTCAAAAAATTCTGTACCCGAAATTTGTGGGGTCATGCTGAAAATAAAGAAAAGTTGTATGGGTGTCGAAAATATGCGCAAACAAATTAAGGTATTTCTTGTAGCTAATAAGCAGCTCTTTCAAATAAATATAATAAGAGATCGGTATAATGTAGTATAATTAACTAAAACTCAACATGAAATTGGCTCAGTAGTTTTTTTAATTAAAAATAATCTCGCTCTGTTTTAATGATGCTAATGTATCGCGGAGAAATCATGCGTAAACTTTCCTTGAGGCTCGCCAAAAGCAATAGCAACACACAAATCACTACTAACACGCAGAAACACAGCGTAATCATCGACCAAGCTCAGTGGAATGGAGCGGTTGACTGGAGCGCTTGATCGGTGGATCACAGGAAGCCCATTGTTCAAACTATGTTTTCTATTGTTAGGCGTGAATTCTTGGAAAACAAACCTTTGTTCCGAGTAATATGGTTTATCTACTTTGAATATAAATAACTATTTTGCCTGCACGGACTATTATCAAAACTGACTTTTGTCCCTCTAGATTTAGAAAATATCACACTGTGCGGCGTTCTCCCAGATGCGAGGCCAGAGCATTAAGCGGTCACTCACCAAGCTCGGAACAATTGAATGTTGTGGGCCATTTTTCTTAATTGTAGATTAAAGATTATAGATAAATGATATTTTTTGTCAATAAAACTGAATTTGTTTGTTTATTCATTTACCTACCTCGTTTCACTTCATCTCATACGAAGAAACTGTGAAGTGTTTACTATTAACATAAACAGACGCAATTAAGAAGTAGTGTCCGGATAGCTGCGTGATTGAAGAGTGGTAATGGAATTGAGAACGTCCTTCTTTTGAACCTTAGTTGAGATAATATTTTTTGCGTGCATTTTTCCGTTTTTGTTTGCTGTTTTTTTTTTTACTACTATGTTTTTATTCGAAGAATTCATAATAGTTGATAAGAGTCATGCAAGTGTTTGAAACAAATTGCTACCATACATGAAAACATTTAATTTTTAAACTTAGCAGAGAGAATATCATGCAAAAAATGCAGGTGCACGGCGGTGTATAATGGAATTTATTTTAGAAGTGACATCACTTGTAGAAATTTCATGCTAATCTTGCAACAGTTCTGGAACGCTTTGTGTCCTTTTCGTTGGAATTTTTACGTAGCGATACAACTGCAGGTTACCTTCCTGATATAAATGCATCTATTAGGCGGTATTTAATTTTAATGTGCAAGTAATTCCCTTTTTTTTTTTTTTTTTTTTTTTTTAAACCTGTGTTTGGTTATACAAGTAACGTCCAATTAACTTTTTGAAATCTTCTTGGGTGTTTCAAATGTTTGTAATTCGCTTGTTATCCATAAAGTTGTGAAGAATTCAGAAAAAAGGAAAAAAAAATTAAATTGATGATTTGGTGGATTTTCGGGAAAAAATGTTTATGTGATGCAACCAACAGCAACTAGTATCCAAAGAAAATGACAAAAGAAAACAAATTGAACATATTCCGAAGCGAGGATCGAACCTTAGGTACACTAAACCTAATAATTCTCGCTTTTAACAACGTATTAACATTTTACTCTAGGAAATTGCGGTGGAAATGAGCTTCAGAAAATCGTGTGACTTTGTCGCAATATTAAATTGAAGATGTTATATTTTTAAGCTCCCCAGAATAAAACTCAGTGGTTGTTTCTATAGCTAGCCTGACAAATAAAGCGTCTACTTTAAATATTTTTCCCCTGTAGGCTTTTACAAAATTGTTTTCGATTTTATATTCAAAACGAACTTTCATTAATAACAAGAAGTAACCAGGAACAAACAATAAAAATAGTTGCAAACTTGGGTAATAGGAAATGCTCCATTCGCAGCGACAACGTTTGCAGCAGACGTATGACGTCACGACTGTCGTTGCACGCTCCAGGCAGTAAAGGAGCGTTTTGGCGGGCTTTTAAATTCTTTAAATTTTAACTTTGAATTTTGCGCAAAATAAGGCACTTTCGTCAAAAAAGCTCTTCACTTAGTGAATAAGGTGTACCAGTAAACAATTTAAAACCAATTTCAAGAAGTAGTCAAATACCCTATTGCATTAATTTTTTCTTTTATGTCTCTGGAAGAAATTCGTATAGTTTTGGAACCTAATGAACAAGCAGCTATGTGAACTTCCATGCAAGTCAGTTAATTCAATTACAATCTGAACTTTTACCTTTCCATGTTGAATTTGATTATACCTGGATTGGTCATTACTTAGATGAACTTCACTTACATAAGGAAAGAGGAAATTCTTTAAATTCACTGAATATAGTTGAACAATCTTAACATGTAGTCAGACATGTTTCATCAAATAAGTTCCTGGCTTGCCAAAATTGTACTAAGAGCTCAAAAGTACTTGATATAAGTACTGTCCTTTAAAATAAAAATAATTTTAAAAAAACTGTACCAAAGAAATTTCATTTAAATACATTGTCATATATCCCCTTAATATTTCTGAAACAGTTCATGCTAACTTTATATGCATCATGTTTGCTTATTTCATTTAATATTTTGTACATTAATTTGAAATTAATTAAAACTATACAATTACAACAAAACCAATAAACTATATAAAACTTAGCAAAAATTGTCATTTATTCACATGAGAAAGATTTTTCATATCCATCAATATTTACAAACAATTTACAATAGTGGTACACTTTAATACAAAAATGCTTCATAAAACACTAATATACTTTTTTTTTGTTTTAGATTTTTGTGGACACAAAATACTCAACAGCAATTACTTTCTTCTCTTAGCAATGTATCTAATATACAATTTTGTTTATGAAACATGTGTTCTCCTTTTATTATTGATACCTTGTACTTGAATCAATTTCCACATTTAAAACTCAAATTTCTAAACATGACAATTAAATAAATTTGCAATACAATATGGTGAACCCTAAAAAATAAAAGAAACATTAAAAATGACATATTCCAAAAAACAATTAATAACAGCTTTATTCCCAAATATGTTCCTCCATTAATTCAGTCAATTAATATGGAAGAATTCTTGACTCATAAAGGTTTTTGTAAAATGTATACTTTCAGAATGTTGTTCTTTTAAATTGTGAAATTCTTCCATTTCTTACTTTAATGACACATTGAATGTACTGTTATAAATATGAACAAGATAGTCTCTGTTTTGAAAAAAAATATAAGAATTAGCCAAATGAAGGCTGCTAAAGACAAAACTATATTTTTAAGCTTTTTGTTTGTTTGTTTGTTCACTTGCCAGTTTCTTTCAGCATCATACTAAAAATACTTGATTTTGACCCAGTTTTCACAGTTTCAAAGACTATGTTCTGACTTTAAATATGAAGTACTTCTCATCAAACAACAGAAACTGGTCATGAAGCATGAATTTAATTCAGTTCTTAACATTAAACTTTTACCATCATAGCTAGCTGGCAAATACACAGGGCTATATTTTATAACTACTGCTTATGCATTTTCAAGAAAAATAAATATTTTGTATCAGATATTAGAAAATGAATAGTCATAATTAATAACTTTATTATAATAAACAATGGCAGGTTTTCCTCTATTGTAGTTGGAAGAAGGTATAGGAAACAACATGTTGTGTATTTGAATAACCATCAAACTACACAGCTTTTGATGTACAGTGTCTTCAAAACTATTCTTTTACATAGCGTCTTCCATATTATTTGACAGCAAACTCTCTTGGTTAGTTAGAGTTCCATGTGAATATTATTCCCTTCCAGATTTTAGTAAATATCATTTTTTGTGCATGGTTCCTATCTGAATAGTTTAAAATGATACTGCCTCTTTAAAAAGCAACAGCATCATTGTTTTGAAAACTATTAATTTGAAGCATTTGAAACAAAATGACTGTATAAATGTTCAGACAGATATGCACAATAAACAATGTTTCTGATATGTAAGACAAGTTTCATTGCAAAATAAATATTTTTAAAACAGGAACTAGTTTTGTAATTTTTTTTTTCCCTTTCAGTTTGTGTGAACTGACAGTGTTAAGTATGAAAAATGTTTTCCTCATTTTTATTTATTCATTTGTATATATAATTTTCATTATAGGAATAAATAAATATATTAAAAAACTAACAATATATATTATATAATCACATTTAAGACACTTTATTCCTTGAACTTTATGACAGTCGAGATACCTGTCATTTTTGAAAGAAGTTAAGACATGATTCAATTTTTCTTTATGACTGACTAGTCATTTGTCACTTCTGAAAAAAGTTATTTAGGCACTGTGTTATGAGATCAGCAAGTATAAGTAGTATCATAAATAATTGAAATAAAATTATTTTCATTCTTCTGAAACATCTGTCACAAAATGTTTCAAATCAAGAACAAATGTTAATAATATTTTAATTTATTCCTGTGTTATCATCTGTAGAAACTCAGGTGTTACATCTTCTGACAGTAGCTCATTAATTTCCAGGCTTATCGATGAGCCAGAACAGTTATCTTTTCCTACAAGCCAAAATGTGTCCATGAGACCTTTTCCCTGAAAGCAAAATTTGTTTTCCATTTAATACAATTAAAAAAAAATGAATCTGTGGTATTTACGGAACCAGGGGAAAATGTATTAATTCATACATAGAAAGCTGAGTGGTGAAAGTCTTTATAATTTTTTTTCTTCTAAAATCAGATGCATCATCAGACCGGAGTAAATACAATACAGAAGTGGTTCCCAACCTTTATTGGTATACTACCCACTTTTTAGTAAAAAAAAATTTTGTGACCCACCAAATATAAGAGTCTATATAATGTCAGAATGGGAACTGTTGTATGACCTCTTTACCCTTTAATCTACTATCCTATCCCACGAAAAGGCAAATTTTCGTACAAAGGATATAATATCAACAAAAATAACAATTGATAATACATAAAACGACAAACAAATTATAGACCGGGAGGCGGCTCCACAGGCCTCATAAAGTTGAGAGCTAAAATTCCATGATTAGAAGTAATTCGATCAGTATCTTAAAATGCAACTGATCTGCCAAGTCAATGTTTTGTGGAAACCACCTGCAGACCTCATTTCGCGCTGCCTGCATTGTAATTACAAATACTTGGTTGTGTTTCAGTTACATTTTCAAACCTATTATTACCAGGCGTGGAGGTTGAAGTTTCGTCACCATTTGAATATTCACTTTTATGGCACGACCCAGTCCTCAACCAACTTTCTACAATCACATTAAAATCTACTCTCAAACAAAACAAAAAGCAAACAATAACTCACTCCAACAAGCAGAGAGAGACTGTTTCGATCAAAGACTTTCGTTTCGATTCAAGAATAAAGAAGAAAATGACAACGTAAAATTGCAGGTGATATCCACACCATCTCCACTCTAAAACGGGGCAGGGAAGGGGGTGTTCAGGAGATGCCATAATGATTGCGCGATTGCTGATGCTGCTCTACCTCACAATGAGGTTATTGCATAATACAGGCTAACCGTTTAAGAAAACTTTTTTTTTCTCACAAAGTATTAAATTTATGCTATTAGCTTTCATGATTTTTGCACTTGTAAAATATCGTGTTATGTTTTTTTAAATAAATGAAATAAAAGATATATTTTTGTGGCAAAAACCTTGATTGTTCCGTGACCCACCAAAAGACAAGCCGCGACCCTCCAGTGGGTTGCGACCCATAGGTTGGGAACTGCTGCAATACATTATTCCACAAGGCTCTGTCCTAGGACCCCTTCTCATTTTATTAAACATCAATGATCCAATGGGAAAACTTATCCGACAAGGCTATAGGCATTTTATATGCTGATGACACTATCCAGTAACCACCAACAGTAATCCAGAATTTTATACAAATGAAGTACTTAATGAAGTAGCAAAATCATTAATTTTAAATGTTGATAAAATAAATTACATTATGTTTGTAACAAAAAATTATTTGCAGTAGCATTTACATATCTACTATATAATTTCCTAAGCCCATTCACTAATTCACTCACCTCGATAACTATTGACTGGAGAATGGTGTCACGTGTCAGCCTTCACTCACAAGTTAACAGTTACCAGGGAAATCATTAGAAGAAATTAGAGGTTGTGTCCACAATTAAATAGCTAAGCAACTGCTAACAAATAAATCCCCATAATATATTCATAAAGTTTGATCTTCATAACATTTCATAATTAAAAAAAAATATATTAATAAACTTTATGGCTGAAAATATGTTTAACTGCTTTTCAGTAACATATCTGCTGTAACTACGAATGCCAATTGACATTCTGGCCTAGGCTAAATTCCAATTTAATTAAAACTCTCTAACGCTGCTGCTTGATCAAAGTTTATAGATTACGGTTTATTTCTTCTTATGTATTTTACTGACCACTTTCGTTAATAGTCTTTGTTTATTTTCACTGTATGTGAGTTATTTTGTTTCATAATGTGGACATCAGAAAAAAATATGTTACCAAATCGAGTATTCTGACATTTCATTTCTTCAGAGTTGCGTAACTGTTTAATAAGGAAGTTCTCTGGCCATTACAGACATTATGACCAAAGATATTATTACATTATGAATGTCTGCCTAGCCTCAATGAAAAACAACATGATGCTTTTGAAGCAATAAGAATTCTTAAAATTTCTCAAAGTGAACTTTTAGGGTCAAATACAAGTCAATTTCGTATTTAAGAAAGTTTGAGATAGCATAATCCTTCCTGTCCATGTTTAATACATCTATCTATTAGTACTTATTAGTTCTTCAAGCTCAAGAGATTTCAATCACCCTAATGGTGAAACAGTTCAAGTTCATATTTGATCAAATCAGGTTAACCAGTCATAATCTTTGATCCTAAAAACTGGAACTATTCAAGACCCATGATGTTATACAAAAAGCAGTCACGGGCTTACAATGGACTATTTATTTGCTGATGACTCCAACCTGACTGTTAAAAAACCACCAAACAGTAATCCAGAATTTAATACTAATGAAGTACTAGTGAAGTAGCAAAGTCATTAATTTTAAATGTTGATAAAATAATTATATTATTTTTAAAAGAAAACATTATTTCCAGGAAAATTTACATATAAACTATAAAAAAAACTATCTTGGAAACAATATAAAATTTATTTGAATTCAGGGAACAGATGAGAAACTCAGTTGGCAAGAACATATCATCATTACTACTGAAGAAGTTAAGCAGTTCTACCTTTGCAATAAGAACAGTTTCTCTAACAGCAGATCTAGAATTAATGAAACTGATGTACTACTCATATTTTCATTCAGTCATGTCAGATGGTTTACTTATTAGGATATTGTGTATGGTACAAACAAGAATTTCATGTAAACAACATTTTAAAAAACTTAACATTCTTACTAGATGACTTCTGAGTGATTACATTCTCTCATGTGCTTTGTCATAGAACTTATTTGCATCAAATTGACAGGTACACAGTCTCAATATGAGAAACAAAGTTAACTTGCAAAAAACACAAACATTACTATCATTAGTAGAAAGAGAAGCTAATTATTCTGGGACACATCTGTTTAACAAACATCCTAAAAGAATAAAACTGTTTGTAGGAAATAATGAATGTCAAGAAAAATTGGGTTATCTTATTGGCAACACCTTCGACTCTTTTAAAATTTGCACAAAACATTTAATTGTATTTAAGATTAATTTTGCAAAATTAAATTGAAAAAATTAATGTTTGTTTTTTATTTTATTTTTTGTCTTTGAACATATAATAATTTTTCCTCTATGATTGTTATTTATCTTGCATAGAAAGCACCTCAGAAAGCTAAAAAAATAAAGGGCCTGGTGTAGATAATAATACTACAGATGTATTAAAGATTGTGGGATACGATATTGTTCCTTACCTTGAAATTTTATTTAAAATGAGTCTGGAGTCTTGCTGCTTACCAGAGGCTTGGAAAAGAGTGACAGTAGTACCAGTTCATAAAGGAGAGGTTGCAAAAACGGTTGAAAATTACAGGCCAACTAGTTTAGCATCTGTGATAGGCAAAATGATGGAGAGATTGATACGCAACTACTGTATATCAGAAATGTTTGTGAGGAAAGAAACTGGTTTGTAGTTCAACAACATGGCTTTATTCAAGGATTTTCATGTGAATCTCAGATGGTGGGCAGTATACAAGATATTTCAGATGAATTGGACAATGGAGCCCAAGTTAATAGTGTGGCAGTAGATCTATCTAACACATTTTACAGAATGGACCATAAAATGGTTTTAAATCAACTGAAATCTATTGGATTGGATGAAAATGTTACTTGCTGGGTAGAGGAATTCTTAAAAGCCAGAAAGCAAAGTGTTAGAGTAGGAAATGCATTATCAAAAGAGATGGAAGTAAATATGTGAGTGCCACAGGGTAGTGTATTGGGACAGTTGCTATTTATTACTCTAATGACTGACTGTGTTGATGATATATGGTCAGAATTTAGTTTTGTTTTTGTTTTTTTTTTCCCCCAGATGAAATAATGGTATACGACAGGATCAAAGCAGGTGAAGACTGTGAATAGATGCATGGTGACCTGAATAGAATATCTAAATGGGTAGGTCAGCATGGAATGAAGATAAATGCCAACAATAGTCAGCTTATTAGATTCACAGATAAAAATTAAAGGTTAACTATGATTATAGGGTGGATTCAGAACTGCCTGTTAAAGACTTGAAGTTAAATAACTTGGCATAACGTTTGATAACAAACTCAAATGGGCAGAGCACATTGGGCAGGTGGTAAGAAAATGATAGAAAAGCTGGAGAGGGTGATGAGAGGATCTACCAGAGAAGTTAGAGAATTGGGTTACAAAACGTTGGTCATACCATTTGGTGGTGTAGTTTGGGACCCACATGTAGGTTATCTAATACAGGAGTTGCAGGGTGTAACTAGATTTCTTTGTGCAAATTAGAGATGTAAGGGAGCTCCGCATGTGCAGTACTTACATGTGAAATCCTACATCTGCTATCGCATCTGCATCTGCAATTTTAACAGCAGATATATAGCGGATGTGTTTTTTTACATTGCAGTATATATTATTCTTTTCTCATTGTATGAAATTCTACCCATTGTTGCTTAGCTAACAACAGCATGGTTGTTTTTTCATGTCATCTTGCAATAAAAATAACAATGAACTAGATGACTCGTGTGAAAATTTTGAGAATAAAAGTGATGAATAGTGTGGTTGAATGCTTGTAATATAATGAAAAGTAGAACCATACTCTTTTTTTTTTTTTCTTAGAGTAATAGGTACGCATCAAAATACTCAAAACATATTATGAAACAGTTAGGAAAATTTAAAACACTCTGTATTTATGACAAAAACTGCCACTGACCTTAACAGAATAAAACCAACCTGAACAAAATGAACACAACATATCAACATCTCTGAAATATTTGTCGCTGTGCGAATAAAATGTTTACATTGGAATTGTGTAGCAAAATGACAGCGTTTCTGTCAAAGAAAAAAAAAATATCCGAAAAGATACTTATTGAATAAAAAAAAGTTTATTGACATCTCTGTGACATCCGCTGCTGCAATCTAGGGACTTGGGTCTATACAGTGTCCATATGCGCTACCTCTTTAAGAACCAAATTCCGAATAATTCTTTCTTAATTTATGATTTGACCTAGCTGGAGACTTTAATTTTTAAAAAGATATGTCATTTATCGATTTCAGCTAGGTATCGAAGAAGATAAATGGCTTGTAATAATAATAATAAAAAACACGTTGTATAAATAATATTGATACTTTTGCCCTTTAAAAGCTGAATTCCAAAAAAATTCCTGTTATAAAATATGGTGTGAGCAAAGCAGCCACCTTGGTCTTTAAAATGATAACTCATTTATTGATTTTGGTTAGTTATCAAGCAACGTAAAAAAAAAAAAAAAAAAAAAAAAGGAGAGAGAGAGAGAGAGAAATGATGATATTTTTGCCCCTTAAGGGTTGAATGAATTTGGAGATAGTTTTTTCTTAAAATATGATGTGACCATAGTGGGTAATTAAATATTTAAATCAATACCTCATTTATTGATTTCAGTTAGATATCAAGGGAAATAAATAGCTCACGACAGAAAAATGAGTTGTAAAAATATTAATACTTTTGCCCTCTAAGGTTAGAATTTTTAAAAATTGCTTTCTTAAAATGTGGTAACGGAACCGAAGACATTAAGAAGACCTCAATCTTTTAAATGAGACCTCGTTTATCAGTTTTGTTTAATTGTCAAGGGAGATAAATGACTCGAGACACAAAAAATGTATCTTAGAAATACTGAAATTTATGCCCTTTAAGAGTTCAATTCAGAAAAATTCGTTTCTTAAAATGTGATGTAACCACAGCAAAGACCTTAATTTTTTAGAATGATACCATATTTATTTATTTGGGTTAGATGTTAATGAAGATAAATGGCTCGTGACACAAAAATGCGTTGTATAACTATTTATACTTTTTCCCATTAAGGGCTAAATGCCAAAAACATTCTTTCTTAACATATGACGTCACAAAAGCTGAGTCATTACTCTTCATACTCCTACTTATCGATTTTGGTTAGAAATCCATGGAGATAAATGGATTGAAACACAAAAAACGCATTTTACAAAAATTAACATTTTTGCCTTTTAAGGGTCGAATTACAAAAAATTCTTTCTTAAAACATAATTTGAGTATAGCGGAGACCTTAAACTTTAATATGATACCTCATTTATATATATTGGTTAGATATCAAGGGAGATAAATGGTTCGTGACACAAAAATGCATTATAGAAAAATTTATACTTTTTCCGTTTAATACTTTGATACTTCTGCCCTTTAACGGTCGAATTCTGAAAAATTTCTGTTTTAATATATGACGTCACTAAAGCGGAGATATTAATAATTAAAATGGTACTTCATTAAACGATTTCAGATAGGTATCCAGGGAGATAAATAACTCGTAACACAGAAAACAGTATTTCAGAAATATTGACATTTTTGCCCTTCAAGGGTCAAATTCCGAAAACTTCATTTCTTATAATATGATGTGACCAAAGTGGAGACCATAAGCTTTAAAATGACACCTCGTTCACCGATTTCGGTTAAGTATGGAGGAAGATACAGGCTTTTGACAAAAAATACCTTATAGAAATAATATATATGATTGAGTGGTGTCATCACCTAAGTGACAAACTTACAAGTTTGAACTTGCATGTAAAGTATTTACGGTCCAACTTACAGGACATTTATGTAGAATTGTCATAGGATACACTCACCCATTCACGCTAATAGAAGGGGTCCAACGAAATGTTCCAAGCAATCCTTTCCACTTGTACTTTCTTGTGGCACGCCATGTGTCCTTATCTCACATTTATGGGATGTTTCCTACAATCATGATCCAATGCCATAGATGGTGTTGGTTGTTTGGGAATCCAACAACATCCAAAACATCCCACATGTAGTCTCTAACCCCTATCATGGCCCATCAAAGAGTTCTTTATTGAAAAATGAATCGTTGTATGTCGTACAAGTTGGAGGATTGAGCCGTTGGAGCGGAGGAAAGGTGATGTGCAGTGATGTGACCTTTTGCTTGATGCTTGAATTAGTTGAGCCATAAACTCCACAAAATTCATATGACAAAGATTATTTTTTTAGATGAGCGTGTAGTTCTGTAATTAATTTAATTCACTTGTGAAATGATCCCATGTTTTTAGTGTTGGGAGATGAGACAAAAATAAAACTGTGGCAGTATTATATGGGAATAGATGTTACTCATAAAAAAGTAGAATTTGTAATTAAAAGTATACTTATTTTAATTTTACATTTATTTTTGATGAAATATTAAAATCCAAATAATTATAAATTTATTTTTCCAACTCCACATCCACTTCTGCAAAGCATCTGTATCCATGGATGTCAAGTACTGAACATCCGCACCTGAAAAGATGACGTCCATTACAACCCTAGTGCAAATTATCGCAGGACCCAGTCAGCAACTTTTATGATAAAGCAGATGGTTTGGGAGTCATTGGGGGAAAGAAGGAGGGTAAAAGAGTGCTGGGATGAACAGGACATATGTTCATGATGGGGCTTGGAGGGATATTGGTCAAAGAATTAGGAAGAGTGCATGGAAGGGGTAAGGCAACCATGGCCACTAAGTGGCACTCGATTTCATGCGTAAGAGAGTGGGAAAATTTTCCTTAGTTTGTAAGGGTGTCAGAGATAGGAACAAATTACCAAGTGAAGTGATGAATAATTTAACAAAAACACTTATGGAATTTAAAGTAAACATTTATAAATCATAAAATGGGGAGGAATTTAACACTACAATAATAAAAGAATATATATATATACATTGAAAGAAGTGATTAGATAATGGAAACAAAGAAACTTCTGTGAGGCACTGAAAATATGATGGATAGGGGGGGGGGGGGGGAAAAAAAAAGATTCCCGTCACTTACCACAGATGAAGGCAGGAGGGTGAGACGAACACATAAAAACACAAAGAAACAAATAAAATGCACAATATTTTGGCATGAGCCTTAATCATGTGACAGGCAAGACAGATGGCAGGGGGAAAGATATGGCCACATCCCAACCCACCACAGCAATGAAACACAGGTGGAAAATGCGTTGTGGTTGTAGAATTGCTGGGGAGGGGGGGGGGGTCAAAGCTGGTCAAGCTTACCCCCCCCCCTGTATTAATATATACTGATTTTATAATAAAGGTGTTGTAATACATCAAATCATTCTGAGAAAATGTCTTTGCACTCCACAACTTAACAAATCCTTTTCTATACAGTATTTTGTCTAAAAAAAATTATATGCAGTTTTTCACTTATTCCCAACATTGGCATTATTTTGTGTTTTAAAAAACGGTATGGTTTTAATGATGTAAATGCTTGGTAGTGAGAGAAAATTCATATATTTAAATAAGCGCCTACAAGATTTCCATGTTTTGCAATTTGTCATCATTCTTATTGCTCTCTTCTGAATTTTGAAAGTACTGAGTGCATCTGATGATAAGCCCCAGAATATAATTACATACTTTATTTGTGACTTAAAATGAGCAAAGTATGCATTCTTCAAATTTTGTATACTAGTGATTAATTTTAAAATGCATAACAGGTATGATTTAATTTAGATTAAATATTGAATTTGTATATTCCATTTAACATCAGATTGAATCCATAAACCAAAAAATTTTGAGTCTACCCTGTTTGCTAATGTCAGACTGTTCAAAATAATATTTGGATTGACAGGTTATTTTTTTTTTTTTTTTTTGAGCAGTAGAGAAATCTACCGCAATGATTTATTGCATTTATTATTAGTGTTGTCTTTGGACCATGCAGATAGCTGTGTACTGTGTAGTGGTTTTATTAAAACTTTGTTGAATTACTTTTTCAGTTTCATCTTTCGTTAGTAATGTAAGAGAATATTATCAAGTGGATAATACATGGATATACAAAAGAAACAGCAGGGGTCAAGAACCAAACTCTGTGGAATGACATGTTTAATACTTCTGATGCCTGATACATGTTCTCTGATTATTTCACTTTGTGTGTCCTTACATTTTAAGGTGACAACCTGTTTCGTTCCATCAAGGTATGACTTGATCTATGTTTAAGCTACACCCCTGATACCATAACAATGAAGCTTAGACAGGAGGATTTTATGATCTACCACATCAAAAGCTTTAGACAAATCTAGAAATATGTCAATTATTTTTAATATACTGTTAATGCAAGCAAAAATAGCTGTTAGGGTTGATTTCTCTGTTCTAAATCCAAGTTGTGAATCAGTTAATATATTATTTTCATTTTTCTCTCCCCTGGGGGTCCTACAGCTCCTGCCGCTTCCCACCTGTCAGTTCTACAACTGTTTATTGTGAGCCTCCTTTGGTTCTATATTTTGTTCTTTCATTGACCGCTCCACTCCTTGCAACCATCTTAGCGGTGGTCTGCCTTGTTCCGGTTACCTGGTTGGTAGTTTAAGACTGTTTTTAGTATTCTTCCTTCATCCATTCTAATTAGGTGCCTGAACCATAATAGTTGTTTCCTTTCAATGTTCTGGACTGTAATATCTTTGATGCCAGTTTTGTCCCTGATTTGTTCATTCTGCACATGCTCTAATTTAGAAACTTAGGAAGCTCTTCAAAGGAAATCCATCTCCACTGCTTCTATCCTCTTTCAGTTTCTATCTGTAAATGTCCAACGTTCTGCACCATAGGTCGTAATTGGTTCCACTGTGGCTCTGTACATATTGAGTTTTGTTTTCAGGCCAATCTTATTGGACCATAGAAGTAGATTTAGTTTTTGTTTGGCAGACCTCCCTTTGTTTAGTCTATGTCTAATATCTTCTTCACATGTTCCCTTATTACTTGTAATGCTTCCTAAATACTTATACTTTTCACATGTATTTATCGTTATCTGATACTTTGAGAGGTGATGTCATCTGTCCAACAGCCAGGTATTCTGTCTTGATTTCTAGTCCCCATTTATCATACTTCTCTACTAACTTCCTTAGCATGTATGCCAAGTCCTCTTCATCCCCTACTACCACTACCTGGTTATTTGCAAACAACAGACTATATAAATAGGTTTCCCATTTCTCTAAGACACCTTGAATGTATATTTTAAACAAAATTGTAGTGTTAATTGCAATTGTTTTAAGGTATACATGTACAAAGTTCATTCAAATTCAGATAGAAACTGTAGCTTTGTATAAAGAATATTGTCAGTAATAATGGGGGTTGAAAGCGGGACAGGGATTGTAAGCTCTTTGTTTTAAAGTATACAAATGCAAAGTTCCACGACTGGATTAAATAGTGGGTTTGTACAAAAATTAAGGGGTATAAAGGGGGATAGGGGTTGGTTTTTGGATGAAAAAATACGTGTATTTCCATCTTTTATAGTGATTGATCAAACAGTGTTGAATGTAGCTTCTTATAAACTGATAAAAATTAAGAGTGTGGAAAGGGGAACAGGGGTTGGGTTTTTTCAAACAAATATTGGCAATATTTTTCTCTTTACTGTATTTTAAAATAAATGTGTGGAAGGTTCCATCCTTATTGAATAAAAACTGGGTTTGTATAAAATTAAGGGGTGTAAAGGGGGAGAAAGGGTGGGTTTTGGTGGTCTTCTCCATGAAAAAATACATATATGTACCAACTTTCATGGAAATGGGTCAAATAGTGTCAACTGTAGCTTTGTATAAAGAACATTGACAACAATTAAGGGGGTTGAAAGGGGAGTGGGATTCAGTTTTTGCAAACAAAAATCTTACAGTATTTTTATCTTTGTTTTAAAGTAAAAGTGTGCAAAGTTACATCGAAAACAGATATAGACTGCATTTTTTTATATATATAAAAATTATGGGAGTAATGGGTGAGAGGGAATGATGTTTGGATTTTTTGGTCAGAAATAATCTTAGTGAAAAAATACATATACCGGTAGGTGTCATCTTTCATGGTGATCATTTAAATGGTGTTGGCTTAGCTATGTATAAAGAATGTTGGCAAAAATTAAGGTGGTAGAAAGAGGCAGAGGGGTTGGGCTTTGGCAGACCAAAGTATCTTTCTATTTATTTTAAACTATTCATGTGCAAAGTTCAATTGAAATCAAATAAAAAGGTGGGTTTGTATAAAAATTAAGGGGTGTAAAGCGGTATAGGAAGTGCATTTTTTAATTCTTTTGGTCACAAATGTTCTCAATGAAAAAAAAAATACATGTATATGCCAACTTCCATGGAGATCGGTTAAATGGTGTCGACTGTAGTTTTGTATAAAGAACATTGACAAAAATTAAGGGGGTGGAAAGGGGAAGAGGGTTTGGGTATCTGCAAACCAAATTTTGAAGGTATTTCTCTCTTTATCTTAAATTATACTTGTCCAAAGTTCCATTGAAATCGGATAAAATTTTTTGTTGGTATAAAAATTAAGGAGTGTAATGAGGTAGAGGGGGTGGTTTCTCAATTAAATTTATATGGTACCACTTTGGTGGTATACCCTATCCATTAAAAATGTTCATTAAAGTCAGTTCACAATTGGCGAAGAAACATCCAAAAAAATACAGACGAATTGAGAACCTCCTCCTTTTTTGAAGTCGGTTAATAATGTCATTTCACAAGTAACAAGAATTTAAAAGCAAGAGGCAACATTCTAAATTCACATGGAACTGTATTGTTTGAATTAAAAGGATAATTCATTGATCACATCACTAAATATTGTATGGAGAAAAATAAAAACTGAAGAACCTTACAAATGGAATTGTGACTGAAGCTTTGTTCACGGATTCTGAAAAGTTGTGCCTTTTCATCAGAGGTAGTTAACATTTGTAATCTAATCAAAGTAATTTCACTGTAATGATCCGGGTCGGGGATGACAAATTAAATCTAGCTAACGAGCAATGTTGCTAAAAATAATGTGAAATTTGACATGAATTTAATGAATGACAACAGAACAATTTTTCTAAAATAATCACACCTTATACGTGACTTGTTTATGAATTTACTGTCTGTGGAAAATATTGCAGATCATTGATCTGATGTTGTATTCAACAATAGGGTGCATATAGGCTCAACTCTAGTGGAGATGGATGGAAAAACGAGAAGAAAGAGAGAGCTTGTGATAAGTGTATAAACACTGGCACTGTATCCTTTAAAAAGACAACGTGTAGGAGAACTTAGCACAGTCAAATCGAATATGTGAATGAGGAAGAGGGTGCGCAAGATGAATTTATGACTTGCAAGTGAATGATTCGGAAGTTTATACAAAATGTTTGATTTGCCTATAAGATAAAATGACATGAAATCTGTTCCTCAAAAAGTTAATTAAAGTGAATGATTCTTTAGATTTGTGTGGAGCAATGTGATCTGTGCCGCTTTTAATGTCTAAATCTTTTGTCAGTTCATAGATGGCCGTTAGACATGGAGTATCATGGATTTTCTGAAGTAAAAACTTGATTCGTCAGCAGCGATGACTGAAGTTATCAACCTGTTTGAAATCCAAACCTATGGGAAAGAAACATCATATGAATTACTAAAGCATTTAAATGTTGAGCAGAATGCTACTGTGGAGAGATTTTGATATGGTTCGCTGTTTGTTGCTCCTTTTTTGCTTTTAGGTGAACACAGCGGATTAGTTTCGTAATCACTGTCCCACAAAAACACTTAATGGAAAAAATTGTTTTAAAGATTACCACGGAGTGGTACCTCATGGTTAGTCACTTCCATTAATTTGGCTGCAGTGTCCTAATCATGATAGAGGCCCAAACATTCGATAGTCAATATAAATGGGATATTGTTGCTGGTTCTCACATGAAACAAAAGGATATCGCATCGTTCTGCTTGAAGGAAAAATGGATTGTTGTATCTAGAGGAGATGGTGAGTCCAAGACCAATAAGAAGTAAGATTATCTTCATGAGTCGCAACATGGATTGGCAAAGGATGTGACATATTCAAAGCAGATCCTGGACAAACAGTTGTGGAATTGAGTGGATTCGAAAAATCCAGTAATGCTAAATCGACCTTTTGCAACATATAGAGGTTAAAAAAAAACAAACGAGCATCTGAATTGATATCAGCTACAGACCACGAAAGCAACATCATTTGATTGAAGCAAATAAGGAATGTGTGCTGTAGGCGTACATGAATGCGAAACTGCAATGGCGGACAAAATCAAGTTCGTTATTGGGAAAGACACTTGAGTGCTGGAGGAATGACAGTAAAGCTATTGGAAGCTTAGAAACAGATCAGGGCCGGATTAAGACTGCGTGGGGCCCGTAGCAAATATGAAGAAGGTGGCCCTTGATTTTAGCCGTCTGGGGAAAATTATAGAGCTGAAAAAAAAAGGTCGCTGATCTAGCCTAGTTGTGGGGGCCCCCTAGGAGGCGCGAGGCCCCCTAGGAGGCGCGAGGCCCCCTAGTAGGCGCGAGGCCCCCTAGGAGGTGCGAGGCCCCCTAGAAGGCGTGAGGCCCTTAGCAATTGCTACCTCCTGCTACGTGGTTAATCCGATACTGAAACAGATGCAACCCCGACGGCTTAACTACAAAATGTTCGACTGGTGGCACAGGTATTCAACCTTTTAAAGGTAAGCACTCACTAGGGCGGGCCACACCGCGTCGGGTCGGGACGGGTCGCATCGCATCGCTTTGTTGGACCGATTCCCCAGCCGTATCTTTCCGCCTGTCCGCCCTGACCTAGTGCACGAAAGGAGTTCCAACAGTGCAGACTGACTTTTGTAATTTGTATGTTCAAATTTCTATGAATTAACTGCATTACTTCAAAAGAATTGACTACAAACTTGCTAGCAACATGATGGATGATGCCAATCTGAAAATTTCATTACCTTATGAACTTTAATAAAGATGAAAAAATTCATTGAGGAAATTCCATTTTAAATTAAACCCACTGCCTTTTCCGCTTAGTTTCTTCTTCTTCAATGAACATCTTAAGAAAAGAACTGTTTGTCCAACATGTCCATTTTCAGTGCAGGAGTTGCTGAATTAATCGTCGAGAACCGATGGCGGTGACAATAAAAGAAATGTGACTTGCTGCGTTCTGATGCGTTCAAATGTGCGTTGCAGCATTTTTGCTCGATCGAATGCGACGCGGCCCATTGTAGCATTCTCTTGGGATGGACATTTGCTAATGCTGTACATCTAAACTCTTTCCACATTATGGCCATCTTGTAAACTCCAACAACTTGCTTATTAATCATTGTGATGCCACCACGCAAATTTGAATGGCCGGAGTGAAGATAAATTTTACAAGAAAAGGTCTATCTGCATTGTTAGAATATAACGCACAGTCCAAAAAAAACTAAAGGTTATGATTAATGATTTTAAATGGAATAGAATAATCGGAGAACGAGCTTAACAACACAATTAGAAATGATGATAGTAAAAAATTGATATCCATTCTGAGGAAATCATGAACGAAATAAGAAAGCTGAAAAAAAAAAAAAATAAAGGGGCTGGTGAAGATAATATTACTACAGATATCTTAAAGATAGCCGGATGTGACATTGTACCTTATCTTGAAATATTATTTAAATTGAGTCTAGACACTTGCTGCTTACCACAGGACTGGAAAAGTGCAATAGTAGTACCGGTACATAAGGGAGGGGTGAGAAATAGAGTTGAGAATTACAGGCCAATCAGTTTGACATCAGTGGTAGGTAAATTAATGGAAAGATTTATATGCAACCACATCAGAAATATATGTGAGGAACGTAAGTGGTTTTCAAGCAGGCAACATGGTTTCAGGCAAGCATATTCATGCGAATCTCAGTTGGTGGCATATATGCAAGATATTTCAGATGAAATGGACAAGGGAGGCCAAATTGATAGTGTAGCACTAGATCTGTCTAAGGCGTTTGACAGAGTAAGCCATAAAATGGTAGTAAATAAGGTAAAAACCATTGGAGTGGATAAGAATGTCATTTGCTGGGTAGAAGAATTTTTAGAAGGTAGAAAACAGAAAGTTAGGGTAGGAAATGTAGTATCAAAAGAAGTGGAAGTAAAAATGGGTGTGCCACAGGGTAGCGTATTGGGACCATTGCTATTCATTATTCTAATGAATAATTGTGTTGATTGTTTACTATCTGAAATTAGATTGTTTACAGATGACATAATGTTGTATAAAAGAATCAAAACGATAGAGGATTGTAAACAGTTGCAGGGTGATCTGGACAGGATATCTAATTGGGTTGGTAAACATGGAATGAAGATAAATGCAAAGAAGAGTCAGCTTATTAGATACACAAATAAAAAACAAAAGGTTAATTATGAATATAAGGTGGGCAAAGAATTGCTAGCTGAAGACTTGAAATGCAAATATCTTGGAATTACTTTTGATAACAAACTTAATTGGGCAGGACACATAGGACAGGTGGCAGGAAAAGGTTTCAAAGTTCTGCAGTTGTTGGAGAGAGTTATGAGGGGATGTACGAGAGAAGTCAAGGAATTGGGTTACAAAACTTCGGTCAGACCATTGCTCGAATATGGTAGTGTAGTATGGGACCCTCATTTTACGTATCAAATACAGGAGTTGGAGAGGGTGCAAAGAAGGGCTGCTAGATTTGTTTCTGGAAATTATCGCAGAATGCAATCAGTGACGGATATGATAAAGGAGCTGGAATGGGATTCATAGCAAGACAGGAGGAGGATGAGGAGTGTACAGGGCATATACTGGTGATGAGGCATGGAAAGATATTGCAATAGGTATGAAAAGTAATGTATGGAAGGGAAAAGATGACCATGACCACAAGTTGGCACTCGATTTCAGGCACAAGGGTGTGGGAAGATTCTCTTTTTTAGGTAAGGGTGTCAGGGATTGTAATGAGTTACCAAGAGAAATGATGAATAATTTACCGAAAACTCTGAAGGAATTTAAAGATAAAATTTGTAGAGGGCAAATTTAGGTGGGTGCAGGATAGGGGGAAGATGGGTGTGTAGGGAAATTGCCACCGGAGCCTGTGCTCCATTGCAATTAAATTAAATAATTACTGTCATTTGGGGTTACTTTGCTCCTTAGGGTCAAGCTTTGCTCCACTTGAGAAAAAAGATTTGTCAGTTCACAGATGCTACACTACTTGCTGTATATCTGTGAACTATGTTTGCTGTGAAAGGTAGCACTTTTAGGTTGGCAGCAGTGCTTGTCTGTTCAGTTGTCAGCCATTTTGAAGTTGTGACAAGCAATTGAGCAAAGTGTATGAAAAATTAAGCTGGAGTTTTTTTTTTTTTTTTTTTTTTTTTTTATAGCGTTAATTTGTCACTGTTAAGGTCAGTCACCATTATTTTAATTATTCAGTGTGTCTAGCTTCTGAAAAGTATTGTAGTTATTGATTTGATGTATTATTGTTTGTCTTATTAAGGTATTACTTTTATAGGTTAGGAAATTCCTTAGTTTGGGGAAACTTTGCACCATAACAAAAGTGGATCAAAGTCTCCCCGTGGTGCTCCTGGCAGTGAATAATGTGTTTGAAATCTTTCAGATTGGCAAAAATGCCTCGTAAGTAGGACTGTGGGAAGTAGACGATACTGTGATTACAGCCCAGAAACTCTGGAGAATTGTCTACAAGCCATTAGGAGAAAGAAGATATCTCATTGGGAAGCTGAAAAATTTTATAATATTCCAAGAAGAACCATAGTTAATAAATTGAAATTAGTGAAAGGAATTAATTCACGTCCAGGTTTTCCACTGATTTTCACTGATGAAGAAGAAGCACAGTTTGCAAAATATGTTTTGAAGTTGAGTGAATTTGGGTTTCCTGTCACTCCAGTGGAACTCAGAATGATAGTGAAGTCATACCTTGCCAGACAGGGACGTAAAGTTGTTAGATTCAAAGACAATTGTCCAGGCCATGAATGGCTCTTGGGTTTGACCAAACGGCACCCTGAACTTTCTGTATGCTTTGCAACCAACAGTAAAAGGAGTAGAGCTGCTGTTAATGAGTGTGTTCTCAGAGAATATGTTCAAAATTTGCAAGTTGAATTGAAAGATGTGCCAGCAAGCAATATATGGAACTTTGATGAAACCAACCTTACCAACGATCCTGGGAAAAAGAAGGTTCTCACAAAAATAGGTTCAAAATATTCGGAAAACATTTGTAACTCGTCCAAGAGTTGCATATCCGTGATGTTTTCTGGTAATGTTGAGGGTGAAATTTTGCCTCCATTTGTTGTCTATAAATCACAATATTATGGTCTACATGGACAGAAAATGGGCCCACTGGCTGCCTTTACTCACATAGCCCCATTGGACACATTTGCTGAGTGGTTCATCAAATTAATGCTACCAAGGTTGAAAAAGCTTGAAGGGAATCTGTCTTCACATTTGACACCCCATGTTCTGGAGCTCTGTGCTGAAAGGAACATTTCATTCATCTGTCTGCCGGTGAACAGTACCCACATTACACAGCCTTTGGATGTTTCCTTCTTCCGGCCCATGAAAGCAGCCTGGAGACAGATCCTTAAAGAGTGGAAAAGTTCTAGGCAAGGTTTCAAAGACACTGTCTTACAGAAACAGCACTTCCCATTTCTGTTAAGAGGACTAATGGATATAATTGGCACAAACTCAGCAAAGAACGTAATAGCAGGTTTCAGAAAGCATACATCCTATCAATGTTGATGAAATCCTTTCTCGTCTTCCTTCACGGACTTGTGACAAAGATGCAGTACAAGACTCTTTCATTGAAGCCCTTCAAAATAAGAGATCTGAATGGACTACTGGTGTTGGCAGTAACAGAGGAGGAAGGAAGCTTGCAGTGACACCTGGTAAAAGTGTTACAGTGATAAAGAAAAAATTACGAAGAAATGCAGAAGTCAAAAATATAAATAAAGTAGTTCAGATGAAGATTCTGAAGCTATCTCTCTCATAGATTCTTCTGACGATGAGGATTATCTGAGCTCTCAGATCAGGTCACCATCAAAATCACCTGAATTGTTTGAGGTGGATGATATCCAGTCAGTAACCAGGCAAAAGAAGGGAAGTCCAGAACATGGTGAATTTATGCCAACTGTGGGTCAGTATTTGATCTTCAAATATGAAGGGGAATATTTTCCTGGATTAATTACTAATGTAAGTGATGATGTAAGCTCAATGCAAAAGTCTAAGAAGTCATGGAAGTGGTCGATGCCGAAAGATGAAATTAAGTATCCATTCTAAGAAATAATTTGCTCCAGTCAGCCTCCAAAACAGATAAGCAAATGTGGTTTTTTTCTCTGTGCCAGAGCTTGATCAATACTGGAGCTAATAACTCATGACAGAGACTACATTTTGTGTTAACTCTTTCATTTGTAGATTATTTTGGTAATAAAATATGTTTGTACTTACTCGATAGTTATTTTTCCTTCATTCCTGTGCTCAAACATTGCCCCAGAATACTGAAATTCTTATTTCTGATATAACTGTTGCTTTCTCTTTCATGTCTATGGTCTAACATTACTTCAGACATCTGTCATTCTTATTTTTACAGCAATTTAGACATCTGCTGCAAAGTATCCCCAGGACCGGGAAACTTTGCTCCACTTTTTCAAAAAAAAAATTAGAAATGAAAGGTTGTCTTAAGAGTTATACACACAGATTACATAACAAAAGTCTGCCCTAACCAATGAAATAATTTCTATAAACATAATCATTAAAGAAACACTGTTTTGGACCTAATTTCATTAAAAACCTGTAAAAAAACAGAGCAAAGTAACCCCAAATGATGGTAATTACGTAAATCCTTCTATATACTTTGGCAAAGCTTGTATTACAATATGAATAAGTTTCTGACGATTCTTGGAGTCGTGGCTTCTTATGTAAACCCTTATATGGAACACATGGGAAAGGGAAAGAGTTTAACATCTCTAGTATATATCATAGTTTGTTCCAGGAGTCAATAAACTATTAATTCAGCTGAAAAAGAGCTTTCTGCGAGCTTAAGACTTGGGTGGTGTCAAATAAAATCTTGTCATTGAATTTTTTTACACCAAAGTTATCACCTTTAATCAGAGAGGCTACATTTCCGAAATCCTGAAGTGCTTCAGTATGGAACAATGCAAATTCACTTGTATCCCTATGGGCATGTATGTTACCGCGGAACTTACAAGAGAGGATCTAAAATTGTCATGCCATCACCGTGCAGGCTACTTAACACATCAGGCATTACCAAGCCAGATGTTGATTTCTGTGCTTCATACTTCGGCAGTTAGACTGTTTCACTGAAGTCTGGTAGAAGGCGACTAAGTCTGTCTCTAAATATATTGAAGGGTAGCATTGGGAACGAACTTGTCTACCATGAAGATTTGTAGCTGTTTGTTGGGTACTTTGATAGAACTGGGGAAACTAAAAGTTGGAAAGAAGATCTCACTCTGGTTTTATCTTAAAGTGGTGCTCAGTTAGGACGCTTCATATTTTATTAATAAAACATACTAAGAGGGTTACATTGGAACAATTTTTATTTGGCCAGTATGCTGGGATTCTCGGTGAGCAGCGGAAACCTTGGGTATTTGAACCCTCTCTGGAATGTTCAAGGAAGACTCCGTTGTATTTAAGTGCAGTTTTTGCAGGGGCGAGAGAAAACGGACCCCCCAGCTTTCCTCTGGTGACCAGGACTTGGCGGCTCCCTCCGCATGAGTCCAAAACAGTTGAGCCTTATAACGGCACGCCAGAAGCGGGGGAGGAACTTGAGATTTGCTTGTGTGTGTGAGAGAAAATCAAAATACGGAATTTGATAATTGTACACTGTACTTTTGAAATTTTTACTGAACAACGAGGACAATCTCCGCCATCCTCTGCGGTTATTGCTAAATCTGTATTAAGAAGGGGAGGCCGATGTTACGACATGAAAAACCACACTTTGAAAAACTGTTGGACAATGTGGCATAACGGATTAATTAGAGAAGATATAGCAATAAGATCGGGCAAGCAAGACGAAAAGTTAAGTTCGCGTTTTGAGTTAATGATGTAAAGTTACTGAAAGCAAAGGACCGTTGTATTTTTTGGATACTTACTAATGAAGTGAAACGAGAATAAATGTTAATGAAATATACTGTATATTAAAGTATATTATTATTTGAATAGAAAGTTAAATGTATAAGTGTGCAAGTTAAAGCACCAAACGAGGTAAGAATGGGACATTTGTCCCTGGCGACCTGAATCAAGACGGCAAAAAAGAAATAATACGAAGTCCAAGACCAACAAAAGTAAGAAGAATCATTTTAAGATAGAACATGGCGATCGTGTAGAAGACCTGCAGTAACAAATAATATACAAATCATCACAACAACTAGGGACTAACCAAAGCTCGTTGATAAGGAAAAATATTGAACAGAAATATTATAAGAAGTCTACAGCAGCGGCTCCAGCGAAAAACCCGTAACTGCTCGGCATACACCGTCACAGACATTCAAACCATTGAGGAAAGAAATATATGGAGATGACGGAAGAGTCCTTCACCACGCATTGAAGTGATGCCGGGCGGAGGAGGAGTGGGAGGCGTGGCCACGATATTACCTACCCATATAGACACGGGGAATATGTACAAAAACCTCAAGGGGACGCTAGGATAAATGTGACGCTGCAATCTGGTGATGGATTATTATGTAACTCAATGAGACAAATAAAAAATGAAGAATAATTTTTTTTTGGTATCCTGCTTAGTTTTCGAGATATTCTGTCTCAAATGTGAGGTGATTTTGGTTGAAATTCAGAAGAAAAAATTGGTCAAAGTCAAATTTGATGATGGATTTTTAATGAAAAAGACGAGACAAATAAAGAATAAAAATTTTCGATATCTCGCATAGTTCTCGAGATATATTGTCTCAAATGTGAGTTGAAATGCAGAAGAAAAATTTCGCATAAGTCTAATTTGATGATGGATTCTTATGTAACGCGACGAAAATAATCGAAAATAAATAATAAAATTTTTCGATATCTTGCTTAGTTTTCGGGATATACTGTCTCCAAATTGAAGGGATAGGGTTAAGATGCAGCCTGGACCAAAATTAATTCAGCCAAAGCCACAATGAATTACATGGTGGACATCCAGAATGGATATTTCAGTTTTATTACTACCACTTGTGGTTAGGTTGAAATGCGGCCTAGACCAGAATAAAAATAATTATCTTGTTACCATACATCGTAAACTTAATTGGGAATAGCTGGAAGTAGTTTACACGTTTTATTACTAACATGGTTCTCATGAAATTACTAACAATAATAGATAAATTCTATGTCCCTTATGGAACAACAAAACCATTCTGGCACAGACTGCATTTAGACCTAACCACAATCTCCATTAAATTGCTGCTACAGAACGGTGTAACGGTTAGCGTTCTTGCCTCGCATTCGGGAGGACCCCGGTTCGAATCCCCGTCCGGGCATCCAGATTTGGGTTTTCCATGGTTTCCCAAATCACTCCAGGCAAATGCCGGGATGCTTCCTTCAAAAGGCCATGGCCAAATTCCTTCCCATTCCTTGCCTCCCCCCATTCTTTCCCGTATCTAAAGACCTCGCTGTTAAGAGACGTTAAGCAGTTTCAAAAAAAAAAAAAAAAAAAAAAAACTATGTAGACACACCCACACACGCGTATTTGAATAGCAAACTGGATTTGGGGTAACAACATCGGTTGCTTCATCAAGATTCCTAGATTGCATAGCATAATTTAGCACATCAGTGTATGGGAGATCAGGTGAAGAAAATAGTAACAGACCCCCATACATAAAGTACACAACATTATGAAACTTGTAGAGAGGTAGTAAGACAAAAAACAGCCAACACCTGCTTGGTCCAACACTTTGGTTCAATAGAAGACAAACTTAATAATATGGAAACTGAAGTGAATTCCATCTAACATACATTACAATTACATGACATGAAACTATCAGAGAAACATGAAAAAAGTAAAGAGGCACATACATTAAATTCTTGTGGTAACTTGAATAAGATAACCATTACTTCCAGTGACAAAGCCTAAATTATTAAATTCTGGGATAGTGGGAACATCCAACCTGTTACCTTCATAAAGAGTTTTGAAGTTTATAGGGCTTTTGAAAATTATAATGACACAGAAAAAATTAACTGTTTTTACCAGCATCTCAGAGGTACAGCTCAGGTATGGTGAGAGCGACAAATTAAAAAATGTAAAACGTATGAGGAATTAAAAACTATTTTTTGAATCATTTTTGGTCCCAGAAGAGGCAGTTAAATGCAAAAAGAGAACTATGCAAAGGGAGACGATTTCGTGTGGGCCACGAGGAACTACTAGACTTAAAGTATGTGAAAAAGAACAGGATAGTCTATCCACAAACCTACAGACTGAAGAAAAAAGTAAAAAAGAAAGGAAAGAATTCCTCAAGAGTACACTATTTGATGAAAAAAAAGCAAAGAAAAAAAGAAAAATTCTGCAAGAAACCATCACCTAAAAGAGAAAAAAGTTAAGTTGAAAAGTGGAAGGAAGGCAAAACAGGCTGTGGAGAACAATATTTTTGGAAATGATATTAGAAGGACAAAAGAAGAGGAAGGCATTATTGGTAAGAAGAAAGGCAGGGCATACAGAAGTGATGAGGATAAAAAAGACATTGAAGAAATTTTTTTGCTTGTACCCCAACATGTTTGTTTAAAGTCGCGGTACATAAGTGTCTCTCTGTTTAAGATGGGTTAGTTTTGGAGACTCTATTTATTGGTCTTTGAGGGGAAACATGGCTATGATTGTCAATGACGACCTTACGTGTAAAACCCCTACTGTTTACTTATAATCATATCAGTCCTATTCTAGCTGACATATAATGCTTGGTGTTGTTTTATAGATGTGCGAGTTCTTTGGTATTGTGTGCAAATGGTCTGGAGACTTTCATCTGTTTCTCCAAAATTTTCTAGCCTCTCATAAACATTTTCCAGTTTGCTTGTATATTTCTATAAAGATTGGTTTACACTCGCTTCGTCATGTAGTTTGTTGGTTGGTGTGTATCTTGATGCCAGTAGCATTACCTGTAGGCATCGGTTCTGTAACCATTTGAGGTGGAGGATATTTATTTTGAAAGTTGTGTCTCCACACCTGACATCCATATAGAATTATTGTTTTGTCAATCCTGAGTTTTGTTGCTACGGCAAGTTCTGAACCATACACTAGGGAAATAGGAGTTGAATTATTGCAGTTCGATGGCTCAGTCGAGGAGCAGTTTTAGAAAGATTTTTTTGCAGCTTTCATGTTAGAAAAAGGCAACCCAATTGATTATGACAATGACTGGTGGGTTGATTGTGCCTTTTTGGTAGATATGAATAAACACTTGACTGATCTGAATGTAAAGTTACAGGGTAAAAATCTGATTGTCACTCAAATGTATTCATGTATTCAAGCATTTGAAACAAAGTTGAGGCTGTGGGAAAATCAGGTAAAAAGTCAAACTTTGCATCATTTCCCTCATTTAAAACCATTTGGCACAGTGAACCAAAAAAATTGGATCAATAATCTCAACTTATACAAAATCTGATCATGGAATTCAATAATCGTTTTGAAGACTTCTACAAAATGAATGAAATAGAATTCCCAATTTTCAACAATCCATTCAATTTTGAAGCTTCACAGGCACCAGTTCATTTGCAAATGGAATTGATAGATATTCAATTGGACAGTATTTTGAAAGAAAAATTTACATTTACATTTTATACACAATATTTCAAGAGTTTGGATAACTACCCAGAATTAGAAAAGCATGCATTCTGAGCATGTTTGGTAGCACCTATTTAGGTGAGCAGATGTTTTTCGTCATAAAAATAAATAAGAACAAACATCTCACAAGACTTATGAATGAACATCTCCAATCAATTCTTAAAATAATTACAACAAATATGTTACCTGACATCAATGAGCTTGTCAAAAAGAAGAGAAATCAGGTATCTGGATCCTCGAGCTCAAAATAATTACCCTCTTTTATATCTTTGATATGATTTTTAACAACCGTATATTATATACTATACAATTAAATAAATAAAATGTTATAATTATTCAGTACATTTTTTTTATTTGAATCTGGCCTGCCTACACATTCTAAATTTAATATATGGCCCTCTGCAAAATTGAGTTTGACACCTATGCTTTAAAACAAAGAGAATAATACTGTCCACACTAGCCTTAAAAAAAAAAAACTACTCTTTGCCTCTAAACTCCTTAATTGTTCCAATAACCTCTTAACCTTTACCCCAAACTCTTTTAATTTCCAATGTTCTTTACAAAAATCCACAGTTTAAGTCCCGTCAAAATCAATTAAGCTATTTTTAAGTCATGGAATATTCAATAAAATATTCATAAAATAAATGTGTCCTAATGTCTCAACAAGTACCTAAGATTACAATTTGGACCCCAAGCTTTCACATTGTAATATACTGTGATATATTCCGGAGACAGATTTGTGTAGGTGGTATATATTAAATCCCAGATTTTCAAGCAGCACCTTTAACAGATGTTATGATTAGGTTGAAACACAGCCTGTACCAAAATATTAACTGACATTCCTTAACACAGCATCCAATTCCGTTCTGGAAGTTGTTATATAAATCAGATATTGGTATATAATACAGATTTTTTTGAGAGCTAACCGTTTAACCACTGAGGACGTTTACAAAATGAGAACTGCTGTGGCATATTTTAAATACAAAAAAAAAAAAACTGTAATACCACTAAAAATTTAAAAATAATATAATTGTTTAAAAAAACATAGAAACGACCTTCAAAAAATGCATACTAAAAAATTTTAAAATAACTTTATACCTTGCTTAGAAGATAGTAAATCTAAGTGGACAATATATTACATCACTGTTATTGAAATTTTTACATTAATTAGTTACTTTTGGAGTCAGTGTCAACCTAAGCAAGAAAAACAAAAAGATAAAAACAATAATGAATAATACATAAAAAAACCATGTTACCACTTACCTACAATTAATGCTAGAAACATGTTCCAACATACAGATGATACACCAATATTATATTAACTGTAAACCGTTTACTGCATGATGCAGCCTACCAAATGATACTGTAGCATTAGAGATATGTCTGGACCACCAACCAGGCTGAGCCACAGATTAAAATACTGTCTAATTTGTTCCCCTAAAGTGTTTCCTACAATATCTGCCTCACTACATGCTGTAACATACGTATTTGGAATTTTTTTCGTCCTCCCCGTTTTCGCCTTGAGCACGAAATAAAGTTCAGTAATTTGATCTTCACAATGTGACAGCTGGCACCGACTCCAAAAATAACTGATTAATGTAAAAATTTGAATAACAGTAATGTAAAATACTGTCCATTTAGATTTATTTTCTTCTAAGCAAGGTATAAAGTTATTCTAAAAATTTTAGTTTGCTTTTTTGAAGGTGTTTTTTATGTTTTTTAAGAAAATATTCTCTATGTGTTATTAATTTTATTTCCATACCAGTCAACACTTGGAAAAATTTAAATCCTCACCAAGTTCTGCTTGCAACTTATACTTGCTTATAACCTATTAAGTAAGAGTACAGTATCCTTTTTATGTGAACAGTTTGACTAATTCTTTATTTTTTGTTGTATCTGTAATTCAGGTACAAGGAAATTTTTAAATTTCTGTCTGCAGGCCACCTGTTCCATCTCAGCTGACTACAGGTTGAGACATGTGCACATATGAAATTATCATGGATACCTTCTTGCATCCATCATGTTTTACTGCTGAAGAACAGTTGTATGGCTGATTCAATGTTTAAAGAATGCAGAAATCATTTTTGTAAGTCAAGAACGTACTGCCATCATCTGCAGCAAAGGAGCTCTTTAGTCCAATATCCTAATATTCTATTTATAAATTGATATTTTCAGAAAAGGAAATGTAAATAAATGTATATGCTTCTGCATTATGGTAAAACAAAATGCATTCAAACTTCAATAATAACTGTTATCACAACAAAAGAAAAAAAGCCAATTTTACAATATTTGTTTACCATTCTGTTCAAACAGGAGTTGTGTTGGAGACAGTTAAGTGAGGCATTACCATTGGAAATGGTGGTTGGGAGAGTAAAGTAAAAATGGTTATTGCAGGAAATTGTTATTCCTCTAGGTTAAATCAACATTGCTTACTTTAACATCCATGGTGCCTCTAAGTTCTGTGTGGAAACCTCCCAGTTCATCCAAAGCTTCTTTGGTACTTTGACTGATATGTATTTTCATTGCTGCTAGGAAGAAAATAGCTACAATATAATCTTATACACCAAAATATGCAGAGTCAATATTTACGACAAAATCACGCATTGAATGATGTGTTCCATACATAAAAAATAGCAGAAAGAAGTTTTTATATGGGTGAGTATTTCACTAAGAGGAGTTAAATAATGTTATACATATGCAGTAATATGTATGAATAATGACAAACAAATCAAATCATCTACTTAAAATAATGGCCACATACTCAAACAATATTTCTGCACAATTAAGTTAGTGAGAGTACCTTGTAAATGAAACAAATTTTCTGCTTAGCATTGTGTTCCAATGGAGGGTTGTTGCAGAGACTATGAAGAGAGAAAAATCATTGCAAATTTTGGCAGGGAGATTAAATAAAAATGACAAAAAAAAATTACTGAAGAGGAAAGAATTAATAAAATTATGAAATTAATAACAACACATATATGTATATATACTAACACCCACACACACATACACACACAAATCCAAGTACGGTTTGGTTTTTGCTTATTGTTTTAAACCTCATTGAGGTTATTAGTGTGTCAAGGAACAGACAATAATTTAGTCATAGTCTTTTGAAGGAACAATCCCAGAATTCACCTGGAGTTTTTAGACAAACTATGTGTACCGAAATCTGGCTGCATACTCCTAAATCTGAGGCCAGTGTGTTAATACTTGCACACTACACTCAGTGACGGGTTTGTGAGTGTGGGATCGAAGACATTAGGGGTGTAATCAGAGAGCAAGGTCATAGAGATAACTGATACCTATTAGGTAGTAGTCACAGATGGGCTGAAAATTTCTGTTGGTAATGCAGTCACTGGGTTCATGGGAGCTGACACTGTCAGAAATTTGGTATTGTATAAATTTGGAATGACTGATTAATAGCTGGTACCTATGTGATAGGGCAAAAGTACAAACTTGAACAATGGAGGCAAATAAATCTGGAAGACAATGTGATGCTGCTGTAGTTCAAAATGTTTGCCCAATAAATGGTAATGGATGTTTATTTACAACAAGATCCATAACAAGGATAGAAGCTATGAGACGGTTTTGAGAATTTATACAAAGTAAGTATATTGTTGTGTGTGGACAGCTTACTGAACCTAATTCAAGGTATAATGGGAAACACTTTTACGAAGAATATATCATATTTATGGAAAGGACCATAAACATGTTGAAGAATTTGGTTTAAGGATTCAAGAATAAGAGAATAGTGAGTGAGAACGTTAGGTTTCTGCTTGGTTTTGGTGAAGGAAGCGTGATAAGCACTTTTGAATGTAAACTGGGTTATAACACTAAGAATCTATTTATTAAAACAACGTAAAGAATTGTGTTAGGGTGTTGCACATTTTTGGTGAAGCTGTAAATAAGGGCATATCATGCATAGGAACAGCTGTCAAAGGATTGTTAGATTTTGTATACAATGTTAAAATAAGGTGGTAGAAGGATGGCATAGAAACAGTAAAAACAACAACAACATGGAGTATAATATATATAACAATAGGGAACTGAACCACATCTTACCACAGATGATGGCAGGACAGCATCAACACATGAAAAACATACAAACATGTATGACGCAATTATATACCTTTTTCAACATAAGAACAAAGTATGCACAATGCAGATGGCTACAACACTGCAGCAAGTATGGAAGTTGTTACTAGTTGCTCTTCGAAAATAATCTTTTGTACATAAAGTATGTACTACACAAAGCATTTATTAAAACAGAATTCTTATCAACTGCATAAATAAATGGGAAACCGTGAGTGTGATGAAGCAGTAATCTGTGAATAAAGGTCTTTATTGATAGGAAAATCAGTTAAAACATGTTTTCAGAGATAAAAAACATTCAGTGTGACATGTTTTGGACTAACTGTGGGTCAGTTTAGGTCATTCTTAGAGTTTAAAGTTGTTTATTTCATAATTCAGTAATATCTAGTTAACCATTCTTAGAGTTTAAAGTTTTTTATTTCATAATTCAGTAATATCTAGTTAACCATGAAGCACATTCATTGAATACTGGATTAAAGTAGGTAGTCAGACTAAGTATCAATGTAAATTGTTATAGATGCTCTTATCAACTGATATCTCAGGTTTGTAAATTAAAATTAACTATTCTGAAGCATTTGTATAGTCAGTGAGATTTAAAGATGTAATTTTAATTAAAGTAATTGTTTAGGGAATGTAAAGTGATACTGGTAGGTCTGAGATGCTTTGTTGTGTACAGTGCAGTGCCCTACAAAAGGCATTGGTTCTTGTTTCTTGTTGTCAATTCTTCTGCCCAGTTTGTCGTAGTACTTGGCCTGAGTTTTGTTATTTCCTGTTTTGAGTCAAAATTACTTTGAAAGTCTCTTAAATCAGTTGTAAAATTAAATGAAAAGTGAACTCTTAACAATCTATTTTGTTATTTTACAGAATTTTTCTTCTATAATGAACTTTTACTTGGTACTTTCTTCAACTTGAAAATGATGGCTATAATTTTATAAGCAAAAGTACCTTCAAAAGTAATTGACTGTAAGAAAGAACAGTTTAAAATTAATTTTGATCTTTAACATAACCACTGACCCCACTAGACAGGGGTTTTATTAATCATCAAAGTGACCTTGTTGTGTGAAATGTGAGTGTGTTGGCAGGCCCGCCGCTAGATATTTGAACGCCCTTGTGCAATACCGAAGACTATGAGATTGCCGCCCCTTTGATCATTATTTTGCCACCCCCACTGTAGCCACCCCGAGTGTGAAGCAACAGTTGAGCGTTTATTATTTTTATTTATTTAAAAAAAGAGGTCAGCGCTACATGAATCCGGCACTACAAATTATTTTCGCGGCTTTTTTTTTTAGCTCTGCTACTGTCCCGGAGGTGACAATGGAGTGGTAACTATCAGGGCAGCAATCGATCACTCGATTTGCCGCCCCATTGGACGTGCCGCCCGAGTGCGGTGCATGCCTTGCACGCCCGCTTACAGTGGGCCTGTGTGTTGGTAAATATTGCCAAGGAAGCTTGGAAGCTACAGAAATTTTTTTCTCAGTAAAGGAAGTATCAGTTACAGAAGCACTAAAAAAAGGAACATTTAAGCAGATAGTATGCTAATTTATCAAATATAAAATCTGAAAATGATAACCAATAATGCAGAAAATGGAGGTCCAATTAAAGAAAATAACTAGGTTGAAAAGTTTAGATTGTTAAGAGCGCTAAAATTGTATTGAGGTAGATCAGGTAAAAGATTTAAACTGCTTTAATCCTCTATTTTTGAGAATGAAGTTGACACTGAAACTATTTTAGGAAAACCTTGTGTGAAAAAGAAACAATCGAGAACTCTTTCCTATTACACAAATTTACCAGAATTGCATGTATCATCAATGGAGAGGAAAATACCTTTTAGATTTTTTTTTTTATCTTGCTTCTGGCCAAGGGAGAGACCTACCAGAAATTGTTACAGAAAGGAATTAAAATTTCAATGTTATAATTAAATGCTTGGTTGAACCGTGATTGTGATACCTTAATTTGAAGATGCTGCTAGGTTTAAATACTATGTATTGGTAGCCAATCTGCCTACTATTATTACTGCAACAGATAATAGTGAAGAGTTTATCCATCAAAATAAAAAAGTCACTATTTGATCATCACTTTCTATATTCTTTAACAGTTGTTGAAACAAATCTGATATCAGATTACAGTGCTAAAGATATCTAAGGCAGTATTGAACTTTGAAATCACATAGAAAATTGTACACAACATTGGATAAAAGCATTCAGTCCTGCTAACATACTTCAAATTTGCAACCCCAATATTAGAGTATGCTTCTTTGACCTGTTTAACCACATCTAGTATTCACTTAAAAGTAATTTTAAATAAAGTTTTGGTCATTGAGCTTAGTTTTATATTTCATTTTTTAAAGAAGCAAATATTATTGTGCAAAAAACTTTTCTGAGGTGAGCTGAAAAACTTTCAGTGACTATATTCTTAAAAACTCATGTGTACGATGTGACACATATAGTACAATGGTTAGACTGAGGCTGCCGTTGACAAGGAAAACTGGGCACTTTATTTATATCCTCCATGAACCTTGAGCTAGATTGTTCTGGAATATTGATGTATACCCGAATAAAAATACTATTTTCTTGTGAATTGCAAAAATCCCATTTCCTCACGATTCATTATTTTAAACAGATTTTCCCTAAAATTTTATATGTTACAGTCTGATTTATTTATAATATTTTAGGTTAGGACAAATTTTCTGATAAGTCTACTTATTAAAGGGTTTTTAGTTTCTAAATGTTGGTTTTATTCGCAAAATTAAAATTCTTTATTAAAAACCATATTTAGAATTTATCTACATACTCTAGTTTTGGTTATAATGGGTGTCTTAAATGTAAAAAATATGCTTCCATGGTAAAATCTGAGTTATGTCTTCTCATTAATTGATGATTTTAGATTTAAGATTTTGCCTTTATTTGCTCCTACGCACATGCCAATATAAAACTTCATCTCTTTGAATAAAATATCATACAAACTTTGCCTCAAACTGATCATAACTTTAAGATTTAATTGTGGAAAAGACTGTAGCAAATGGCATTAAATTTGAAAATCAAACTATATAAATGTCCTTTACAAATATGGCTAGAAATAAAGTTTAAAAGTGCTTTATTATTAAGAAAATATTTGTAAAAGTTGTTTGCTATATAAATGGAAGGTGATAGGTGAAGGAATGGTTTAGGTGAGTACAGATATATGACAAGTGGTGTAATTTAAACTGGTTCTCCATTGAGTTAAATTGTTGAAAACTTTGAAAAATTATGGGGAATTAACATTGGAGATAGCTGTGTGATTATACAAGTAGGTACAATGTGATCTATATGCAACATACATTGCCTTCACCACTTTCACCAACCCTGTCACTGGGGTGAGCTTTCCCATCATAGGTCACGCTACCTGTGAAACCTGCCATGTAATATACCAGCTAACCTGCAGACACTGTCCAGCTTCCTACATAGGTTTGGCCACCAATACACTAGTTATTAGAATGAATGACTGCCAACAGATGGTATTCACCTAGAATACAAAACATCTAGTAGCTGTCCATGCCATCTCCCAGGGCACCAATAATTTTAATTTTTGTCTCACAGTCCATGAAAGCAGAGTCCTCCCAAACAGCAGCAGCTGCTCTAAACATAATGATAGGAGCTTGCCTACCAGTACAAATTGGGCACAAGACAACCTCCTGGTTTCAATTTAAGATAATACACAGGCTTTACTTTTCCTTTACTCTATCCTCTCCTTTCCTCCATCCCCCTCCCTAAGTTGAATCACACTAACCAAAGGTGAAGTCGGACTTTATAGATTCTTTGGTTTAAAATTCTATTTTTAATGTATATCATTTATTTATTATTGCTTACTCAGTTCTATGTAGTTCTGATCTTTTTGCAATATTTTTCTATGCTCAGGTAGTAGCTCCAAATCACTATCCTTCTCCTGTCCTCTGTTGGAAATTACCCCCACCATGCTCCTAGTGAAAAGTCACTCTGTGAGGAAATCTCCTACGACACCCACCCACTATAATGTTCTCTTATTGAAAAAGGTCTAAGACCCAAATTATATCATTTGTGCTCATGCCACACAACAATCATCTAAAATAAGAGGTGGTTCATTTCCCTGTCTTATTTAGTAAAAGACATCTGTGACACTAAAATTGTAGGAAATGTGAAGTTAGGCATATAACCATCCTGTTCATCCTTATGTTTCTCATAAGTTCAAATGCCCATAAAAATGACAATAGTGAGAATTAATTGTAGAAAAGCTTATAAGGAAAAAGAATAATAATTATTTTTATAGATTTTTTGGTGTGATAAGTGCTTTACTATTGCTAAGTTCTTGGAGTATTTGGCAAGAATTTTTTTTTTAAAAACCATTTTACTTTAAATGATGGAAAGTATAATTTTAACTTGAATACCTTTTATTTATGATATATTTCATGATTACATACATTTTGTGTAAACTCTCTCTGAGTTTTTAATAAACTTCATTGCTGCTTATCTTATGACAAATTATTATTTTTTTATTTTATAACTTGGTTCTAATAATTTCTGCAGAGGAAATATCAAAAACATTGAATGATCTTCCCCTTAAATGAATTTCTGCATCTAGTAGTCATAAATAAACAAAAACCAGCATGTAAATTTAAATGAATATTCCATTGAAACTTTAATTTTTTTTATCATTGCTCTTTGTGTTTTCACAACAGACAATTATGTTTTAACTGGCATCATTATTACACTTTATTTCAACAATGTGTGTACAGATGATATCAATAATAGTTATTTCTTTGACATTTACACTTATTTTTAACAAATAAGCTGAAATAAATTCAAATGTATTACGATGTTTGGTATTAGGCAAGCAGTGCTGTGGTGGCAGTGAGTATAATTAAAAATATGGGCATTATAGAGACTTGCCGAAGGTTACCGATCTATTGAGGTGGGCGCAGTTGACAGGCAATGCATTTTATTGAAGAAGATATCTTTATATATAAAATCCTAGGTGTGTGTAAACTGCATCATCATGGACAGACCACTGGAGCAATTCAGGGAATATTCACACAAAATGTTATTGAGGCGTTGCGAAAGATTTTTATTAATAATTCATTCTGATAGGTGGTACTGATGTGTAATTCTTAAATTTATCTATATATTAAGATGAGCACAGTCCCCAGACTGCATTTTACTGAAAAAAGTATCTTTAATATAAAATCCTAGGTGTTTGTAAACGGCATCATCACAGAAAAAAACAGTGGACCAATTCAGGGAATATTCACACAAAATGTAATTGAGGTTTTGTGAAATGTTTTTATTCATAATTCATTCTGAATGGTGGTACTGATGTATAATTCTTAAATTTACAGTTAGGTTATGTTGATACCAATTTTACAGATAACTCTATGTTTGAGAAGCATTTCTCACAAACATTTACACACTATTTGAATTCTGTTTTGTTTTTTGAGTACGTGTATTTATTTCATACCTTTTCTGAAATTTTTGCAGGTGTATTAAAATGAAATGAAATATGTTTATTAAATGAAATAAGTTTACGGAGTATTTAATTAACCCGGACGTGACAGTAGTGCTTACACGTTTGAATAGACTATAACTTTATGATGCAAAGATATTAATTATCTTTGTTTCAAATTTGACATGAGAAAGTAAGATGATGGTAAGTAGTTGTTTCCTACATTTACACTTTAAGTAAATCACATTGTGTGTTGTAACATGCAGTTCATAAAATTATTTTCATTTTTCAATAGAATTCACATTATGAGTTATAATAAATTCTACTATTACTGAAACTCATTACGTGTAGTAATTATTTATAATTTTAATTCAATTTAATATTTTGTTATGTGCAAAATAGAAAAATTCCAGCCATCTGACTGTCAAATGGTTTCATTTTGATGTGATGTTGGAATGCTGAAAAATTAAAGATAAAAGTTTCCACAAATTAGCAAACATTTTTTGTTGCACATTATTCACACATTGTGTTTGCTTCTGTGTGTTGTATTAATTGTAAAAAAATGGGTTTAAGAGGGAGCTCTGTACTTTAACATCATATGTTAACAAAGTTGCTGGAAATTTCCAAAATTTCTTTAATAATTTATTTATGGATTAAGAGCACAAATCTCAAAATCCGCGTGGACGAAGTCGTGAGGAATATGTAGTCAAACATATATATCTAGAAATCATTTCGGTACCATAACTCAACACAGCTACTGGTGATTGCAACTTCCTGTTAAATGGTGCTAACAGTTTTAGTGTTATACTGTATTAACATAATGCAACGAAATTATCTGTCTTTACTTGTGGTCACTCAAAAACATGAAAATATTCTACCTTCACTTGTAGACTCCATTCTTGAGGCAGTGTTTACAGTATCACCAAATAGGCAATAACGAGGCATTGTTGTCCCTACAACACCAGCAACACATGGTCCTGTGTTAATACCAATTCGTATATGAAGTGGTTCTGAAGGCCGATGAGGTATTCGGTATAGTCTTACACCATGCAGTAAGTCTAGGGACATAGAAGCAATTTCTCCTGCATGACGTTTTCCTGAAAGAAAGTTCAATATAATATAGATTATTAAACAAAATAACTACTCTCTGTTACATCAAAAAATGATAATGAGAACAGTGAGCTAGACTAAAATATTAGTTAGTATTTCCAGCATATAATTTAATATATATATTTCTGAAAATGACGTGATCGTGAGGCAGAAGGAAGATGGCTCCCTGGGCCACGGAGTTTATAGCAAGCCCACACACACGAATCGCTATTTACATGCAGCCTCTCACCACCATCCAGCAGTGAAATGAAGAATTTTAAAACCTTTAAACGTTAATGCTTCCATAGTAAGTAATGATGCAAGCATAGCTGCAGGAATGAAATTTTGTAGGAGACGTTTCTGGCCAATGGCTACAGCCTTAACGTTATTAATAAGTCTATTGCAAGGCTTGAACCTCAAGCACCACCTTGTGCTCCAACACTGGAAGTTGAAGCCAGAAGACAAACAGACAGACCCACAGACAGACCCATGGCAGTATTACCCTACGTTCAGAGGGTGACAGATAAAATTGGCTGTCTTCTAAAGAAGACAAATAATCATCCAATATACAGAGCACCTAGGAAGATCTCTGATGTGCTCATAAAGATTAAAGACAGGAAGGAGAAACTGCAGGCAGCAGGCGTTTACCAAATACCCTGTAGCTGTGGTCAAATTTTCTATCAGCGAGACTAGACGGATGGTCAAGGAAAGGCTGTGTGAACACATAAGACATCTTAAAAATAACGACGTCAGCAAACCAGCTGTAACACAACATTCAGCCGACAGTGGGCACGCACTTTTATTTAGTGACACTAGTGTACTGGTTCATGAAAGAAGATGGTGGCCCAGGCATATCAGAGAAGCGCTGGAAATTAAAAAGAGACCAGTTAATATGAACGCGGAATGCGGGACACAAGCCCCTATTGGACAGGCCACGCTAGCAGTGGTAACTTGAGTGACGTCACTCCAAATGGTTAGTGCGCTTTCCGAGAGCTATATATAGGCAACAGCGATCCCAGCCTTTACAGTCCTCTGAAGAAGGCCACAAAATGATGGCCGAAATGTTAGGTTTTCATAAATTGATGAGGTTCAACCCAGACAACCAGGATAACATCGACAACAACTGTGGAAGTCTGTGCACCCAAAGCCCTTATAACTTATATCCTCAATTATCTGCTTCATACATTCTAATCGTGTCTTCCTTTACATTTTTTTACCCCTGACTGTAACCTTCACTAACAAATTAGCCAATTCCACATGTCTTAATGTGTGATCATGCTACTATTTTTTCTTTTTATGAGACTCTTCCTCTTTCCTTGTTCACCATTTACAAAATACATGTGTCCACATATCTACAACTGAAACATTATCCACTCAATTATGCCTAAAATCAAAGCTAATTTATGGCCTCTATCATCTTTTCCTTTCTGTATATCATATGCTTATCTTTTCTCAATCTGCATTTAATTTCTATAGCTTATACTGTCCAAACATTATCTTTCCTACTCTCCATGTTTCATTGACTCTGAACTCTTCTCCCACAACACAGGAGTTACTAAGGCCTACTACAGATTAATGCGGTCTTCTATTATGCAGTGGTAGAATGGCAGCCGCCCCAATTGTTCACAGGAAGCAGTGAATGAGGCGACAAACAAGCAGTAGCTGCCACCTCGAGCACCATGTGAACCATCGATTACATTCGTATAGCTCAATTTTTTGTGTAACAATAGGTGTTGCTTCTGCATTTACTGTAGCAAAGGTAGAACAACAGAAAAAATGCTAATATCAGTGCTTCTTACTCAATTTCATTCATTTTTCCCTAGTATAATACAATGATAAATATATGAAAGTAAATCATAAAAGAGACAATTGCCATATTTCTTGGAATAATGCTGGTACTCAAACTGTATTTTAAAGCAAATCATGAAAAACATTATTGCAACATTTCTTGGAACAATACAGGCACTCAGACTGAAAAGAACGGAGTTGAAGTCACTAGTGAGACAACTAGGGACCATCATACTGTGATGGAATGAACCAGAGGAGAGTCTCCCTAAAAGTATAAATGAGGAAACTACAAAATTTGAAATAGATTCTCAGAAAATTATGAAGGAACTCAGAAAGTAAAAGACTTAAAGGGGCTGGTGTAGTTAATATTACTACAAATTTATTAAAGATTGTGGGATATGATATTTTACCTTACCTTGCAATTTTATTTAAAATAAGTCTGGAGTCTTGCTGCTTACCAGAGGATTGGAAAAGAGCTATATATGGTATTAACAGTTCATAAAGGAGGGTTTAAAACTACAGGGTAATTAGTTTGACATCAGTGATAGGCAAAATGATGGAGAGATTGATATGCAACTATATCAGAAATATCTGTGAGGAAAGAAACTGGTTTGCATATCGACAACATGGTTTTAGGCGAGGATATTCAAGTGAATCCCAGATGCTGGGCTAAATGCAAGATAATTCAATAGAATTGGACAAGGGAGCTCAAGTTGAAAGTGTGGCTCTAGATCTTTCTAAGACATTTGACAGAGTGTATCAAAATGCAACATTTCACATAGGGATGTTGTTGTCATATCTCCAATATCACTTCTATTACTCTATAGAAGAATACTTGAAATTTACTAACTGAAGTAATTACCATAAATATCTTAAATTGTAATTGAAATGTCTGAAATGTCTGATATCATTATGTATAATGTACATGTATGTGATTTAGAGGAAAAATAAAATACCAACTTTACTACTAGAGAAAAGCACAGAATTTAGGTATTACAATAGCGAGTTGATAAGAAGAGAACACCAGGTTCACCACCAGATGTTTGAATGTCCTTGTGCAATACCGGTTGTGCCGTCCCCTGTCTAACTAAGGCCAGTAGTGTATCTAGGAATTTTCTGAACCAGGTCAAAAACCATGAGATATGAACATTATTTTGCCGCCCCCATTAACCATGCGTGATGCACGCCTTGCATGCCTGCTTACTATGGACCTGGAGAACACAGTATAATTATGAGACAGCAAACTAAACAAAGTATTTTCAGCAGCAAAGAGGAAGCTAAAGATGGAATTATGAAGAATATAATCAGTTCAGAGGAACCACTGAATGATATATCTAGAAATTTCTTTAGCTATGTTAGAAAACTGAGGGGAAGATATCCAGACAGTTAAAGACAAGTATGGAGAAGAAGTTACTGAGTTTTTGAAAAAGGCAGAGATATTAAGTGATTGGTTAGGTGCAAACATTAGTGAGCATGATTCATGAATAGTAGAGGGGGTTAGGGATTGGAATAAGTTACCAAGAGAATTGATAAATAATTTACCAAAAACAGTGAAACAATTTAAAGTTGAAATTTTTAGAGGCCAAAGTATGTGGGTACAGGAAAGAGGGGAAAGTGGGTGTTTACTGAAATTGCTACCAGAGTTTGTGCTCCATCGCAATTGAATTAAATTAATAAATTAATTCATCAGACAAAAAGCTTTTTGACAAAAGTAGAAATGACCTACAAAAAATTTGACATTGTTCCTAAATATATTATGAAAGGAGTAAGAAAGCTAATAAAACATAAAGATCAAATATAAATAATATTGCTATAGATATCTTGAAGATACAGGATATGATATTGTAAATTATTTTGGAATTTAGATTGAATTTGGAGACTTGCTACTTACCACAGGAAAAGTGTGATTGTAATACCAGTTTATATAGAAAGGTTGACAAATAGGGATTAAAATTACAGGCCCATCAGTTTTATGTGTTAGGTAAATTAGTGGAGAGATTGATATGCAATAGCATCATTTTGGAGAAAGAAACTGGTTTTCATATAGACAACATGGTTTTAATTTAATTAATTATTTGCGATGGAGCACATGTTTTGGTCGCAATTCCCTCAGCCATCCAGTTACCCCCTCCTATTATTATTATTATCATTTTTTTAAAAAATTATCCTACCTTGAGTCCCTATCTACTTCTGTGATTTACGAATTTAAATTCCTTCAGCATTTTTGACAAATTATTAATCACTTCCCTTAGTAATTTATTTCAGTCCCTGACTCCCTTACCCAACAGAAAATATTTCTCCACTCCCGAATGCATGTAACTGAGGTCTAGCTTGTTCCCAGCGCCAGATTTAAGGGCGCCACCCGGGTCGCCCGGTTCTGGAGGGCACCATGCATGCCAGCTTAACTTATCCACTTAATTTAAATCCCTATTGATAAAAAACAAAAAATTAATTAGCATATTAAATTTTTTGAACTTATCTCGTGGGAGTGAGTATGAGTACGTATTCTAACACGACCTGTCATTTTGTCGCTTGTCATATCACTCACTAACTAAAGTAGTACGAAAGAGATGGAGAAATGGCAACTCATATTAGGCATCCTGTATTATCCTTTCTTCGCTTTCTACTTAATCATTAGTTCACAAACAAATTAATAAAAAACCATTTTAGAAAAACTTGTACATTATCAATAACTTATCTACAAATTGTTTATTTATTACTTGCATGGTAACTATATTAAGTTAGTATGATTAGTGCACTCATTTAGTCTCATCTAAAAAGCCTGTTATATTTCATAGTCAGGGAAGTCCCTGTAGAGTGAATGAGCTCAGAATAATGGGTAATACTTGCGGAACGATTGAGTAATTTTATTTGTGGGGAAGTCCCAATAAATATTTTTCTGAAGTGAGTAGTTCATAAGTCATTAACAAATGAATGAAATGATGATAGTTCATTTCATTCCACTTCTATCTAAATATTGACTGGCACGGTTCAGTATGTAGTAACATAGTGAGTGGTGATAAAATTGTAATTAACTTAGATGAAATTGTAAGACTTTGGTTGAAACTAAATAGCTTAAAAAAAGGAGATTATGTTTTACTATTATTGCTTATCAAGCAATTATATAGTGACTGAAGTGAATGTCGTGGCTGTGATATTATTTTTGGTAAATCTGAACAAATTTTTATCTTTCAGTTACATATTCAATGTTTTTAAGCTAATTACATTTTCTTACAAATATTTTTATATTTGTTATAGATGTAATAGAGCAATGCCTACACTTGTTGAATTATGGAAGAAAATAAAGAAACAATTTAAAAAAGCTAGCTGGTTCAGAAAATCGTAAAAGAAAAGCTGAAAAAGATTATGTCTTTGAACATACTTAAAAACATATGGCTGTTAATAAATATGTACTTGAAAGGAATTTTCAAGGCGAGTTTTACATCAGAATTGAAAGCCACATAATGGTCAATATTTCTTTAGATTCTGAACAATTAGGCACTAAAATAATGCACTCATCTATTCAAGGTGACCAGTTGACCAGTCCATTAAATCCTCTGGCTGATAAAAGTATCAACATGCATGGAATAAAAGAATACAATGTTTTTGATGTAGCTATGCGGTCATAAGTACTTAATGTGAGGAATATAGATCCTCATAAGTAGGCCTACATTTAAATAATATTCCGAAAGATGAAAATTGGCATCATTTCTCATTACTCAAGAAAGGTTTCAATCGAAGAAACTATCAGACGTCGGTGGTTAGTTTATTTAGTATTAAACAATAATGTACTTTGTGTTTGTTGTAGATAGTTTGATTTAAAGTCAACTACAAATTTGACCACTATTGGAGGCTTCAAAAATTGGAAACATTTAAGTGAAGCTTCAAAAATGCATGAAAATAGACCTGCACATAAAAAAAGCATTTATCCAATGGACTGAGCCCAAATCAGGTTCAGCTATTGACAAGGAGGTAATTTCTAAAGAAAGATTATGATGGAACAATGTGCTTCAAAGATTGAAGCACATTGTTGTGGCAAAAATATACAAAATGAATTTAAAGAACTCATGGCATGAATAGTTATATCTACAATAGCATCCTGCATAAAAGGTGCAAAGTATTATGCAATCATAGCTTATTGTACTCCTGAAACAAGTCATAAAGAGCAACTTTCAATAACAATAAGATGCGCCGACATAACTGAGGATGCCGTAAGCATAAAAGAATATTTTATTTCATTTTTGCAAATATACGATACAACGGGTGCAGTTCTTACAGAAAACGTTTTAAAAACATTTAGTGATCATGACCTTAACATTAATGACTGCAGAGGACAGGGTTATGATAAGGGTGCAAACATGGAGTGGAAAAATAAAGGTGTACAAAAAAGAATTACGGACATAAATCCGCTAGCGTTTTTTGTACTATGTGGATGCCATAGTTAAAATTTATTATTATGTGATGTGACAAAATCATGAGTAAAATCCTTTACCCTGTTCGGAATTTTACAAAAAAATGTTTAATTTATTTGCAGAATCAGTAAATAGATGGAAAATTTTTACCTGTCATTTGAAAATATACACCCTGAAAAATTTGAATAACATGTGCGGGAAAGCTTGAACTGAAAGCCTCAAAGCGGTTCGTTATCAGTTATTTGAAATGCATGATGCTTTGGTTTCCTTGGCCGATGTTACCAATCTGCGATGTCACACGAAGCGACCACACTGGCAGGACAAATAAAAGATTTTAGATTTATTGTTTCTGTTATGGTATGATGTTATTTTTCAAATTAACATTGTAAGCAAAGCAACTTTGTCGACTTTACCGAAATGCTTGGTAAATGTTGCTCTTATTTGAAAACATATAGACAAACAGATGTCAAGCAAGCTATTATAACAACTGAATTAGCATCAGAACTTACACAGCCAATTTTCAAACCACAAATGTGACTAATGTAGACCAGGTGAAAATGACCGAGCATGGTGGTGAAATGGCTAGTGTTCTGGCCTCGCATTCGGGAGGACGGCGGTTCGAATCCCTGTCCAGGCTTCCAAATTTGGGTTTTCCATGGTTTCCCCAATCACTCCAGGCAAATGCCGGGAAGCTTCTTCAAAAGGCCATGGCCAAATTCCTTCCCATTCCTTGCCCCCCCCATCCTTTCCCTACCAGGTAAGTTTATCACCAAATTGATTGCCAGCTTGTTCCCATGGTCATAATTTCCTTCCATGCAATACTCCTAATTCTTCGACCAATATCCCTCCAAGCCCCATCACCAACAAATGTCTTGTACACTCCCAGCACTCTTGTCACTCCTTCTTCTAATGACTGGGTTTAGTATCAATAGAGTTTGCAGGCTTTTATCCCATGTACACTGTGGAGAAGTATGGGATTTACCCAGAAAGAGTGAGTGCACAATCTGGTGATTAGGTATTTTGCTCCACCAACTGACAACTGCTAGCCAAATTGTGATGAAGAAAAGTTCTTCTACCACCAGCTGTTGAACCAGCCAATTATGCTGGATACCATCATAGTGTCACAATCACCTGAGCCAAAGGGGCAAACTAATGTTACATAGCAGGATTAAGATGGGAGAGTATTGGGAACACCTAAAGGGAGAGCTGTACTACTTAGTTGGGTATACCAGCAAGGTATGAAGATAAATGCCAAAAAGTATAATCTTATTGTATATGCATTCAGAAAAAAAGGTTTTGTTTGGTTTTTAGATGGAGGAATATTTATTTGTTTTAAACATGTTGTAACATATACGCTAAGACTAGTTTTTAAGTATTAATTTTAAGTGACAATAATCTTTGGTCAGCGGGAGCGGCCAAAGAAAATTATATATAGTAAGAGAGAGAGGTGTGTGGTCGCTGAGAAACAAAGAGAGCACGCACGGACTGTATTAAGATTGCGAGAGTTCTTTTTTGTTTTTGTTTTTTTGTTTGTTTTGGCTACAGGGTTTTGAATAAACATTTCATGTTGTTGGTGTATATGTGTGGTTTTTTCTTGTTTATTTAACACCATATCCAACTAAATGCCTTAAATTAATATGCACATCCTGCCAAAACAAATCAAAGGCATCATCGGCAGGTTATAAACTGGCTTTCCTGGTGAGGTTGAAAAGAATATAGCCAGGTTATAATGTGTGTCATTTCTACTTAGGTGTAGGTGATTCCCTGTGAAGCCCAGTTTACCAAAATATGTATGCAGGAACAACCCTGTTGAAAAACATATCTTCCCCTGGTAGTAGCTCTTCCACTAGATTTACCTGCCTCACAACTAAGTTTAACTTGGTTAATTATAGAAATCCAGGAACTACAGCCATTTCACCATCCTAAGTTGTGGATCCTTCATCATCTTCCCTCAGGTACAAAAACCGTCACTTATGTGTTCTACATACGCAACTATATCTGGAAATATCATTTGATAATGTACTCATATGATTAGGACATGCTGTGTTGGATGTAGACAGAGGTTCCAAAATCATGTATTTACTGGAAATGCGATGAGTGTATATTTTAGGGAACTTAGAAAACTGATATACAAATCCTGATTAGACCATTGCTCGAGCATGCATTTGTAGTATGGGATCACATTATGTGTATAAATGCAGGAGGTGGCTATGGCGCAAATGAGCATAGGTAGATTAAGTTGTTGAAATTCCAGCAGGATGGAAACATTAATTTATAGAATCATGGAACAACATTGAAAATCATTGGAAGATGGATGAAGAAGGTGCTGTGAGTGTATAAAGCATGTGGCCTGGATGGATTTATGTAGAAAAATTGGAGTGTTACACGGAAGGAAAGAGATGATCAGGACCATAAGTTGGAAAGTTTCTATTGTAGGAAAGGGAACCAGAGACTAGAGTAAATTACTGATATATATTCTCAAACATTTAAATAATTAATTATCAAGCATCTCAGAATACAGAAGTATGTCCATTGTGAACTGTCGTTTAGGGGGAGCGTTAACCATTGTAATTACTCCATAATAATAATAATAATAATGATGATGATGATGATGTAGGTATAGTTAATGGATATTCATCAATACTAAATATCTGTTTTTACTTTTTTTTGATTATGAAGAAGTGATTATTAAAGCAAATATTATATGTACTATGCTATTTACAAATCTATGGTTAACACTGAAGCCACTGGTTTTCATAAGTCTAGCTGTAAATTACTTTAATTGCGATGGAGTGCATGCCCTTCACACCCATTCTTCCCCTGTCCTGTACCGTACCCAATTGCTTTCGCCCTCTACAAATTTCAACTTAAGATTTTTTCAGCATTTTTGTTAATTTATTCATTTCTCTAGGTAACTTATTCCAATCCCTGACATCCTTACCTAAAAAAGAAAATCTTCCATGACTCTCTTCACTCTCCTCCCATTCTAGTTCATTTATCATTGTAGTTACTGGGAATGGTGCACTGATTTATACACTAACAATGTTGAGAAATTTTTTTATTATATCTTTTGTGGTACCAACCCCCCCTGTTTATGGGCCAGATATTTGGTTTCTTTGATTACTTCCTTCTGCAGTAAATATTTAAATGAATTCTTCACTTTTACATGAAGTTTTATTGTGTGGTTGGAAACATTTTAATAACTATGGTTAGCCAATCCTTCTTTAATGATATTTTGACAGAATGCAAATGATCTTGTTGGAAATCAGATAATTTGAAAATTTCTAGAAAAATATAGTGAAAGTATTTAACTTTAATATTTACTCTTCTCACACTAAACATGCAGATTAAGCCTTATTCATAAATACTGAGCTGACTTGAGTTAAGCTTTTCATAAGTTTCTTTCTTTTTTTAGTTCATTTACATTCACAGTCTTCTACCTTTTTGATCCTATTATATAGCATTATATCATCTGAAAACATTCAAACATCTGATGGTAAACCATCAACATAATCATTCATTAGACTAAAAAAGAGCAATGGTTCCAATACACTACACTGTGGCACTCCCATTTTCACTTCCACTTCTTTTGATACAGCTGTTCCTACCCTGATTTTTTGTACCTTTTGAGAATCATTATACTCAGGAAAACACTTTTTCGTCCAGCCCAGTAGTTTTTACCTTATTTAGCAACATTGTGATGAGACAGTAATTTGGTACTAAAAGAGTAGAGTGGAAAGGCTAATGCATAATAATTAATTGGTCAGAGTGTAATTGTAACAATAAGACTTAGTCTAGCGACAATGAGATTGTTCGGTAGAAGGAGGCCTGGCAGTGAGCATATGGAGTCAGTGGAGACCGATCGGCGCATGATGTAGCAAGCATGCGAGTTTGTGTATGTAGCGTAATGCACGTGGGACGGCCATTTAAGCTCTTAGTTGATGAGTATTGATGGTTTTAAGCAGTTTGGAGAACTATACATGAAGTTGAACTGTTTAAGTGAAGCGCTGACTTAGATCGGGAAAACATATTGCTCAAGCCTGGGTCTATGTTACCGTAGTCGGATCTGTATCTTTGGCGACCAGTCTGTATTAGCCTTATCCACGGTCAAATTAAGTGATACGTGTACTTTAGTAAGCGGTCATATCAGTTGGTTGGTTGATTATGTACAATCAGCAGAAATAAACTTATGCATTCCAGTTTAACAAGAGACTACAACTTTCATTAAACTAAAGCCCCGACACGCTTTTCCCGACACCATTTTATGGCTCATTCAGTCAAAAGACTTTGGAAGGTTTAGGGATACACTAACCACTTGGCCTCCCTCTTCCATTTCATCCAAAATATTTTGTATATAGCCTACTAACTGAGTTTCATATTAATATCCTGGCCTAAAGCCATGTTGTTGACTTGAAAACCAGTTTCGTTGCTCACAGACATTTTTGATGTGATTGCATATTAATCTCTTCATTACTTTTCCTACAATTGATGTCATTTGATTGTCCTGATTTTTTTTACCCTATTTGTTGCCCTTCGTTTATGTACTGATACTACTATCACACATTTTCAGTCCTCTGGTAAGCAGCAAGTATCCAATTTAAATAATGTTTTAAGATAAGATCTGATGTCAAATCTTCCTTACTTTAAGACATATGTAGCAATATTATCTACACCAACACTTTTATGTTTTCCCAGCTTTTATTAGTTCCTTTATTATATCCTCAGGATGAATTTCAAATTTTTTAGTCTGCTGATATCTAATTGTGTGCATAAGTTCATTCTTCAATTCACACCCATCTCTGAATCATTCTCCCTAATGGTTTCACTAAACCAGTTATTAAAATCTCAGCCTTTTTCAAATTCTTAATAACTTCTTCTCCATCCTTGTTTAATAAAATTCTTCTGTAGAAAATTAAACTGCTTTAAGACTGGAAGACAAGTGTATTATTATTACTTAACATGGATTAAATGCATCCACTTATTAGTTCTAAAAATAAAAACTTGTAATAGTTCTTTTTGTATCACCTCAAACAAAACATTTACCATTGCGTTGTGGTAGTCCTGACACAACCATATAGGCATCACCAATAGTTTCGACTTTGTATACATCATAGTTTTGGATCAGTGAATCAAACAAGCGATAAAGCATATTGAGTAAAGTAACAACTTGCATAGGAGAACTCATAGCTGATAACTGTGTGAAGCCAACTATATCACTGAAGAATACAGTAGCAGACTCATAGTTCTCTGCTGTAACCTGCAAAAATATATTTATATTTAATACATTATATTCAGCTAGTGTAATTCTTTATAGAAACAAGCTGATAAAATTAATCAGGAAAATTTCAAAAGAAAATTAAACCTTTCACATATGTTACACTGTAAAGCAAAATATCCTTTTTTGAAAGAATGATGAGAATGGTTTAAGGCAGTGAAACTAAGGAAGGATAAGGAATGTAAACAAAACACATATGATAAATGAAGGCAGCCAGGCATCAACAAACACAAAAAACAGTGTGAACACATGTAACACAATAATTCAGTGTTGAACCTATGTCTCTCAAGTAGAGGATACACAGGAGAGGAAATTGGAGATGCGATTACACTGACAACTGCCAAGTGATTTACTTGACAGGCATCAGTGTGATCACATCTGATCTCAGAAACAACAGTTTCATCTACTTGCAATATAAAGGTTCAATGTCAATATATTGTGTCATATGTATTCATATTTACTCTTTTTGTGTTTGTCAATGCATAGTTGATAAGTGTAGGATTTACTTTCCCCTGTTTCCTTATTTTTACATCTACAAAATGTCTTTTTAGGTTGATATGAATTTACACTGAATAGCAAAAGAAACTGGTACACCTGCCTAATATTGTGTAGGTCCCCCAAGAGCACGCAGAAGTGCTACAACATGACTTGACATGGACTCGTCTAATGTCTGAAGTAGTGCTGGAGGACATTAACACCATGCATCCTGCAGGGCTCTCCATAAATCCGTAAGTGTATGAGGGGGAGCAGATCTCTTCTGAATGGCACGTTGCAAGGCATCCCAGATATGCTCAATAATGTTCATGTCTAGGTAATATGGTGGCTAGCGGAGGTGTTTAAACTCAAGAGAGTGTTCCTAGAGCCACTCTGTAGCAATTGTGGATGTGTGGGAATTGCCCAAGTCCGTCGGAATGCACAATGGACATGAATGGATGCAGGTGATCAGCGAGGATGTGTATGTACGTGTCACCTGTCAGAGTAATATCTAGACATATCAGGGGTCCCATGTCACTCCAGCTGCACATGCCCCACACCATTACAGAACCTCCACCAGCTTGAACAGTCCCCTGCTGACATGCAGGGTCGATGAATTCATGAGGTTGTCTCCATAAATCATACACATGCATCCACTCGATACAATTGGAAATGAGACTCGTCAGACCAGGCAAGATGTTGCCAACCATCAACAGTCCAATGTCGGTGTTGACAGGCCCAGGCGAGGCATAAAGCTTTGTGTCGTGCACTCAGCAAGGATAGACGAGTGGGCCTTCGACTGCCTTGTTGATAGCCCAGCACTGAAATCCACAGCAATTTGAGGAAGGGTTGCACTTCTGTCATGTTGACCAATTCTCTCCAGTCATCATTTGTCCCGTTCTTGCAGGATCTTTTTCTGGTCACAGCAATGTCAGAGATTTGATGTTTTACCGGATTCCCGATATTCATGGTGCACACATGAACAGATGAAAAGGTCATATAGGATTATCCCCACCTCATCACTACCTTAGAAATGCTGTGTCCCATCTCTCGTGTGCAGACTATAACACCACATTCAAACTCACTTAAATCATGATACCCTGCCATTGTAGCAGCAGTAACTAATCTAATGCCTGCACCAGACACCTGTTATCTTATATAGGTGTTGCTGACCGCAGTGCTGTACTCTGAGTGTTTACATATCACTGTGTTTGCATACACATGCCTATACCAGTTTCTTTGGCTGTTTAGTGCATATTCCTGAGTGACACAAAATTAAATACCAATAAAAAATTTCTTCATATCCATGAAAAGCCAAGAAAGTGATAGAAGAATGATTCATAATGCCATTATGAAAATTACACCCTTCTTAGTATTGAAAAGATTTTTCTTTAATTTTTTGATTTAGTTACTGGTTATACAATATCCAGCTTATTGCTTTTAATTAAAATAGCAATTATTACATAGCTAAATATCTCAGTGCTTGAACAAAGTGGAATTTTCTGACCTTTCTTTGAATGCAATACAGTTAGGTCACTTTCCTTAGCCGAACAGAGACATTTCTACAATTGGGGGTAAAATAGGAAAAATCTGTCAACATTTTCTAAACTTTTTATTGAAATCCTTTTAAAATTAATTTACTCTGCAGAATTTAATGATACAAAATGAAACATGTTACAGGTTATGAGATTATTCTGATAAAAACACTCTTCAATGTGAGAAATTAAAATGATAACTAATTACATGAGCTCAATTTTATACTAAGCAAAAGCATTTTCTTAAAGCTTGTTATTTACAGCTCTCAATAGTCAATTTAAACTTCTTTCTCTTCTAAGTAGGTACTATTTTACAATTTCATTTATGAAATACATTTCTGTTTCCTTTCAAAGTTCATAATATATCTAGCCCCACCATACCTGTCCCTACAACTACCATTAATTTTTTTTGGTCAGAAAGAGCATGCTCTGCACAATTTTAATCTTGATAATAGTGTATCTTTTTCTCACAATAAAATCAGTTTTCTCTGTTTTAAAAAATATAGAGTATAGTTTGGTTATATTTTCCATACAATATGTGAGAATAAATATTGAGCCAGAGGAGCTACATACAATTTTTCAAATGATTTCTTTCACTTGCCACAAGCAACTATTCACTGTCAACAATATCTAATGTGTTTTATATGGGAATAAATAAGTTCAGTATATGGCTTCTCTGCAATTCTCAAGTTCTAGAAAGAGCTTTATATCACAAATAACTTGTAACTGGAATGGGGCAAATGACCTGGTGGCAATTTTACTACACCAAACTGGCTATCATAATAAAAAAATGTTTTTCCTATATTTTTCCTTCATGCTGTTCTCTCTACATGTATCATGTCAACAAATTCACTGGTAATAATGCACATTACTCTCCATATTTATATGCTTATTAACTTCTAAATTGGTATGGATATCACCAGTCATAGCATAATTACTCATAACTTCACAAATCCAAATATATGATTAAATGTACATTGTGGTTCATGCACAATTCTAACATAAGATGTTACCGTGGATGAAAATGTCTGTTAATCTGATACCTAAATAAAAGGTTATGCAAGCTGATATGATCGCCATACTGTTGAATATTCTGCTGAAAAATATAATGATCAGGTAAATCATAGAAATGAAAAATCGCTGTTAATAATTAAAAAATATATTCTTGTAAAGTTCTAAAGTCAGGCTGGTATAGGACCACAAATTTTTGCAGCAATAGTCGAATGCTAGATTGGACTCTAAAAACACATTATAAGAATGCAGGTTATTACTTTTGCAACCTGCAATTGAATTGCAACCACATTCAGAGTGAGCTTACAAGAACTGTTCACTTTGAATATATTCTAGTCAGCACATTGTTAATAAATGTTTCTATCACTTAACATTCTTTCATATGATAAAATTTTTAAGTCCTCCTTCATCACAATGTTTGTAGAGGCCAAAACCATGTCAAATGCTAAACATTTAATTTAATTTAATTTAATAGCAATGGAGAGTGCACTCTGGTGGAATTTTCCCTACACACCCATCTGCCCTCCCTTTTCTGCACCTTCCTACTTGTGCCCTCTATAAATTTCAACTTTAAATTCTTTCAACGTTTTGGTTAATTATTAATCAGTTCTCTTGGTAACTTATTCCAATCCCTGACACCCTTACCTAAAAAAGATAATCTTCCTACACCTTTGTGGCTGAAAGCAAGTGCCAGCTTGTGGTCATAGACATCTTTTACCTTCCATGCACTACTTTTTAAACCTACTCCAATATCTTTCCATGTCTCATTGCCAGTGTACGCCCTGTACACTCCCATGACACTCCTCATCCTCCTCCTGTATTGCAATGATTCCCATTCCAGCTCCTTTATCATATCCGTCACTGATTGCATTCTGCGATAATTTTCAGAAACAAATCTAGCAGCCCTTTTTTGTACCCTTTCCAATTCCTGTATTTAATATGCAAAATGAAGGTCCCATAATACACTACCATATTCGAGCAATGGTCTGACCAAAGTTTTGTAACCCATTTCCTCTACTTCTCTCGTACATACCCTCATCACTCTCTCCAATAAGTGCAGAATTTTGAAACCTTTTCCTACCACCTGTCCAATGTGTCCTGCTCAGTTAAGCTTGTTATCAAATGTAATGCCAAGATATTTACATTTCAAGTCTTCAGCAAGAAAATTATTCCCCACCTTAAATTGATAGATAACCTTTTGTTTTTTATTTGTGTATCTAATAAGCTGACTCTTCTTTGTATTTATCTTCATCCCATGTTTACTAACCCAACTAGATATCCTGTCCAGATCACCCTGCAACTGTTTACAATCCTCTATCATTTTGATTCTTTCATATAGCATTATGTCATCTGCAAACAATCTTATTTCAGGTAGTAAACCAATCAACACCATTATTCATTAGCAATGGTCCCAATATGCTACCCTGTGGCGCTCCCATTTTTACTTCCACTTCTTATGATACTGCATTTCCTACCCTAACTTTCTGTTTTCTACCTTTTAAAAAAATTTCTACCCAGCAAATCACTTTCTCATCCATTCCAATAGTTTTTACCTTAATTACTACCATTTTATGGCTCACTGTGTCATAGGCCTTTGAAAGATCTTGCGCAATACTATGAACTTGGCCTCCCTTGTCCATTTCATCTGAAATATCTTGCATATATCCCACCAACTAAGATTCGCATGAATATCCTTGCCTGAACCCATGTTGCTTGGTTGAAAACCACTTACGTTCCTCACATATATTTCTGATGTGGTTGCATATCAATCCTTCCATTAATTTTTCCTACCACTGATGTTAAACTGATTGGCCTGTAATTCTCAACTCCATTCCTCACCCCTCCTTTATGTACCGGTACTACTATTGCACTTTTCCAGTCCTGTGGTAAGCAGCAAGTATCCTGACTCAATTTAAATAATATTTCAATCTAAGGTACAATGTCACATCTGGCTATCTTTATGATATCTTTAATAATATTATCTACAGCAGCCCCTTAATGTTTTTCCAGCTTTCTTAATTCCTTCATGATATCCGCAGCATGATTTTAATTTTTTTTGGTCTATTCTATTCTAATTGTGTTGTTAAGCTTATTCTCCAAGTTAGATCCTACCGTTTCTGATTCATTGTCGCTAATGCTTTTCACTAAACCAGTTACTTAAAGTCTCTGCCTTTTTCAAATCCTCAGTAACTTCTTCTACATCCTTATCTATAAGCATCTCTACTCCCTGTTATAGTACATAGGTTCTCTATTTCTCTTTAATTTCTGCCTTGGAGTAAATTTTCTTCCCCCTTTCTTACTATCTCCTTGAACTCTTTCCACCTTGACTCTAATGTACTTGTGCCTTCCTTCCACTTGCTGAATTGTTCTCTGAAATATCTCTTCAAATTTGAAAGCTGTGCCTTTTTATAATTGTACCTATTTCCCCCTTCAATTTTGGCTGCTGGTTTACTGAATCCCCTAATATCCATCAGAACTGAATAATGATCACTTATTCCTTCAGTTACTTGACATCCCACAAGCTTTTCATTGGGCTTAATTAGAAATATGTCCAAAATATTTTGTCCCCTAGTGTTTTACTCAACCACTTGTGTAAATCCTCCTTCCTTTACTAAGATATGTGCAAATCTTTGTTACCTTGTGTTATTTATCTTATTTCCTTCCCAGTTTACACCTGGTAAATTTAAATCTCCACCAATGATGATGATTCTATTCTCATCTCTGAAAGCTGAGTATGAATTTAATTTCACCCCAAGAGCCTCACCTCTTCTGTCATTCTTCCATTGTGGTAAACAGCCAACACTCTGATTTTTTCTTTTTTATTACCCCAGAAATCTACCCCAAGTAACTCATGGTCTTGATCTATGAACGCCTGTGAACGGTGGTAGTTTTTTCTAACTAGTATGAAAACTCCTCCACTAATTGCTCCTCTATCTCTGTGGTCCACTTTGTAACCATCAGGAAAAACCTAACTCTAGTACTTCTTCTTTTAACCAACTCTCTACCCCAATTATCACTTGTGGTTCATGTATCTCTATTAAGTATGCAAATTTGATTACTTTGTTCATTATACTTCTACAATTTACCATTAACATCCTTACTACTGGCTTTATATTTTCAGCATTTATCTCCTTTTTCCATTTATTCTCTTTTTTGTCTTTGGAATGTATAATTGTTTTTACTATGATTATGACTCATATTGTATGTATGTGTATTAACCATGACATATTGCACATCCCAGAGGTCCTTCCTCAGCAAGGATCCATGAAACAAGATTGATAAATTTAAAAATAAAATAAATAAATAAGTAAATAATATTCTTTGGGTTTATCTTCATCCTTTGTTACCAATGCCATTAGATATCCTATCTCGATCACCCTGTAGCTGTTTATAGTCCTCTGCTGTTTTGATTTTTTTTATGTAGAATTATGTCATCTGCAAACAATCTAATTTCTGATAGTAAACAATCAACAAAATTATTCATTAGAATAATGAATAACAATGGTCCCAATACATTACCCTGTGACACTTCCATGTTTGCTTCCACTTCTTTTTATATTGCATTTCCTATTTTTTTTTTTTAATTTTATACCTTATAAAAATTCTTCACTGTGAAATTGTAACAAGTTTACATATCAAACCTCCGATGGCGACATTAACTGACTTCACCTGTCTCTCCTAATAGGCTGACTTGAAAAGTTATTGATGGCCACATATTTAAACTCTCTGGCTGAAAATATTTGGATCATCATTGATTTCCCATGGTAAACTCCATTTCCGTTGTGAATGGTAGAAGTTCCCAATTCTCACAGTATACTATTTTAGTTGGATGTAACTAAAACTTTGTAATATTATAGTATGATTTATTGCAAAACTTTACTTGTAATACTACTCACTTAGAAGTTAACACTTTAGTGCCTGAGCCTTCTACTCTCCCGGGTGCTCGAATAACTGGCCATATTTCGCCATTTTTAAATTTTAATAACTTATTATTAATTAATGCTACAGCTTAGAAACTTTCATATTATTGTAGTTTGACTTGTACACTTTTTACGTAAATGGGGTATGACATCATAAGAAAGGTAACAAAGTGTTTATAATCAAATGTATTTTCAGATTTTGAAAAAAGTCTTACAATTACTATACTGTTATCTAAAAGTCTCACAATCACTTTACGGTTATCTGAAACACTTTCCCACTCTTCAATGTCTATTTAAGAACCTGAATCATCTTTCACTTCATATAAAAGAGCTAATATTTCTTTGTCCTTCATTATTTCCCCCAATATAACAGAAATTCGCAGAGCAAACGACAACGGAAACTATTTGCAACAAGACGCACACATGAAAAATGTGGGAGTTTCTGTAGCCGAAATAATTTAATGTACAGCTGAAGATAGTCTCAGAAATACTCGCTGGATGGCAGTACATAATATAGAAACATCGACAGACACAATACCATGCAGAAAAATCAGAATCCGACTTACAAGGAGGCGAAAAAAGGCAGTTAACTGCTGTCCGAGTCAGGCTCGGGCTCCGCCAGCACAACAATACCAATAAGCCTGAGTCTGACTCGGGCTCCAGTGTGAAAGTGTCAATAATTGCTAAAAGTTAAAGGCGTCAAGGTCACTTTTTATTCTTCAATGTAAAAATTCTGTTTTTCACCTTTAAATCTCAAATTTACTGTAGAACTGAAATTTTTCCCTATCATTTAAGCATATTTTTAATTTGTACCTATTTTATTTTAAAAAAATTGGTTTTCTTTCTCTCTCTAAAAACGTAGTTAGAAGTTACTTACGACCTTTAATTTTGTCAGAAATTGTTTTCTGTTGCAAATTACATGATGTCATAGTTAAATTTGGTTCATCTGTTGAAATGACTGATATTCTGTTGATTAACACGTTTTTCATTGTTTGATGATGCCATGTTTACGCCATCCAGCCACATACACATACTCACCACAGATACATCTCAGAGAACAATTTCTGTGAATGGTGATAAAAATATTATATGTTTACAGATAACATCAAAGTCATGCAAAATACGTGCATGATAGTGAGTATATTAAGAATATTTACATAAAATTACAAAAAGTCACTTTAAATCTTAGGATGATATTGATATTTTTGTCAATATGCTCAAATGGGAAGTGACATTCTTACAGGAGGATTGAACCTTGTTCCTATTAGCTAGAACCGATATGAACTACATTTATTTCTCATTTCAAGTTGCATAAGAAAAGTTTTGAATCATTATTAGCAGAAGATATATAATAATTGTATGAAAAGTAAATATATAAAGAAAATTTTTTACATTATTACTTGTCTCTGCTGCCGTAACTGCTTTACAACTGGGGGTGGTAACATCTGGAAGAGTAGCCAGTCACTTTTGCGCTTCTCACAATGAAGTTCCTGTGTTCGTTTCATTAGTGTTTCAGCAAAAGCCTATTAAACATAGTAAAAAATAAATTACTAATTTGTTCTTTCTTATGTTATGAAACTAGGTACAATGCAGTCATTTTGATTTTTCCATATTGTATCGCTTCTTCTCCTTCTGTACAATCTGTTAAATTTAAAAGCTGAATCTCCCCTAAAATTTTACTCAGGGTAACACGAGACATCAAAATCCAATAATTATTTACAACAGTTTGTTTAAATTTTGTATGTTAAGAGTATCTAGTGAATCTGAATGTTACATGGAATACAGTATTTTCTTGTTATATACAATATTCTGTTGTTAATTAAACTAAATTTTTCTGCGGTGGAATGAATATAATTACCTAAATGAGAAAAAAATCAATATAATTATCAGATCTAAATATGGAGCTACTATATAAAATCTTAAAAACAGTTATATTAGTAAACTGAGACTTATGTATCCCATTTGATATAACAGTCATAAAAAATGCAATCGTAAATTCTTAAATAGACATCATAACAAAGTTATTTGAATGGCCAGGAAATTCAGTATCAAAAGATGTGGAGGTTAACATGGGAGTGCCATAGTCTCTTCAGTCCTGAGGTATCATATATGATACCCTCAGGTATTATTTTTTTCTCAGGCGTGTGCGCAGCTGAACTTTTTCTGCTCTGTGGTGTCATCTACGACACACATCATGCTTCTCAAAGCTCATTTGTTTGATCTTCTGCCGAGTGTCAAGTTGGTAGCACTGACTGGAAACTTGGGATTCTGCAGCTGTACAGCATGTCTTGTCGAAATAGCGGTTACAAGTGTTTTCACTGCTTTAATACCATAACTTATTAAATCAGTACAGACATTTTTCAGTTAAAATCAAAATATAAATTAATGTTATAACAAATTTAAAAACTTTATGCCTTTATGTATCATACCAATTGTTGAAAATTTTTATATGACATTTGTAAGTTGGTCTATCTACAGATCTACAACAAATGTGAAGAACGTGTGTATTGTTTAGGACTTATTTATTTGTGATAAAACAACATAAAGCAGTAAAGTTGTGTATATAATTTTCCTGTTTGAGTCCCAAGGTATCATGTATGATACGATCTATAAAAAAAATTAATTATGGTTTCAAATTTTTGTTCATGGTCATTCATTATTAACTAGCATTAACACAAAGTAAATAACACAAAAGTAGTTCACTTGCATTTTTATTATGAGCTCGGGACTGAAGAATATATGGTAGTGTATTGGTACCACTACTGTTCATTGTTTTAGTGAATGATTGTGTTAATAATGGTTGTTTGGTGGTGACATAATATTATATAATAGGATCAAAACATGATAAGACTGTGAACAGCTGCAGGGTGACCTGAACAGGAAATACAGCTGGTTAGGTCAACAAGAGATAGTATGCTAGGCACACAGATGAAACATTGAAGGCTGAATATGATTATAGGGTGGGTGTCAGAAATAAACTGATTGGTTGGTGATTCAATCTGATTATACTACAAGCTAAGCTGTTCATTGTCTGTAATCTATAAGTAACTGGTCGCTATTTAAAGCATGGGATTTAAATATATAGTTAGTTCACTTAAATACTGAAATAAATCAAGTTCAGAATAACAAACAGAGAAAGAATGTTCATCTCAAGTATATTCTTTTAACCTTTAAGTGGCTGCTGTCAGGCGTTACATCTTAAGTTGATAAATGTCAGATCAGACTCAATTCGTATACGAAGATACAGGTTAACTTCTACGACTCAATGCAATCATGACCAAAACAGTCAATCAGTGAATTTTTCTTAATTACAGTCCTTCTAAAGTACCATACTAATGCAGAGAAAGTAGACATTCTCTTTAAATGTAAGAATTTCTCAAAGCTGAGATAAGCAATCACTGAAAGGTTTTTAAGTCTATAATAATGAGGAAAATATTTTATCACCAGTGCTTTTCCATCAAAATAATTCAAAGTCCAGTATCATGCTATAAAAAGTTTTAAGTATATAAACTGCACTAAAAGTTACTGCCATTGGTGTCATATATTCCACCTGTATTCTATAAAGTCTGCCAATGATGCAATGGTAGAAATGCAGGTGCTTAAATAACCTCCCTCCACAAACGTTTAGAAAATTCGATGTTCCATCATGCAACCCTTTGAAGTTCAGTCTTGACATGCTCCCATGGTCACTGGTTTCTGGCTGATTATTACTACATTTTTGATATGTAATAGATTACATTATTTTGACTATTTTCTGTTATCACACTTTTTTCGAAACATTCCATGGTATCACTGTATTAAATTACTGAAGTGAAATAATTCGATACTTATTGTAGTACACAGGTTCTGTACTTCTCTTATTTTATGTTATGGAATAAATTTTTCATCTCGCATTCTTATTCCCTAATTTTGCACCATCTAACAACACAGGGAAGTACATCTTCGGAGAAGTGCCTGTGTTATCCTGCCAATGGTATAATCCTACTGGTGGATAATTTATTCAGAGACATCTATATTTCAGATAATTCATTTTTTTAAGCCACTGTGTGGAACAAAACAAGAAAACTAACTAACAGGGAGGTATTAAGCTCTTCCCACTGATGATTCTTATTGGTGGGATAGTTTATCAATGTTTACCTACATTTCAGTAATACTTTTCCTATATTCAGATCATGAAATGTATTGTTAAAGTTGTAATTAGTGGGATTGTAATAAAAAATGGTGGAAAAGAGGCTCAGTGCTACATTTTATTCCAATTGATTAGCGTAATAATATAATGACATTAATGATATAGTCATTTTTCTAATTCCTTCCAATAATATTACACTCATAATGTGGTCTGCGTAGCAGCCAGTGGATTGCCACGTACAAGGATATAGAATATTAATACTATAAAACCACAGAAATAATCATAAAGAGATTAGCTTAGAAAAGTTTATCTCGTAGACAGGTTGAATGAAACTGTCTTTCTAGGCAGCATTGTTTACACACTGACGAGTTGCTTGGTCCTCTGGTTAACGTTCTGGCATTGTGAATTTCTGGTCCTTGGTTCAAGTTTAAGTATTCCATATTTGAATATTTTATTTCTTTTTTAAACGTTTACACATTGCCAATGCATAAAATATCTCCTTTACACTTACCTAATTGCTTCAGGAAATAACATACCTAAGGAATGTCTCACAACTGAGAGTGCCCAATGGTTCCTAACCAACTGCCCGGTAAACTTTGAACACTTTTGCTGCACCAAAATTGAAAGAAAGCTACTTGGGTTCCTAGCCATGTAGATATCACATCATCAATTGACATTTAAGAAACTAGTTTTCTTTCAAATGCTTAGAAAATAATTATATTAAAGTAGAACCTTTCAGAAACAAATAATTAATTGTCGGTATTTCTCCAATTTTAATCCATATGGCCCATTAATTCTGTAGGTGGAATATAATGATTGTGCATTGTCACCAAGGAAAACAAAAACATATCTTTACCTATAAACATGAGAGGAAAATGCACAGAAATAAATATTTGTAGTGTAACAAATTAAACAACCACTGTCACACAAATATTTACAACCAGATTACTATCACAGGACAAACAAAATTCATATGTAACTGGTATAAGGCCATCGAAAATCGCGGTTAGAAGCAGAGAGTTCTTAAAATATAATCTTTTTTTTTTTTATTTTCCACATTGTGGTTGGTACTTTCTGCACACAATTATTTCATGTGCTTTACAGCATTGTGATTTGAGACCTATGGGATTAAATGCTTATTACTTAATAAAGCATGAAATTTTCACTAGTATTCTTTGTTTAGAATTATTTTACAAGGAGAGGTGAAAGTTGTAAAATTCACACTTGATTCATTCTATGTATAATAAAAACTCATGGCCAGAGGTAATATGTGGCAAAGTAGTAACATGCGCTTCTTCGCCATTGTCAATAAAATTGGTATTGAAATATTGTGTTGCATACAAATACTTTCTGCATTATGGAAGTTTCGATTGGTGCGTGGCGCAGTGAGAAAGCTTTTTAATTAATAAGACCGTTGTCGGAGGAATGTGCATGCCTTCTTCAAACAACAATAGGTACAAATGCTCCCCTGGCCTAGCCTTTCACCTGACATGTTGCCCATCGATGGTTGGTCAGCAACTTCTTCATTATGGTCCTCCTGTAACCAGTGTTAATTCTTTGTGGATGCGCCTACAAACTGCAGGTCAGAGTGTTCCCCAGCAGAGTGTCCAAGCTCTCTTTGTTCCATGCCATGATATCTAGAGGCTCTGATTGCAGCACATGGAGGCTTCACACTGTACTGAATTCTCATACTCGAAGTGCTAGTACATTTCTGTAATTTTAATCAAATGTGTATTAACATGTGTCTACTCTATGGATTAAATTTCACTGTAATCACATAGCACCTTGTTGATATTGCAATTTTCTCAAACCTTGTACTGCTTCCTGTTCCCCTAATATTATTGTCTTGTAAAACCCCTAGACATCGATCCTCTGTCCCCTGTCATTTCTCTTTTGGCTATCAACTGGCAGTTAAACCATTTTGTTCCTATCATTTACAATCACTCATCTATGCCCAATCATTTTCAGCAATATCCTACAGCTGTATCTGTATGAGGCTCATTCATTTGTGGTAGCTGGCCAAGCTTACTTTTCTCTAAAATTACACTGACCTATCTGTCAATCTCATTTTGTGGTTTATTGTCAGCTTCAGTACATTCTTTTCTGTTTCCCAGTTTAATTTATTCAATTCCATGAAATAACAATTGCACTTATTATTTCAAGTATTTGTGATAAACTTAATATCTTAATTTGGATTATTATCTGAAGAAATTTTGTTAGTGAAATTAACGTTTCTAATAAAGCTGTTGGTTTTCTCATTAAATTAATTTATTAATGAATAAACTCCTAATAGAATTTTGGATATCAGTTGAACTATTACGTCTGATTTATTTAATCGAAATCAGATTTGTCCTGTTGCTCTTGGCTCATAGGCAAAATGTCTTATGACATACCAAAACAATTCAGGTAACATAAAAGAGTTTCAATTTGATTAGTCTGATGTGGCTGTTGTAAGACCCAAGGCTGACACCGGGGTTGTAGTATCACCTTGGTGACTTAACTAACACATCACGTGGATGGAAAGTTCTGTGGAATTTTCATAAAACAATTTGAATTTGACCATGTAGCCTACCAGAAACTCAACTTAAATACTTGAAGGTCGCCACTCAGTCTACGAAATTACAACAGTTCACTTCAGGAGAATTTAAAGTTTTATTTTTCAAAGTAACATTTATTAAAAGCAATAAACAGTTGAGTAGGCAAATCGAACACTCGTTTCCAAAATATTGCAGATTGTGGAGAGAGAATTTACCGACCAAACCCCTTTTTGTAAATTTATAAGTTCATGTTAACAGTTATCCTCGCAGGCTATCACACCAAAGTACCAACATGGCCGACTCGGTAGCGTCAACTTTCAACCAGCTTCCTACCCGCTCTGATACAAGACTTGCGCAGGTTAACTTCACATCGCACTCCATGGAAAAGACAAAGCATGATGGCGGCGGGGTCCTTATATAGCGATTACCAAAACCAGTGACGTAAGCAGCTGTATCACATCTTTTCGCTTCCACAAGATCAAAAGTGTGTGTAATTTATTTGACGATCCAGATTATTAAGAGTGTTTAAACTTTGACAATGTATAGACTTATCTACTAGAAGTCCAACGGCAGTTTAGTGGGAAATTTCGAGTGATTAGTTTTAAAGTTTTATTTAATTTCCGTGTGGTGATACAAATCTCTGAAGTAAGGGATTAACCGAAACGTTTGAATTTTTACAGCGACAATCAACAACAATCTATCTTAAAATACTTAATTACCAGACAAATGCTTAAACTTTTCACCACTATATGCTCGTAATCATCTTAATTAGGGCTATCTACTGATATAAATTTCAAATTAATATTCCTTTTAATTAAAAAGTTCATTATTTTCTCTTAATTAAAATCGCTAATTAAACTTTGCCAAATTATTTAATTTTACTACCAAAATATCGGCAACAATGCTGACTATAGCTGGTGATAAAAGATCAGTTGTCACTTTACTCGATTTAAAGATATTACAAATCTTAGATTTTTACTTTTATGATCGCGTGTGTCAAAACATGAACAAACCAGAATATCTCTTAAAATAAACATTTCTCGATAGGATAAATACACTTTAAAATGATTTTTCATGGCGAATTGTCCCTGTGGGAAAGATTACAGGAAAATTCCTTCAAGTTGGCAATTACTCTTCTCAAAATTTCTAAGTCCAACATAAGCAACTTTAAAATCGATCTATAGAACATTTTACTACTAGGGAAACTAGAATTTGCCAAAATTTTAAGATGCTTACACTGTTTCTCATTTATGTCAGTTTGATAAGATTAATACTTCATTTAAGAAAACTGGATCATGAGTTCTTATTTTTTTCTTGTTTATTATTTCCATTTGGTAGTGAGATAACATAGCCAGAGTAAGATTGATGTAATTATATGGCCCTTAAATTTGCAACAATTGTTGATAAGCTTATGTCCAGTTGCTGTAGATTCCCCAACACACTGGAAGAATGTTGCTGAGGCTTTTTGCTAGAGAATAGCATGTGGTATTTATCTCCCCCACTAATATCATTGGATTTCACGCAAGGGGTATGATATTAAATGGAATCTATAAAGATGTTTGGAAAAGCTGGTATCATTGATTTTCTTGGAAGAAATCAAGTTTGATCCTATTCTTTCCTTGAAAGTATTGGGTGCATTAATCCATAGTGCCTTCAAGAAAATAGAAACATGTGTCTTTTCTCACACAGCTACTGCAATCAACACCAGGTGGTGGAAGAATGCAAACAATATCAGATGAAATATTAATTGTGAGAAAGAACTTCATCAAAATAAAATAGAAAGGGGGACATTTAAAAGAGGTGAAAAGTAATTAAAAATATAAGAGATAAATTTAAAAAAACCCTGAAATACATGCAAGTAGAACAGGAGGAATGTCTTGTGCAATTTGCAGAGCATACAAAAATGAACGTCATGAATACATTATTTAAAAAACATCAAAGTTGAAAGTGGACATGGTGAAGACCAGATCATAAAACTAAAAATGAAATAGACTACATTTTGTCCAATAGCCACCATTTTGTTCAAGACATTACTGTTCTAAATCAATTTAACAAAGGAAGTGATCACAGGCTGGACCGAGTGAAACTTAGGATCTGTATAAAACAAGAAAGGCTAATAAAAGGAACCACTAGAACATCAGCAAATATAATCAAGCTCACTGGAAAGCAAGACATCTTTCAATGCACATTATCAGAAAAACTAGCTACCACTGTCAGTGGTAATCTAGCATTAACTATTTATAAGCCGTATAAATTGCAGGCACTGTTAAAATCCCCAAATTAAGCAAAATTAGCAATGACACAAAAACTCTCCTGAATAAAAGAAGGAAAATGAAAGTAAAACCTGAAAGAAATCTAACTGAATATGCTGAATTGTGCAAGACCATTAGAAAAGAAATAACAGTTGTAGGCTAACAGAAATATTATCTTAGAATCATATTACATATTTTAATATATAATATCTCCTTGAATTTTGGGGCTCCTTGGCTAAGGTTAGTTTGTTTATTCTGAGGAATACTGTTGAGTTTTCTGTAGCAAAAACTAACTAGGAGTGGGTTGCCTAGGTTGGTTGGCTAATAGAAGCTGGAAAGATCAATCATATAATTGTATCGTGATAATGCAAATAACAAGAAATATTTATAAACATACAAACTGACTATAAAGGTAAAATCCTTTTTAACAAGTACTATAAGACAAGATTGTATAAATGAATTCTGATTTGATGTGTTTGTTGTGTTGGCCATTGAAATACATTAGAAACGCTTAAGACTGTAAAAGTATCTGACTATCATTTCTATTATACTTAGTCTATCAGTATGCTCAGTGAAATAAAATAAATAGTGCCAACAGCAGCTAAAGCGGTGAATAATGAATATAAAGTAGTATTAAGCATGGGAAATGCTACAACCTGACATCAAGGAATGTAACAAAAACCTGGTTAGATCAGTTATAGAAACAAGAAAGGCTATAAGAAAGCAAAGCAAAGATCAATGTTAGGAAGGAATCAAATAATAGCTTTAGATGATGATAACAAACATATTACAGATAAAATGGCAGTATTAGACCACATCAGGAACTTCTATCGGATCTTATACAGAAAGCAAGATGAAAATCCTTTAATAATATCAGGGCAGACTTGCCAATTCCTGAAGACCTCCCATCTGAAGTTCGAAGGGAAGTGCATGCAATGAAAAAAGGATCAGCTAGTGGTTATGACGGCCTATCTATTGATGTACTCCAATTGACTGGAGAAGAAACCTACAGACACCTAGCTAAGGTATTTTCACAATGCCTTGAAGAGAAAAATATCACATCGAGCTGGAGAAAGTAATGATTGTGTTGCTATACAAAAAAGGCAGTCATTATGACATTAGGAACTACCGCCTCATCAGCCTGCTCCCTATCACTTACAAAGTGTTCACAAAGGTCATCAATAACAACATCAGTTCAACTGTGGACACAGTACAACCAATTGAACAGGCTGGCCTTAGGTCAGGATTCAGTGTGATAGATCTCATCCAAGTCATCAAGGAAGTAATAAGTCATGAAAATGAATACCAGATGCCACTCTCTTTAGCCTTTATCGATTCTGAAAAAGCTTTTCATTTAATCAACCACTCAGCAATCAGGCAAGCCCTTCTAGAACAAAGTGTGAATCTAGACTATATCAACATATTTTATAACATCTACAGTACTTCCACTGCCTTTGTCAACATTGCTGAAGCCACCAAAGAATTCCAAGTAGAAACAAGGGGACTCTATATCCCCCAGCTATCCACATCAGTCCTGGAGATGGCAATGTCAAAAACCTAATGGCATAATAGAGGGTTGAGGATAAATGGAAGAAATCTCAACAACTTAAGATTTGCTGATGATATAGTTTTACTCTCAAACAGTCTGGAAAAGCTAAAAGAACTGATAATGAACCAGAGGCAGCTTGCAGAAAAGTGGACCTTAAAATAAACCTGTCAAAAAGCAAATTCATGCAAAACAAATGGGTAGAAAAAGATGAAGACAAGGCAGACATGAAAGAAGCTGGTACTGAGTCCATAGAACAGTGAATCTATCTTGGCCAACTGATCAACAAGAATGTCTGAGATCAGATGCATACAGCTGGGCTGGAGAGCAAATGGATGAAATTCCATTGTTTTTAAATCCAAAATACCAGTATACCTTAAATAACAGGTATTTGAATGATGTGTATTACCAGTCCTTACACATGCCTGCCAGACTTGGACCCTAAATAGTGAAGAAAAACTGAGAACTGCACAGCCAAGTATGGAAAGAGCAATGCTAGGGTTTACATGAAGAGACAGGAAAAGGGCCGTCTGCATTCATTTGATAATCAAAGTCACAGACGTCTTAGAAAGAGTGACGACCCAAAAATGGCAATGGGGTGGTCATATTGCTCGAAAAAGAGACAACAGATGGACTACAGCAGTTCTGGGTTGTATACCAAGGAACCTGAAAAGAGCAAGAAGAAGACCTCCAGGATTGTTGGGATAGAGACATATGACGAGTAGCAGGCATGAACTGGAAGAGAGTAGCTCAAGATCGATCAGCCTGGTAGGTACTAGAACCAAATTAGGTAACATTAAATTGTAAAATATAGCTCATCTGGCTTATGTTTGATATAGCTGTAAAAAATAAAGATACACTGCTGTGTAATTAGAGTAGCACAACATATTAACTACTCAGTATAAATGAAAGAAAATGCCATGGTATGTTGCCAGAGTTGGAAGTCACAGGGCGCGATGTCAGCACAACTGTAGCACCAAATTTGTCTGGCCCCACAACATGAGACAGGTGAAGGAATAGGACAAGATAGTGTGTGTGTCAATCAGTAAGGTGTTATGGAGCACTATGGTGGTGTTCCTCACTACAATATGACCCTAAGACAACATTTGGATGACTTCAAATGGAGAAGGCTCATCTGGCAACTAGAAGGAGGACAAAGTGTGATGAGTGTTACAACAGCACTTTTTCATATGTATGGGAAACTTTCCAAACCACAGACACTGCTACCTGAAGGAAAGCAATTGGTTGACCATGGTCAACTACAGCAGCAGACAGCAATATTGTGCATCAATCAAGAAGGGATCCAGTTAAACAGCAGGTGCAATTGTAACAACATTTAACAGGACTGCATGACACACAATCTCATGCTCCACAGTAGCATAGTGACTGTATGATATTTTTATTTTTGTACAATGACCATTGTGTTCTGTTAACACTTGCACATCAGAGGCAACATTTGTAATGGAGCCAAGAGCATCAGGACCGAACCAATGAGGAGTATTGTTGACTGCTTTTCTCTGATCAGAGCAGACTTAGTCTGTCTATTGATTTTTGATGTACCCTCATAGAGCGAGGGGTGGGAATCCATAACGTACCCAAAAACATTGACAAATATGATTGTTGGGGTGGTATAAGTGCTATAATGCAGAGAAGCATAATGTTGCATTGACATGCTGACCTCTAGTTCTTTGAACGCAGTACACTCACTGATTAACATTATTATGACACTGTACTCCTTCTGAATGCACATCTTTTTAGGAGTTCAGTCATTTTTACAGATATGAATGTGTGACCACATCGAATAGTGCAACAGGAGGATCTATTAGATAGAGAAGATATTAGGCAAATGGATGGGTGTTCCCATTTCCCTGACTCAAATTCCCTCAGATATGTGTGGGATATGTTTGAGAGGTGTATTGTAGCATATCCACATGCACCAATAACCATCCAGCATTCGTCAACCACACTGGTGGAGGAATATAGCTCCCTACCATAAAAACTCCTTGTCAACCTTGTAAAACCTTGAAAGAGAACACGTTATAGAGCACACATCACTGTTCAGGGTGATCACATACCCTTAAAAGAACCATGTTACTCTTGTTTGTGAAGTCCAAGAAACCATCATGAGTCACAGTAAGTTTAGTGGAACTTATTATCTCTATATGAAAGTGTCATTTCTGTTCATCTCATTGCATATTTCTTGCAGTTGCAATTATACCATACAGTAGCTGTTCTTTCTATGTATGCTTCAAGTTTCATCAAGCTGTATTACTGGGCAGTAACAGAGCATGCAAACACCACTTTCATCCTTAAGTTTTGCACACTAATGTACTAGCAAGTGATGGGTATATGAGGGTGAGAAAGGTGGGTATTATGTGAGATAGAGGCCTGTGGTATGTTTGGTATCCAGAATGTGTTGGAAGGGCAGTTCCCATATCCAGAGTTTGGTTTCAGGGAGTTCTCTAATAGCTCTAGCAATTAAGGTCATGGGAGATGTGTGAGTTGGAATGGATAGCAACAAGCTGGTACAGATTTTGGGAGTAAACTTTTGACCATTCATTCTGATGGTGAGGCTGATGCAAGAACTCTGGCAGTGGAGGCAAGTAAAATTGTATATAGATGGGACAAGGTACAAGTGTCATGATTTATGGTACTGTAGGTTTCACCAGTGGTAGGGTTACAATAGATAATGGTGGGTGGATGCATATCACATGTTTTGCAGTGATGCAGTGACGAGGTACCATAGGGTGGTTTATGAGCATTAGAGAGTTGGTATTTGTGTATATTTTCTAGTTTAGGTGTCCTGCTGATGGTAATGCAGGGTTTTATTGGATAGATAGTGGGGAAAATGTGATACAGTTCAGGAAAATATCTAAGAAGTCACAATCAGGATGAAGAATCTGATTGAAAGATTCCATACAAGAAGAGAAATGGTTGAGAAAGACAGAATTTCAGCTAATTTAGGATGGTGTATTTTGGCGTTGTGGACAGTTTTTAGCATAGGATATCGATATGTGAGCCAATTATGGAAGATAATTATGAAATATGAGGGCTTGTAACAAGCTGATGGAGTAAAGGGTAAAGGATTCTTGGTCAAAGCAGATGTGTTTGCTTCAGATGGCTGTAGGCTGTAGCAGAGAGAGCATTTTGTGCTATATGGGTGACAGCTGTCAATGTTCAGATATTGTTGTAGGTTTGTGGGTTTGATGTGGACAGGACCATGTAAAGTTTATGGACTAGTGTTGTACAGAGAGTTTGGAAAGTCAAGGATAAGTTCTTCATCATGGGTCCAGATCATAAAAATGTCAATTATAAATATGAACCACATGATGGGTTGTAAGGTGACTATGTAGAAAAGACTCTTCTAATCTGCACAGGTGAACGGTGGTATAGGAGGGTACCACACAAGTGGCCATAGCAGTGTCTTGTACACCCTAAGACAGTTTGGTTAAATTTTATTGGCCTTAAAGTAAGACTAAAAATTTAAATCAAATGTAGAATACACTTTTTTTAACTATTACCATCCAAAATATTTCAAATAAAATTCTTACACAATTGTTTAATTTTTACTTGATGAAAATATTACCTACCTGTATTGTCTGAGTAGCATTAATGACAAGTAGGATAATAACTGGTGATAAAATAAGGACAAGAACAAGTATGGTGATGGCCAGTGCCTGTTGTCGTCCTGATGTTCGAAGATCCTCAGAAACTTGATCACTATTACAAAAATAATATCCCACCATCAAATATATATTCATAAGAGTATTACTGTGTAAAAAGAAAATTATAGTTCTTAATTCTCAATTTTATGTTCCCAACAATAAAGGAAGGAAGGTGAGAGAGGAGACTTTCCTGGCATAACTATGCAATGTAATCTTCTTTAGTGGTCAGCCAGATGGTATCATAGAAACACAATGTTTTACAATACAATACAATACAATACATTCATTTTTGACATCTGACTGTGCTGTCTTCATCAGGTATTTCATTGCTTCCATATGTTAAAAACAGGTGTAATTGTCTATGCTGGCTCAACCTCATATCATGTTTTTCCTTTCATATGCTTAGAAAAGCCATACTAAACTTTCCTCCCTACGAAATGCACTCCCCGTATGCACAATTCTGTTCACTGGCAGAATATGCAGTCTGTGAGACCGGCAGCCTGTTAAGACTGTGCAACACAATTAGAACAGGCCTGGACTGTGCAACACAATCAGAACAGGTCTGCCAGCATTGAGGACTATGTATTCTGCCAGCAAGCAGAATCTAACAAACAACTAGGGAGTGTTTGTCATAGGAAGTCAAGTTTTCAAGCACTTTATCTAAGCTTATAAAATAAAGTATGATATGAGGTTAAGTGAGTCTAGAAAGTCACAGAAAGCTTATTATATCTGGAAGCTATGTGACAATTGGTAAAGACAGCAGAGCCATATTTCTTCTTGTGATGCCATCTGGTTAGACAACTAAGAAGTCTACACTGCGAAAGAAGGAATTTTGTATTTCACAAGCACACATTTATACTGCTAGCAATTCTCTACAGCTTACTTTCAGTTTTCTTTTGCTTTTTACTTTAAAAATACAACTATTCTCAAACATTCTTGAACTTTGTAATCAAATATTTATTTTCAAATGATAAATTTACATATGGATATGAAATGGGATCTTCCTATTTCAATAAGTAAAATATCAGTGTCAAACATCTATTACTTTTTCAGGAAACACATTATAATCAACAGAGAGAGAGAGAGAGAGAGAGTGTGTGAAAAAGCAAATGCAAAAGTTTATCCAAAATGAAACTTATGTTTGGAGCAAACTAACAAATAGGAAAATTAACAAATAGGAAAAGTAAATGGGGGACGAAATGAACACTTCAATTATAAAAGACAATTTTTTTAAAAATGGCTAGGGGTATTGCCGCTGGAATGTTGACTCCATCACAATTAATACTAATAAATAACAAATGAAACAGCTTCAGTATTGCACCAGTCTCATTAGATTTTTGGTAGATATCATTTATCAAATATAATATTAATTTTAAAAGTATTATGAAATGAATTTTTATTTTGCAGTAAATGGTCACAGACATGGGAAAATAGCTGATATCAGATGAAAAGAAAATTATTACTGAAGGTTAAATTTAATGAGAAATAACATTAAGATTTTCAGTGCTTTTGTAGTATTATCGTCTCTACTCAGTAAAAATTTTAAAACTGTTTAGGACATATTATTAATTACAGAATCACATAATCCTTCATTCTCTTTTTGTCAAAATAATCTTTCCCATATGTACTTAAAAAAAAAAAAAATTAATTCATAAAATAACGCCAATGCAACTGTATTATGTAGGTTTATTGCCGTACGCGTTTCGCCTCTCCTCGAGGCATCATCAGCGACGAATCTATTTTAAATTTTACATTTGATTTACACACTTATTTGACATAACGCTAATAAGTTTGTAAATCAAATGTAAAATTTAAAATAGATTCGTCGCTGATGATGCCTCGAGGAGAGGCGAAACGCGTACGGCAATAAACCTACATAATACAGTTGCATTGGCGTTATTTTATGAATTAATTTACTGAGCAACTGCGGAAAAATGGCCTTCAACAACATTGCATTAAAAAAAAAATGTAATTTTGTATGAATAATCTAAGGAAAAATGTAAATGGAGGACATTAGTACATTGGGGAGCATGTGGTACCAGTTGAAAGAGGTCAACAGTTAAAACAAAATCTTCATACTACAACAGATATTTGTGTAAATATTAGTATTGAGGAAGGAGAGATATATTCATACGATTATAGATAAGTATAGAGAGGGAGTTAAAGAGAAGATGAAAAACATGATTCAGTGTGATCATTAGGGACTGAATCAGTGATAGTAGGGAAGGTATTAAAGTACAAACTTTATTATGTAAGTAAAAAGTAATAATAATAATACTTAGAAAATTATAAATATATTCTGAGGTAACAATGGAGTAGCTAGGTAGGTCAATAAACAATAAGCCCAATCATATAAATACTATAAGAAATGTGTTAAGATTTAGTAATATTGCTGGGAACATTTGCATATCAAGGGAACTGAAGCATTACTACTAAGTAATGCTTCACAAGAGAGGGGACAGGAAAATGATTATGAATCATTTAATTACACTTCAACAATGGATAGGGAAAATGACTCATCACTCATCAAAGTTGAAGGCGGCCACAAGTCAAAAACATGTACAATATTTGGGTTTTATGCCTTATTCATGTTTTAGAAAATGTGCCATGTGGTTAGGGAGGTGTGCACATGCCGAAGTTTATCATGACACTGTTGAATTGTTTGCTCCCAGCGTCAGATCACAACAATAGCCACATGTCCCATACTTGTTTGTATGTAAGTTCTTTTTTCCCCACAGAGTCAGTTTTTTGTTTATATATTTCTGGGCCACATCTCAATTGTCATTTCATACCTACAATCACTCTCAGCTTACTTCCAATGCCGGGTCATTCTACTCAGCAGGAAAAACGTGAGTCCATCGGCTCATAGAGTCCACTCTGAAGGCTGACGAATAGAGCCGAATATCATAGCTTACACACAGTATGTGCAACAGTTAATAAAATGTTAGCCTGACATCAGGATGCTTGACCACAAGTCTATCAAAATGAACAAATGACTAACAATCTGATATTTTCTGACTAACATGTTCCTCTGAGGCAAAGAAGGCGGAGCTAAAGTTTACGTGAAGGATGGCAGAGGCGATGAGCTCATTCTATCTCTAGCTTCTGATTTGACTTCTAGTGCGGAAGTCTGATGTTGGTTGGACACTGCTGCTCGTTGTGACTTGCATTTTGTTTGTAATGCTAATGTGAGCATTATATGGTCTTAGCTTGACTGCAGCTGCCTTGTGAGGCACTGGGTCTCACATTCATTTGCTCCATCTTCAATCATCACCGGCTTCCAGCTGTTATGGTAAAGTGTTTCATCAACAAGCCCAGTGTATGTGCATTCAATGATCCATAAGCTTCCCTGGAACAAGATGTTTCTGCTCTAACGTTCGAAGTAAAATCCTACTGAGCTAATGGCATAATTTGTCAAAACAGTATGAGTTGTTAGCAAAGAATCCCTTGCATCTTTCATTTACCGATAAATATTCCTTGTTTTCCCCAGATTTCTCAAAATGACCCTATAAACATTTGTGTTTTATAACACCTTACATGTGTTTATTATCTGCAATAGTATCAGCCTCGCGATTTTCATTTTAATAATACTTCCATCTCAAGCCTAAATAGACTATGTGTATTTTTTTAATTTCACTTAAGAAGTATGGAAGTTGATAGAGAGTTTGATTTTCAACAATCTAAAGAGTATCTGTGACTAAAGAAAATGTTCTTTATATATAAAAATTCAGCCTTTGCATGCTTGTTGTAAGCATCTTAGAATTTTATTAAATTCTAGCCTCTCACCTTTAGGTATTAGGGGGAAAGCTTACTCTGTAGGAAAAGATAGTTTTCATTTCAGGTATAGGTTATGGGAGTGAAGCTTTATGTAGCATAAGGATACAGTAACCAAACACACTAAATAAACCCCTTTAGGAATAATAAAAGTAGTCAAAATTAAAGAAATGCTCTAAATAAATCTTCTTTAACAGAAAGAAAACATCAGTTTGGGAGGAAATAGGTTAAATCCCCCAAGTTCAGTTTCAAATAATAGATTTTGATATAGGTTAACTTTACAGTTTCTAAACCAATGTGAATGCAGTAAAGACTTTTAGTAGTTGCTAAATGCCGAATATAAACTCTGTATAAAAATAAATAAACTTTAAATCAACTGAAAATTAAATAATCATCAGTAATCCAACTTTGTAATTATGAGCTTCTACCTGGGAGTATTTTGTCATTTTTAAGCCGATTTACGAGCAATAAAGTAACTCAATAGTTAATAAACCAACTAAAGTAATTTTCTGTAATAATATTAAAACCTTTTACTAACCTTAAATATGATAATCCAAAATAATTCAGTTCAGTACACAAGAGATTCCTAGTATTTGGCATTTCACTGTTTTTATACACTTTCGAACTAAATAAAGTAATTTTAACGAAGTAATGATGCCATTAAAATATAAATTCACTAAAATTTCGTAGTTTCTGAACGTTTAAATAACTTAAATCAATTTTTATACTTCGTCAGATGCTCTGCACTTTTAATAATTTTTTATCTCAAAATCCTAAAGAACATTCGAAATAAAAAGTAGATTTCCGGGAAGACCTAAAAATCTAATATCACATATAATAATTTCAAGTAATTCCAAGTAATAGAGCCGATTTTATAGAGATCTTAAAATTTATTTTTCATTACAGCCATGTGGGCAACTTAGAAATATTTTTCAACCGATCTAAAGTAGATACAGAGATGAGATAACTTTCAGAATACGTAATTTAATTCAGTGAATCTCTTGGTAATTTTATATTTTCAATAAAAGTAATAGAAATAAAGTTATAAAATTAAAACTGAAATCACACTTTGGTTACGTCGTAGTTAAACTTTCCCTGCACCAATCTTAATAAAAGTTACACCAATAAACTCAGGAATTTTAATGGAACACGGTGATAATAATAATATTTGCATAAATTGTGGCGTTAATAAAATGACGAAATAAAGAAACCTCTAGAACAATAGTAATTCCCCAGAGTAGAGAAATAGTTCACTCCTACGCTAAGATCTTTTAAACCAAACACTTAAAGTTAATCACTAAATATCCATTAATTCACAATTAAATAAGTATAAACACTGGCACACCTAAAGTTTCGCATAGTTGGTTAGTTACTGAGATATTTCCGATCTAAATCGTTTAGGTGTTAGCAGAAAGTTGTATTTTGGCTCTGACGTCAGCAAAGGTATAAATCGGAGGACGCGGTGGTGACGGCGTCTTTTCCGGGTTTGAAGTTGTACTAATAAGATGTTATAAGCGTGTGCGCTGGTAGGTTGGCAGCTCCGACTTTTAGTTGGTACTACCGGTTCGGCCATGATGGAATGTTGGCTTCTGGGGCATGGCACTTGTTTTCTTAATATGAACTTTTAATTTTCAACGGGGTGTTGGTCGGTCTTTACTTCTCTCCACAATCTGTAATTTTTGGAACGATTGTCCGATAGGCCTATGCAACTTAAGAATGCTGTTTGAACTTTAAATTTCATTTTAAATAAACTTGAAGAATTTTTGGAAAAGTGAACTGTTTCATTTCTGTAGCTACTATCATACCTTTTCAATATTTGGGGTCTTCAAATATTGTGGCGACCTGTAGCGTTCTAGTTGTATCCTGGCAACATGGTCTAACTAAATTAAAATATTCAGCAAGTTTTCATCGGACTGTGAGGTGTGATCAAGAGTGTAAGTTAAGGCACTTAGCCGATACCATAACCCCAGTATCGGTCTATGTTCTTACATTGTGCTTGCAAAATACAGAAAGTGGTTGGTCAATTGACTTGAAATGTTTTGTGAATATGGTGGGCAGCATGAAAAAAAAAATCCCATTAAAAAATCTCCCGCCTCCCTCCTTACACCCCTTAATTTTCGTACAAACCCACATTTTTTTAATCCCATTTCAATGGAACTTTGAACACATATACTTTAAAACAAAAATTTGATTTTGAGAAACCTCTCCCTCTTTCCACTCCCTAATTTTTTTAAATGTTCTTTACACAAAGCTCCTCTTTCTATCCAATTTTGAAGGAACTTTGCACACAAATGCTATAAAACAAAAAGAAAAATACTGCTTACATTTGGTTTGCAAAATTCCAACCACTCTCCACCTTTACCCCCACCCCTCTTAATTTCCAATTTTGTTTATACCCACAGTTTTTTTATCCAGATTTCGATGGGACACTTCACATTTATACTTTAAAACAAAGAGAAAATTTTTGTCTACATTCTGTTTTACAAAACCGAACCCCTCACCCCCTTTACCCAATTTAGCTTTTTCAAATGTTCTTTATAAAAAGCTACAGTTTTTATACAATTTTGATGGAACTTTCCACATGTATACTTTAAAACAAAAGAGAAAAATACTGTCTACATTAGATTTACAAAAGCCCACCACTCTCCCCCATCAACCAACAAAACAAAATTTACTTTGGAAACCTTTTTTTTTTTTTTTCAGATATCTCAAAAACAGTAATAAAATCAGCTAAAGTGGATTGTGTTGCAGTATATTTATGACATTCTGATCAAAAGTTAAAAACATCAGAACTTTCATATCTAGCTTCCGAGCAGAAGAATGAAAAAATAAAAATATTGTATATCCCAAAGCACTAGAATAAATGTTTTAAAATTTGGTCTATGCACAAAATTCAATGCCTTTCACTTATTTTGTACATGTTAATGTGTCTGCTTTACATATGTTCACCCACTTAAAAAGAAAAATAGGCATTGCAACGCATGTTGCAAAGCTAGTGATCTATAAATCAGTAGCCTGGTTGTAAAAGAGGCTGTCAATGTAGTTCAGATGAATTAGAAAAGGAAGACAAAGTGAATAGTGCATCATGAATCTTTCAATAGAATGGTGGTTAGTAAAGTTAAATTAAATGCTATGCAATAGTTTGAGATTTGTTGGGTGGAGAGGTAAAATTAAAAGAGTCAGTGTAGGAGTGCAGGGTCAGGAGAAATGGAAATGACAACTAAAAAGAAACAGGATAGCTTAGTAAGATTGTTGCTATTCATTATTCTAAAAAATATATTTTAATGTTGATTTTCAGTCAGATGTTAGTTTGTTTGCAGATGACAATTCTTTATAATGTGATTGCTTTGAGGTAGGATTGTGAACAATTACAGAAGGATGTAATCGTAGGCTTCCGCGGCCAGAGTCAATTGAGTCATGGCTATCCAGGTGGCGCCGCGTCATGTTTCTTAAAACCGACGTTTCGACCCTCATTCTGGGGTCTTCTTCCCTGCCCTGGAAGAAGACCCCAGAATGAGGGTCGAAACGTCGGTTTTAAGAAACATGACGCGGCGCCACCCGGATAGCCAAGACTCAATTACAGAAGGATATGGACCAATTACCCATTTAGGTAACACAGCATGGAATGAGTCAGCTCAAGAAGTATATAGACAGGAACATAGTATGAATGAAAATTCAAGTGAAAATTGTTGGCAGAATGAGTAAAATCTAAATATTAGTGCAAATCATTTTTTTGGTGTTTTGTTTGTTTTATTTATCATAATTTGATGAAATGCCTTTCTTTTACCTTATTTACGAGGCGTATTTTTTAAGTAAGTACCATTTTGTCACACCGTGGCTGCAGCGCTACGGTCGGCGTTCTGCGCATGCGCACTGGGTACTTGCATCTCTTGCCTACGCACTGACACCATTACAGTCTAATTCTTCCTTGTTTATGTTGTTCACTGAGTGTTTAAGATGCCTCCGATAATCGTGAGTCCCGCTGACTGTGAAGTACGGGCTGTTATAAGATTTCTTTGTGGTAAAGGCCTAAAACTGATCGATATTCATCGTGAGATCTGTGCAGTTTACGGACAAAACATTATGAGTGATGGAATGGTGAGAAAGTGGGTGAGAGCATTTAAAGATGGCCTCACAAATGTGCATGATGAACAACAAAGTGGGCGTCCTTCGGTCGTTAATGAATGTTTGGTGCAGAAAGTGGACAATAAGGTGAGAGAAAACAGACGCTTTACGATTTCCTCCTTGTGAGATGACTTTCCTAATGTTTCTCGTAGTGTTTTGTATGGCATTGTGATTGAGCACTTGAATTACCGAAAATTGTGTTCACGTTGGGTACCGAAAATATTAACGGATGTGCACAAAACCAAACGTTTAGGCAGTGCATTGATTTTCCTTGAGCGGCACCACAACTATGGTGATGATTTTGTAAGCCATATTGTTACGGCGATGAGACATGGGTGGCCTATGTCACACCTGAATTAAAGCAACAGTCCATGGAATGGTGGCATTCAAATTCACCCAAAAAAGTGAAGTTCAAGCAAACGATTTCTGCACAGAAAATCATGTGCACAGTTTTTTGGGACAGAAAAGGAGTATTGCTTGTGGAATTTCTGCCTCGTAATGAGACAATCAATGCACCAGCTTATTGTGAGACATTGAAAAATCTGCGCCGTTCAATCCAGAACAAAAGACGTGGCAAGCTGAGCAAGGGCATCGTTTTACTGCATGACAATGCCTGTCCACATGTGGCTAATCAGACCAAAAATCTCATCACATCTTTTCGATGGGAAACTCTAGATCATCCTCCGTACAGCCCTGATCTGGCGCCCAGTGACTACCATCTGTTCCTGCACTTGAATAAACACCTGGGCGGTCAGCGTCTTGAAGACGATAATGAAGTCAAAACAGTTGTGATGCAGTGGTTAACAAGACAGGCAGCAGACTTCTATGAGGAGGGTTTTCAAAAACTGGTACTACGTTATGACAAGTGCCTCAATATTGAAGGGAATTATGTAGAAAAGTAGAGTAAGGTACAGGCTTTCATGTAAAAATAAAATTATTGAGATATATTTGCACGTCTTTTTTAAGTTCAAAATGGTACTTAATTATAAAACATGCCTCATACTTTGAATTTTCTTTTTTCACATATCATTTTCTTACATCTTAATTTGCCCCTATAGTTTTAGCTAATTTGCAATGACTTTCATTCAGAATCAAGGGTGTTTATGTTAGGTTATTGTATTGATTATATGTTCTCACCATAATTAATGGGTCATCAAAAATATTGGCCTTTTTATGTTTTATACTTTATTCTCCTACCTACTGCCTTAAACAAAACATTGGATAATAAGTTGGTTATTTTCCTAAATGGGATTCTCTGACAAATTTTAGGCTACCAATTAAAGAGGGATAAGAGTACAAGATAAACAAAGAGCTAAGGGACTTGAACCAGCTTGCTAATACAGAAGCAACAGTAAACAATAAAGGTAAAGAAATGATCACATAATGAGAAGGAATGAGGATCTCCTCAAAAATATGATGGAAAGATCCTTTGAAGGAAAGAGACCATGTAGAAAATTCAGATGGCTGGATACAGTCTATGAAGATGCAAGAAAGGGAAGAACTGCAGAGGAGGAATGGAGAAACAGGACTCTTTGGAGAAGGATAGTGGTTGAGGCAAAGTACTGGCTACAGTCCATGATACCACTCGTAAGGTACACTTTAGCTCGCTAGAAGCATTCCCACTAGCTATCCCCAGCAGTAATATATCCTATAATTCAATTCTGAAGACACTTATGTTGGACTTTGAAATTTTGTGAAAGGCAATTGTCAACTTAAAGGGATTTTCCTGCATTCATTTCCACAGTAAAAACTCAGCATAAGAATAATTTTAAAGTGTGTTCATTATATCTGGAAATATTTATTTTAAGAGATAATTCTGTTTGTTGATGTTTTAAACCACACTGTTAGGAAGATAAATATTTAAGATTTGAAATAGCTTTGAATTGAGTAAATCCATAGCTGATCTTTTATCACCAGCTATAGTCAGCATTGTCTGGAATATTTTGATAGTAAAATTAACTAATATGGCAAAGTTTAATTGGTGGTTTTAATTAAGAGAAAAATTAACTTTTTAAATAAAGGAATAAGAAATTTATATCAGTAGATAGCTTAAATTAAGAGGATTATGAATATAAAATGATTTAGGTAAAAAGTTTAAGCATTTGTCAGATAATTAAGATATGGAAGATAGACTGTCATTAATTGTTGTTGAAGCCTAACCGGTGACATAAGAGACTTCAACATTGAGCTTATAGATACCCTTTTGAATGCTAAATTAAATTAAAACAGAATATGATCATAGTAAACTCTGGTATTAATTGCAAGTTAAACTATTTAGTACATTGGGAGATATTAATTAATGAAAAAGTTACTGACGTATTAGGCCTTGCCAAGCTTATAAAAGTCCAGGCAGCCATCATGAATTGCCTCAGTCTCTCAGTGATTTTGAATGAAGTAATTTCATATCATTATGCAGGCCATTCTTTCGCCAGAAATCAAACGGTTAACTTCGTGTCAGTTAGCGGAACGAATGGCTCTATGCAATAAAGTTGTGGCACACGCCAACATGCCGTAACGGTTACTTGCTAATGTTAGGGGGGGACTTTATGAGTTTGTCTTCTCATATTAATGTGTTTAACCTGCTAATCTTCAAATGGATCTTTGTGAGATGTCTTATCAATAATTCTGGTACCGACAATATACAAGTGAACTTTATCAAGAATGTAAGTATTCTGTGATTTAAAACTGTATCAAGAGAACTTATTTCATACACTCTTCGTATTTGGCATTTATAATACAAATTCATGGGGGCCGCTTTATTAAATACCAAAGGTACCAGAAGGTCACACAGGTTAAGAACTTAATTGTCACAGTTTAGGCAAAGTGTTACAACTCCCGTATTAACATTTCTGCCTGACACACTGCAGTAAGTAAGCAAGCTACAGTCTTGCCTTCAACCTGATTTATTTTCTCTACAGTAAGAAATAAATTATTGCATTGAGCTATTTATTTCTTAATCATATCATTGAATTTGTTTACAGTCTAAAGATTAACCCTAAAAAATTTGATGTGGCTGCAGTGATATCTGCCTATGCAAGTATATATTAGTTATGGAATTGATAAATGTCAATCAATGATGAGTGATTTGTGTCCTATCTATGAGTATACAACCAATATTGTGACAAGACAGTAATTTGTTGATGTAGGGCTTTATTAATGGGAAACTAAGTCAAAACAGGTTAGCAGGAGTGTAATTATTATATTTAACATGTGTAAGGAACAAGCAGTGGCGTAGCTAGGTCAACAAGGGCCCCGGTGCAAAAAATTTATTTTGGTCCCTCAGGCCAGACGGGCGACCTTTTTTTTGCTTCGTGTGCTGGTATAGGTCCCGTGAGCTGAGGATGGGGGACCTTGAGTTGTCCTTAGGGGCCCCGTGAGCAGTGGTTGAGCAGCGAGGGCCATTAGTGGGGGGTCTTCCTGTGTCTCAGGGGCCCCTTTAGACGACGGTAGAGCTAAAAAAAAAAAAAGAAAGGTCGCCAGTTTGCCGAGAGGGCTCGTGGACCCTCTAAACTGCGCTTGGGGGCCCCCTGAGCGTAGGGGTCCCGGTGCACTGCACCGCCTAGCCCCATAGTAGCTATGCCCCTGGGAACAAGGCTGATACCGGGGCTGTAGTATCGCCTTAGCGCCTCAACTAACAGTTTATGTGGATTCAAAGTTCTGCGGAAAGTTCATAAAATAATTTGAATTTGACCATGTAGCCGTACAGAAACTCAACTAAAAATGTTTAAAGGTCGCCACTAGATCGGTTACTAAACCACAAATCTAGAAAAGGTCTACTGTCTACTATGAAATCACAAGTCCACTTTACTCAAAAAGTTTATTTAAAAGAAATCACAAGTTCAAAATAGCATTACACAGTTGAGTAGGAAATCGAACAGACTTTTCCAAAATATTGCAGGTTTTGGAGAGAAATTTTACCGACCGCACCCCTTATGTGAATTTAAAAGTTGATGTTAACAGTTAACCTCGTAGGCTACCACACCAAAGTCCCAACATGGCCGACTCGGTAGCTTCACCTCCAACAGATTTCCTCCCGCCTCGACACAAGACTGACGCAGACTCACTCACATAATGATCCACGGAAAATGATCCGGTAACATGTAAGTACAAGTTTATATAGAGTCAATGACGTCACAGCCGAAACACAACTTTCTGCTGCGGCCTAGCCAAAATATGCCCCAGCAAACTCAATAACCAAGCGGATAAAAAGCAATTAAAGGCTGACAGTGTTTAGACTTATTTAATGGAAGATCAATGGATATTCAGTGAGTATTTTTAAGTTGTTAGTTTTAAATGTCTCGTTGGACATTCGCGTAGTGACACGACCTGTTTCCGGCTTGGGGAAGTACCAGTTCGTTTAAATTTGTGCAATTTCGTCATTTCTGCTGAATCACAATTTATTTAAATAAAATTATTGTCAACGTGTTCTCCAAAAATTCCTGAGTTTAATGATGTAAGTTTTATCGAGATTGATGCCGGGATAGTGAAGTTACAGCTTTGACAAGATTTAAAAAAATAACATATGGTTTTTGTTTAATAACTTTTCTTCTATTGCTTTTATTGAAAAAGTAAAATTACCAGAATTTTCTCTGAATTAAATTACGTATTTTGAAAGTTGTTTTATATCTGTGTCTAACTTCGATTGGTTGTAATAAATTCCTAAGTCGAGCACATGGTTTCATGAAGAAATAATTTCTAAAATCTTTATAAAATCTGTTCTACTGCATAGAATGGTCTGAAATTAATATATGTGATACTAGATTTATGGTTCTTTCAAGAAATCTACTTTTTATTTCGAAAGCTTACTAGGATTCTGTGATAATAAATGTTAAAAGTGAAGTGTATTCAACGAAGTGTTTAAAAATTTATTTAAGTTATTTACACATCCAGAAACTACGGAATTTTAGTGAATTTACCTTTCTTTTGAATTGTTGTTCCTTTAAAATTACTTTATTTCATTTGAAAATATCCAGAAATAGTGAAATATCATCTATCAAAAATCTATTGTTTGGTTAGCTGAATTATCATGGATTATCCTACTTCAGGTTAGTATGAGGTTTTTATATCATTATAAAAAGTTAGTTTAGTTGTTTTATTAAATGTTGAGTCACTTTATTGCTTTCAAATCGGTTTAAAAATGTTCATATAGCAGAAATTCATTGTTTCCACATTGAACTATTATTAATTATTTTATTTCCAATTGACATAAAGTTTGTTTATTGTTATACAAAGTTTATATATGGCTTTTATTAAATACTGACAGTCTTTACTGCATTTAAACTGGTTTAGAAATAGTGAAATTGACCCATGGCAGAGTTTATTGTTTGAAAATTGAATTAATGTGAATTAATCTATTTCTTACCAAAATAATGTTTTCTTATTATCATAGAAAGTTTATTTAGGTCTTTTATTAACTTTTGTATATCTGTACTGCTTCTGAAAGGGTTTATTTAGTCAGTTTGGTCCTAGTATCAGCATGCTATCTAAACCGTCCGTTTCCTAACCTATATAAGCAATGAAACTATCTGTTACTAGAGAGTTAGCTTCCTCCCATATACTTAAAAGTGAGAAGCTAGAATTTAACAAAATACTAAGGTGCTTACACATGTTGTGAGGAAGAAACGTTCAGTGGGGGTTTTACTAAACAGTTAAGCCTAGCTCTAATCATGTGCTTGTGATGATCACATATATATTATAGATTATTCCATGGTATGGAAGCAAACTAATATAGATTCCTTGAAATTTAGTTAAGTTCATGCTGTCATTGTTTTAGATGGTGTTGGTTGCCAGGAGCGACATAATTGAGTGAGGTAGTTGAGTCGTTACCTTGAGTTCCTAAATTCAGTATACGAACTGGGAAGTATCATAAAATGTAATAGTAACAGTCTTAGTATCAGCTTTTGTTGGTGGAGAATGTTAAATTATTAAATGATGGAAATAAAAGTTATTACCAAAACAATGAATATCTTGTGCATCGGTTGGTAGTTAGATGCTATCTATGAAAACAAGCTAAAGAAGAAAGGGCTACCATGTTTGAAGATAAGAAACTTATTTTCCACACAAGATTAAGTAAATCAGAGGCACCAGGCTGAAGGAAACAAATATGTTGTGTTTGGATAAATACTTTGTGCTTTACTGGAATGCAGTCAGCACCTAAATTGTTCTAACCCCATCTTAGGAAAGGTAAGTCATCATTAAAAGTCACAGTTGCTATCGAAACTGATAAACACTACATTCTTCAAAAAATTACAAAGTCACAAACTTATGGCATTGGAAATAGTCACCAAAGAAATTCTGATTGCAGGAATGATTAATACATTGTAAGACAACAAGCTTATGCTGTGGTTAGTGCATAACATTGTGTCAGTTATGACCATGGATATGTCAGTTCTAGCTTTGCAAATGTACTTGGTTGCCACTTAGTTTAAATATCCCAAACTAAAAAAAGGTGTTTACAAATAATGTTCACAAGTCTATTGATGGCAGATAAACAATATATTCTTGAAAATTTTTGAAAAGTCACAAACTGAAATGGCATCAGACAAATTCTCTGAAGATATATTTGTAGATTTGATTACATTAACCAATTGGAGCCAGACCAAGCCCCATAGTTCAAAGAGCAATTAGATATCACTTCGAAGCATTTCAAAGTTCAGCACACGCTTCTCAAGGTTAATTTTTTTGTCAATGACTGACACTTAGGTGATCCCGACGCACCCCATGGTGTATATACAGCTTCACTGCTACATTTCTATAAAACTGAATACACAAACCTACATTATGCCAAAATAAAATGGTTGCACAGTATTGCTCGATATGAAACTTTCTGACCAAATGAGGCTACATGGTGTAGCGTTCACTGTTTCTGGAAGACTGAGATGACTGTAACTGTGACTGTGTGTGCAACAGAAGATTCTGGGCAGTTATTTGTACTCATGTACCATGGGAAGCTACAAAACTTCCTCTTCACACAAGAATCTTCCGATAACTGATCAGATTCATGTCTCACGCTTGAAAGCTAGTATCAGATATTTTCACCTTGAGAATTAAAGTAATCCTATTGCTCTGAAAATTTGAGAATTGCTAGACCTTGTAAAAAGCGTCGACTTTAATCCTTATTAAAAATCATGTAACTTTAATAGTTTCGCCGTAAAAAAAATTTTTTTAATGCGATTACTAAGACCTGTTAAAAACTTTCATAATTTTACAGCTACTAAACTGAAACAACTTGTATTCTACTCCTAACTTGCTGCTCTTCCATCTGATATAAAATAAAGTTTACTATTTTCAAAATGGGGATAAAATTAGTACTCAAAATCTGACTAATTAAGTTATCAAGGATATTGACTTGAAGGTAGCTTTAAACAAATCTATGTATTGAAAAATGGTTACTGTGAAACTTTGAAGTCTCTAATTGCTTTCTTTGAGTTATTGTGAATTATTGTAAATATCACTTCAGGCAAATGCTTGAGAAAATTGTAAGTGAAAATACTATCTCAAAACTGTGAAGACCTGCTTTCTAGCTTGAATTAACATAGAAACTGACTATGGAAATGATATGCAATACTATTCAATCTAACTTGTGGTTCTAAGAACAAATTTTGCCATGTAGTTACAAAATTTATAAGATACCTGACAACATTCAAGACAGACCAACCTCATGACCCCTAACTGAATTTACAGCCACAAGAGGTATGCTGATTTTGACACACATTAACCTCAAAGTTTAACATGCCTGCCTGGATATCTTCATTGCCTAGCATTGTGTCCAGATCACACTACAAAGTAGCGTGGTCAGGCTCCAACTGATTTTTAAAGTCTGGGGGGATGCAAGCCTGGGGCTGCTATTTGTAGAAGAAGTGTGGGAACGCGAATTTCACTTCCTTCTCATGAAAGTAGTCACTACTTCTGGTCAAGTGTAGTCTTCCACGCTATGGCAATTGCAACATCTGATATGTTAAAGTCCCTCAATTCATTCCTATCTATCTCAAATTTTGGGAGTAGCTAGACAGGTTTATAAATGCTAAAATCAATCCAAATGAAAATGTCTGTAACTTTAATGGTTTCACAGCAAAAAATTATTTTCTGTGAAAGTCTATAAATGTTTATTACTTCCACAGTTTTAAAGTTAAGAAGTTGAAATAACTTTTAACTTTCTTCTAATTTACTGCTCTTTCATTTGGTACTGAGATCGCCTTGCTTACTATTTTCTAACAGGTTGAATCGATATTTTTATACAAAATTTTTAATCTCGAAATTGATATATTTTGAAATATTTAATTTATAGATGTGAAACATGTTTTAAACGATTCTAAGTCCCCTCTTTTAATAAGAAATCATTACTCTCCAATTGTAATAACAGTTCTTAAATTTCTTTCTTTCAGTTTACATTTTCATCCTATCCCTTCGATAGTTTGAAATTTTACAAGCTTTGTGGTGGGAACCGCCATCATGGTATGAATTATAATTATCCATTTTTCCAGATATTTGGCAGACAGATGACATCTTTTTTGTTTGAATTTGTTGGAGGATATGCGAAAATATTTAATTTACGAGTGCAATGAAATACTTCTTCCGCCAACCTATTTAGCTCATAATGACAGGAGAGATAAGATTTGAGAAATAAGATGCCATACTGATACTTTTATGTATTCTTTCTTTCCTCCTTCTGTTTGGGATTGGAATGCGTAGAATTAGGATTGGTGCTTAGCACCCTCTGCCACCCACAATATTTGTGAATTGCAGAGTATAGATGTAGAACCATGGCATCAGTGTCATTTCTAGAAAAAAATTCATCTTTAATTTAAACTTGGTGTCTCCTTTGAATTAATTCTCTCCAAAGTTTGACTATTTTACCATTTTAATTTCAAATCCTTGCTGGTTTCAAATTTTAAAGTCTCATATCTCCTCAAGGAAACCTTCTACCTGTAATGTTACTACCCTCATTTTACTAGTCTGAAATAGCTCAAAAATGAAGGTAATGTTTTCTTTTATGATACATTCGAAATCCAAAACCCAGATATGCTAATACTAGTTTCATAACTGTTTAATCATATTTATGACTTGAATTATCAGAGCAAATGACATTAAAACTGATCTGTAATGCTATTTAATTGAACTCACTGTTCTGTGAACAAATTTTGATATGCAGTTTGTCAGGATACAAGGTATATCTGTGGTGGAAGGGTCACGTGTCAAAGTCGGTAGTCTAGATGGGGACTTGAAGGTGAGCAGACGCGTTTGGCCGGGAGGCAGCGCGTGTATTGTGTTCGACACAGAAGGAAAGCAAATTATGCTTTTATAAGTGCGTGAGGATAAATAGTCAGAACAGTGAAAGTAGGCAGTGAAATAGAATAATGACAGCCACTTCATTGTGAAGAACTGTGTTGGTGAGTTCACATAGTTAATAACTGTCGGTGAGCAAAGCATTATCGAGAGAGTGGAAGTGTTAACAAATGCAAGAACCTGCATCTTTAGGAATACGAAGTTCACGGTCAATTTGTAATGTGATGGTCACAGAAAGCATCAGGTGACAATTAAAAGTTTTTCATGTATTGCAAATGCTTATGAATTATTATATTGAAACATAAACGTTTCAGAACATTTTCCAACATTTCGTTGGTGGCGACCGGGTTGAACCAGTATTAATCAATTAACTGCATTAAAAACAATAACAGTTTGCGTATTATGATGTTACAAGTTACATAATTTTAGGTTACCTTACAATGCTTTGGAATTATTCTGGGCCAGGCTATAATATTTTTAGAGCTTAAAGTATTTTTGTATTTCAGTTTTCAGATTAAAATATTTTGGTACCACAGGTTTGAATATAAATTTCAAATGATTCATGTATTTTCAATAAATGATTGATAGGCATTCCTATAGTTTAAAGAAGCATTTTTAATAGTATTATTTGTTTAGGAAAATCAAAAGAAACTGTTTAGGAAATCTCAAGCCTTTGAGAAATGTTGTAATTTGCTGTGGTGCACTATAAAAGATTTTGTTTTTTGATTGTTGTGATTTGTATTACGGCTCAGTGTTTGCAAGCCAGTGTTTCATTTAGGCTCAAAATTATGTGAAGAATAGTTTTAAGGTTATGAAAAGTGACTTAAAATTATAAAGCGGAACATTTTAGTATATTATTTATGTATTTTGTACTACATTTTGGCAAGTTTTGAGAATTTATTAAAATTAGCTGACTTTTGATGGTGTGACTGTTGCTGTGGTGATGGCAAAGCTGAAATGTGTGGCTAGAACTTGCAACCTTCAAGAGATGAATTTTGTTGTCACTTTCTGTACGGTCTAATTAAATTATTGGTGGTGGTGTGTGAATTTTATTTGGCTGAGTAATTAAAACCAAGAGTGAGCTTATAACCATGTGCATTATTGTTTGGTAGACTAGATGAACCTTTTCTATGAACTGTTAAACAAAATGATTCACCTATAAATTTGTACTGTGACAATGCATTATTTAAAGGCAATTTTTAATGTGTAATTTGAATTATTTCTAACCTAATTTCTGAATCATCTTATAAGGAGAATATGCTGAGATTTACTCTCTCAAATTACAAGAGTGCTGCTTGTAACATTTACCTGGTTTGGACACCAGAAATGTTTTGACAAGTTATATTTGAATGCTTTTACTTTATGGTATCTCTCTGGAGTCATCTATTGCATGCTGAAGATAAAAGGCTAGAATAAAATATTCTATGCTCTTCACACTGAATGAACAACTCTTGTGCATTTTCAAAGAAATCAGGCCTATTTAAAACAACTATAGGCTTTGTTTTATGGCATCATATGCATCCATTAAGCCGGATCAAGGGAGGTAGGGTCACCTTCCCTATACACCACTTGAGTAATTTTTGTCTGGCACATCCATGCTGTGGGGGTGGACATCTTAGCTCCAGTAGGCTGTAGTGACAGGGTGGCTAAGTCCAGGCAAGGACCCAGTCCCACAAGATATAGTGTGGAACCCATACCCAGGACCTCAATGACAGTTTTTGGCAGAGAAGGAGACCTTCAAAATGGCGAAAGGGATCACCCATCCTCTCCGGGGGTAAATTGGAAGGAAACACCACTGCCTTGTGGCAAAGAGGGATCTTAAAAGGCTAAGGGAGTAAATCCTGAATGAAAATTCTCAACTGTGTTAGGTCTAGCAAGCCAACAGTATGAGTATGAATTGATTGCTTTCAAATATAAAGGAACAAGCATAAGAAAAAGTTACCAAAGTAGATGACCTGGCAATGGAAAAGGACAACGAGAAGTATTATGATTAGGAACTTTAAACAGAAGAACATTGATGGGAAAGACTGAGGAAATCATAGATTTGATGCAAAGACAGAAACTGAATATACTGGGACTAGCAGAGACAAGATGGAGAGGGGAGGGCATGAAGGAATCACAGAAGGAAAACAAGCTGTACTGGATTGGGAATAGTGAGAGAAAAAGAAATGGAGTAGTATTTGTGATGATGAATGTAAGAATGAATGATGTACTGAATGATTATGTGATCCTAAGTTATAGAGAAATAATCAGTGTGTAGAACATCCTGATTAATTAATACAAAATTATTGTATATTATTGCTGACAGTATGACTATTATTACGAGGAAAATATCAATTTTGGTTAAAAACTTCAGATATGTGTTGTGTACTTTCTTTTAATTTCACTATGTGAATATATCAAAGTTAATGAAATAAAGAAGTCATAAGTAATTTTTTGTTCTCTGTTAACAATATTCATTGACCTCTTCAGGGACTATTCACTACACTGAAGTACCAAGTGTATAAAAACTGCAGATCAAATCAATTTGTAGCTGAAGACTGAGCTAGACACAATACCAGCCATCTAATGTGATACTAATACTATTTACCCATAATTATGTTAAAAAGCAATTAAATTTTAAAAAATCATGACCAATTCTAAAAGCTATATTAACTTGCAGGCATAATGTGTTAAAGAAAAAATGGGATGTAAGAATTTATCCAGATTAAAAATTCTCTGATTCAAAGAAGTTGATTGTTTGTTCATACTCCAATTTGTCTAATGACTATAGAAAGTAAATTAATTATGTTTGCTAATAATAACCTTCAAACCAATAAATGCCAATATAATTAGAGCCTACCTGATCATGAGCCTTAGTTTCTCTTGATAGTGCCGTAGCTCGTTCAGAACATGCCCCATTATGGTATGATATTCTTCTGCTAGAGAAAAGTCTGGTACATGTGGTAGGTTCCCATATATTTCATTTCGTCTGCAAAAAATAGTGCCTTCTCGGATAATTGCTCAACATATAGGAGCTGACTTATCATATAAAAATTAGATACTCTGATATACTAATAAAAGGTTGAAAACTAATTTTATCTACAAAATGGCAAAGACTAATTTTACTCAGAATAGACTTAGTGGTTTTTGAAACACATTATGACGTTATCAAATGCTTCACATGAGTTATGTCACATCTCATATGTTCTCCTTTATTCTGACGTTTCAAGCAAAGTCTCCAGCTTTACTTAGTGATCAATATCCTCCTGCTGAGTATATTAGAGACTAATGTTATGTGAGGCTATTCTCTTCTTTATAGTGGTGAGGTAACATAGATCTGGTTGCAGATCCCTTAATTTTTATTAGCCCTACTTTCATTACTATCATGCTATATCACCATAACTAAACTAGTTAGTGTGTCACTATACAGGAGCTCATTATGAAGTTTTATTTGTTTGGCAGGAGCTGTTAATAGGACAATGTTTAATCATACTGGAAGAGAGTAGTGTTTGTTCTCAGTTTGTGGTGAGATTGCAAGCACAGAACAGAAGGCATGCTGTGATACTGAATTTACTAAAAGTGAATTGGTTATGATTGTTCAATGTGTGTTTCACCACAAATACGGAATTAATCATTCCAATAGGAGTATCATGTGTTGGTTTTGTGAGCATACCTTTGTAAAGGCAAAAGTTCTTGTCAGCTGTAGGTGCTTGAAAAGGATGTACAATGGATTAAACAGGCATTTATAAAAAGTCTGAGAAAATGAAAGTAAGAAGCCATTCATGGACTCCAAATTTCTTAACCAACAGTGTGAAAAGTTTTGATAAATTTACTGTAATTCCATCATCCAGGCTATAGTTGGTTGAAGTGCTTACTGAAGTTGATAAAGAACAGATAATTGCTTTTTCTTTCTGAGTTTGTTCTTTGCAATAGATTTAAGAATTGAGGAAATATTCCTTGGAGAGGTTCAGCAAATGGAAGGTTGGAACAAGAACAGTGGAGACAAATTGGTAAGACCTCAAGGAGATAATAAAAAAGGCTGAGGAGATATGTATTCCAAAAGAGAAAATAAAGAGAAGTACATACTACACTAGGGAGGTGAGGAGGTTGAAGAGCTTAGTGAGAAGAGAACACTACAGAGTTAAGAGACAGAAAGGCAGAAAGGAATACTTAAAACATTTAAATAAGAAATTAATAACAGCAAAGAGGGAAGCTGAAGAAGGCTTTATGAAGATAATTATTAGTGCAGAGTGACCACTGAATGATACATAAAGAAATTTCTATGGTTATATTAGAAAACTAAAGGGAAGGGAAGACATTCGAACAGTTGCAGTTAAGATTTAAGAAGAAGTTAGTGGGGTTGTTGAAATGTCAGAGATGTTGAGTGACCATTATGGACTATCACTCTGGGATGTGAGGGAATAGCTCAGAATAGCATCTCCATATAAATAGAAATGATGAAACTACAAAGTTTGAAATAGATCCTCAGGAAATTATGAAGGAAGTCAGAAAGTTTAAAAGATTCAAAATAGCTGGTGTAGTTAATGTTACTACAGATATATTCAAGACAGTAGCACACAATATTGCACATTATCTTGAAATTTTATTTAAGTTGAGTCTGGAGTCTTGCTGCCTACCAAAGGACTGGTAAAGAGTGATAGTAGTGCTGATTCATAAAGGATGATTGACAAACATGGCTGAGAACTATAGGCTGATTAGTTTGACATCAGTGATAGATAAAATTATTGAGAGATTGTTATGCAACTATATCCAAACTGTCTCTGTGGAAAGGAGCTGGTTTACAGAATGACAACATGACTTTAGGCAACAATGATTATGTGAATTCCAGATTGTGGGCTATTTGAAAGATATTTGGAATTAATTGCACAAGAAAAGTCATGCTGATAATATAGCTCTTGATCTTACTAAGACATAAAATGAACTAAATAAGTTGAAAACAATTGGAGTGAATGAAAAAGTAACTTTCTGCATAGAGGAATTCTTAAAAGGCAGAACAATGTATTACAAAATGAAAACCACTGGAGATGCTACAGTTAAAGAGTGAAACATGTTCGTAAAGTAAATGAATGAACAAATATTCAATTGCTTAGGCTGTATTTATTTATTAATATTATTAGCTATTGAGAAAATGATCCATAATGTCCAGACAGTAAATCGGATTTTAAAATGAGAAATTATAGGGATGGTAAACCCATAACTTACCAGACATAAAAGCAAGAGGGCAGTGATAGCACAAGAAACTAATACGGACAGAATTCACACTATTTTGTATTACGGCAAGCATTTGTCATGCTTAGGAGGAACAAGACACATGGCGAAGTGTGAGACATAGTAAGTTTTACCTAATGACAAAAATAGAAATTGACCAAGGTATAGTGAGCTGTTACTTGGAGAATATAAATAAAACAATCAGTAACTATAGAAAAGTGCTGTCAATGGAAATGATATTTACAATATATTAATTTAGATCATTATGTAAAGAAAATAAGAATAAATATTGATGGATTTACAAATAGTGTGTTACTGGGTCAGAGGATGCCTGTCACTGAGATTATGTTGGTAAGCTAGTTTTCATCTGCTGAATTTAGAATCTGGTGTTATTCTGGAAAAAATCTGATAAACCATTATTGAGCTGGCATGGGCAGCCTGTGGATGGTCCAATTTATGGTTAAAAATTGTTTGCTCATTCATCCTGATGGACAGCTGATTGATCCTAGTGCAGTGGAGGCAAGAAAGTTGGCATATTGTTGTGTATGTGGAATATAGAATAATGGAAAAACTTTTACTATTTGGTCAGATTGTAATAGGTAGTTGGGGCTGGAGGCATCTTGTAAGTTTTACCAGGAGATTTTTTGCAGAGGAAGGATCTCATGTGATGCTTTGGAAGAATCATGTGGTAAGTAATATTAGAACAAAATGTTCCTTGCTATGCTAAAGCAAATGCAGGAGGTTGTGAGAGTGTTTTTTGGTGAAGAATGAATCATATTTAATACACAAAATATGGGAATTTGAGCCATCTACAATAAAGAATTTGATTAACAGGCAGAACTAGATAATAAATATAGGATTAGAGTTTGTTTCAAGATGTACAGGATGGAGTTGTGGTATGAGAGGCATGTTGTAGCATATTCTTGATTTGGGAAGGGGAAGGGAGTAGCAGTGGAACATTGGGTGGATAGGCTGTAATATAGGGAATGTTTTGTATGGAAGGGATGGCAACTGGTATTGTTGTTGTTTTGTGGGCTTGTTGGAGGCAGAGATGTGTAATTCACGTTTTTGTAGGAAAGTATCTGCAACATAGAAGGTGATGTGAGTGTTAAAAAATGTCCATGTGAATTTAATGGAATGGTTATAATTCCAAAAATTAAGGAACTTAATGAGGTGGTTAGGTGTTGTTTCAGAACACTAATATTTCAAACCCCACAACAGAATGATGGAAATGAAGTTCAGAAACTTTCCACCTGAAAAGTTGGCATAGGAAGGAGCTTGGCAGTGCCTCATATCTTGTGATATACTTGCCAGTTGACGGAAAAATTTTTTTTGGGCAGAATGAAATGACCTGAGAAGTAAGAAAGGAAGTTATAGGGAGGTTTTATAAGGGGAGCATTTCTGGAAAGGATTCAGGGACACTGATGCCCTGAAAAAGGATAAAGGTTGAAAACCCATCAGTGGGCCACACATTAAGGTTGTACAGGATTAAAAGTCTCATGGATCATTGGAAGAAGGCACTAGGTAAGAGCAAAGAAATTTTTAGGAGTTCAAGATGGCTGCTGTGTTCAGCCTTGTGACAAAAGAGAAGTTTTTATTGCACTATTAAAATTTTATAGCGAAAAGCCACTGACTAAGCAATAAAAGTTCTATGAAGTTTTAACAAGGAATGATTTGTGACTCACCAGGGGAAACATCAAACATTTGCTGCAAATTCAATGAAATCAAGAGTAACAGGCTCTTGATGGGCCAAAAGAGGAAAATTAAACATTTTTGAGTCCTCTCATGGGAAAGATAATGCTTTTATGAGAACAAAATGAAGCCCAATCCCATCAAGTCTGTTGCTTGGCTTCCTCTGCATATCCAAAACATGACAAATCAATATAGTTATTCATGCATTTTTATTAGATTTACTCTCTATTTCTTACTTCCTTTAATAATAATAATAATAATAAAATAGTCTACATGATTTTCACTGCATTATTTATTATTACAATATAAGATAACTTGCAAGCTATAGGATAACTTTTAAACAGATTTACTTACAAAAAAGTGACATTGTGGTATGCAGCAAACCTAGTTTGGAATGTATGCCACTCATTCATGAGGTCAAGGGAGTAGTGTCTTGCAGCTGTAAGGTATTCTTGTCCCAAAGAGTCAAAATGTACAAAGTTGGCATAATTTGAGATGTTTAAGTTCCCCTTACAGAAGTAATATAGCCCAAAGATTGCTGCTGAGCTTAGGCTATCTACTGCTGCCAGCATTGTCCTATATGCCACTAACAGTCTGTAACAACAAAAATTTTCACAAAAGTAAAATGTACCTACATAGAATTTTCAATGAATGTATAACACATTATCTATACTTATAAAGTGCAAGTCTTGGTCATGTTTTAGCTGCGTCATACAGTGACATCACACTATGACATCGTGCTGTGATGTCTCGCTTTTCACCTTTGTTATCCAGCTTAGAACTATGAGATATTGTTCTAGGGTATGCAAGTTATTTAATGACATTTATATTTATCTAAACTAACTGTCAGGACATTGGAGGAAAAGTGAATATTCTGTTTAAACTGACATAATAATTATTAGTTGCTTAAATTTTTTAAACCATAGTAAAAGTAATCGCTAAAATATTTGGCAATAGATATGTAAGATAAAAGCTATAATTCTTAGTGGCAGTTTTGATTAGATTGCTATTTCAACTAGAACCCGACATTACAGCAGAGGGCATGAGTAAATTAATTTTGTTTTTAAATAATTTAAATTGTTTTCATTCGTTTCCTCTTACTTACATCATTACTTCATTTGAATGAAAGTAGTTCCAAACTGATCACAATCTATACAGCTTAGACTACAATTAAAACTAATATTACGTGGCATGACGTTAGCTGTTAAGATTTATTTTTAGTTTGCTTTTACTGATGACATATTGCAGCCACCATTCAAACTTTGCAGTATCAATTGATCTGAATCATGGATGGCAAAAAAGAAAGTTGTAAGAGCCCGTAAAGATTTTTGATCAAGTTTATATCGTGATGCATTATTGCAACTAAAATGTGATACAGTAAATATATTAACATTCGTGTGATTAAAGTGTTTTTCTGGCAGCAAGTTTAGCATAGTATGTGGTTAGGTTGAAAAGCAACCTGGACCAGGATGGCAACAGAAATCTTTTGCTACAGCACAAGAGCAAATACATTGAGCTTTATTTTATAATAATTATATTTAGTTAAGCAATTGCTAATAAATGAATTACCAGGTCACTGAAAGAAAAGTATGTGTTTCGTTTAAATTGGCATATCAATTATAAGTTGTTTTTTTTTTTAATTGATCAGTACTTCATTTGAATGAAAGAAGCTCCATATTGATCACGATATATGCTGCCTTAACCACAATTAAAACCAATAAAATTATGTGGCATAACATAAGTTGTTGAGATTTATTTTTAGCATCCTTCATTTTCACCAGGGTCATTATTTTCGCTTTATGTAAACTGTTTCAATCATTAAAACATTGATCTTCATCACAGATAATAAGAAAGATGTAAGAAACCATGAAGATTTTGGATCAAGTTTATATCACAATGAATGATGACATTGACATGCAATACAGACAGTATATTAATTTGCATGTGACTGAAGCTTTGATTTTCTAGCAGCAATATTTGCAGAGGTTGTGGTTAGGCTGAAATGCAACCTGGACCAAGTTGGCAACTGAAGCTTCTTGCTACACACAAGAGATGAGAAATTACATTGAGCTTTATTTTATAACAATTCTATTTAGGTAAGCAACTGCAAATAAATTAATTTCCAGACTACTCTGTTAAACCCATAATTTTTGACAGGATTTGAGGCTAGCTTTATGTAAAATGCATAGAAAGTTATTGGAAAATTACCCATAATTTCATATTTTACCATTATGAAAGTAAATTTATATTCTGTAATGTTACAATGAATTGTAAACATTACTAAATAAGCAAACAGTATCTAAAAATAGTGAATTGAAAGCAGTGGTGGCTGAAATGATTTGCTTAGGTAGTGACAAGACTGAAGTGAAAGGTGTCTGAAAGAATAGCTCACCATTCACTAAGAATCTCACAACCTGAAAATTTGCAATGTTTGAAAGTCGCATTACCTGCGTGTACTACTGGATTAAATAAATCATTTTGAAACTTAGGTAATAAATGATAAATTCTTTAAAATTGACCAAATGGTAAACAATGACTGAATTGTCAAAAACCGATGAGTTGACCTACAGGCAGTGCTGGATTACCCTATAGGCATGACTAGGCTCTAACCTGAGGACCTGGATTTTTAAGGGCTCCCTGAGAGTCAATATTATTTGATTAAATTAAAGTAATAAATAAATCAATAATATCATTGAAAACAATACAATCAAAGGAAATGAAAAACATGAAAATCAATTTATAATAATGTAAATAAAAGTATTTTTCGGAATATCATATATTTTAAAATTCATTTGTTTATTCAATTAAAAATATGATCTAATCAATCAGTCATTTACAAAACATTTTCTTTGTGCTTATAATTTTTAAGTGAAGGCCTTGGGCCCCATTCTTTCTTAATCCAGCACTGCCTTCATGGCACAAACACTGCCTTTGTTTATGACACGGCAGTGGCACGCCATTTCTGACAGTGTGTGATATATCCTCAATTTTGTCAATATATTACAAAATTCAGTTAAAAGGCTGCAAGCATATAGCAAATGAACAGCAGAACATTTTCAAAGTAATTTTCTAGTGGTTTCAAATATTTAAGACACATTTCGAAATATAGTTAGATCAGAGTTACATAGGGGTATGAAAGAATAATAGTAAATGAATTAAGATACTGGGATGAAAGTATCGAGTGTTAGTTTAGAAGTAGAAAACATGTTCTCAAACGAAATTTAGAGGAAATATGACGAGTTTTAAGGTACTTTTTTAATAAAGGGAAAAATAGTAAGTCAAGAATAAAATAAGTAGTAAAAAGAAAATTATGTCAGATTAAAGGTCTTCTTGAGGAAAGATGATGACAGCAGTTTGAGATCGTTGAGTTGAGTGGAAGTATTTTAAAAGCAATTTCAAAGCGAAAGCTGTTAACGAATCATAGCCAAATATACAGTCTGGAGTGGGCAGAAATAAATGTCAAGGAAAACTAAACAAAATATCTGGGAGGCACCCTATTTTTATGAAAGAGCAATTTTTTAAAGTAAGTTTGGCAGAAAGTTTTATCAAAACAATGCACCCTCAGTATAAGATATTTAATTTCAAAGTAATTATTCTGCATTCCATAATGGCCGCTAGAAGGGGTGAAAACTTTGGGAGACTATATCTTTTTAATGAAAGGTTTTTAGAAGGTAGTGAGATACACCAAATTAATTGTCAAAATATGTAGAATTCCTGAAGATTAGAATTAACACGCTAGAACAAATAGTTGGGACACTAGATCTAGAAAATATGTTTATTGAACTTTGGAAATTAATAACAATAGGAGAGCAGATACGAAAAATTTTATAAGGATCGAAGATGATTAGAATGATGAACTCCACGTTACTACAAAATTTCATGAAAATCGGAAAAACTTAGGGGGCAAGCCTTTGTAACCCAACGCCAGTGTGAGAGAGACAGCAGCCAGGATTAGACAGAGAGGGTGGGAAATCCCACTGCTTGGTGTCACAAAAAAAATGCCCAGCCTATTTAAGAGGGTGGCCTGCCAGTGGCGTTCTTCATTCTTGCTTCAGTCTTTCAGCAAATTTGTTAGCGAGGAGAGAACGCGGGGGTGTAAGTTGCGCCATGTGCCGGGCTGGAACGAAGTGATCGGGGCAGTATCGAAATGTAGAGTATTCCTCCACAAATAACTAACATCAACACTGGGTTGAAGTGATGTCGCGCTTTCAATGTTTATAAACTTTTGATCAATATGGGGTTCATCGGAAGCTGCTTACGTTGTGTGTAAATGTTTTAACCTGCAATCATTTTAATTTTGGAAAGAAGTCTGATGCCTTTTTTTTATTACGCTGGTACCGAGATTGTAAAAGAACTTTTGCACAATATATCAATTTTAATTTATCAGAAAGTCTACTGAGTTTTAATTATGAACATACCTTTATCTCTTGTGGTATCCTATTTTATTATTTAAACAAGCGATTGGCGACCGAGGAAAAGAACCACTCGGTACCACGACCACGGTTATAGCTCAAAGTACTACTGTATGCACACCCCAGCAAACAGCACGTCTTTGACAAGTGGAACATAATTCTGTGATAGTAGACACATTTCGGAATTGTTTTAACGAGATAGCCAGTATCACAATTAAGAGAAAAACATGATTGCTAGTGAGATTGACTTTTATTTAAAGTCATTTCAAATTGATTGGAAGTGTGATCCATATATTTGGTGGTTAGGTAATGCGACACAGTACCTGAACTTGACAAAATTTGTTATAATTTATTTTTGAGCACCTTGTAGTAGTGTATATAGTGAAAGACTTCTCTTTGAATATGGCCTTGTTTACAAGGACAAGCAAAACTGAATATTACCTTCTTATTACAGAGACAGATAAATAGGTGTTCATTCAGTGCAAGAACTAATTTTTTATGTAAAAACAATAATAAATGGTATTTTGATTTGAAGACAATTTTTTTTTTATTTGTGTTTAGACTTGCTATATACTTAGCATTTGTGAATTTAAAGAAAATTTAATGAAATTTTCATAATTTATTGAGAATCAGATATCCGTTTCATCTCTAGTTATAATAGACCATAGTTTATTTTAAGGAACTATCAAGTAACCTTTCTGTAAGAGTTCATTATAAATAAACTTCCTTAAGCGAATCCCCGATTCATTATTAGTTCCAGCATAAGCTCCACAAAATTTCCAACACCTCGCTGGGTGCTACACCTTTTGAATAGTAATATTCTAATAAGGCAACTTATCCACCACCATTCTTTTGGGGCTGAGGCTCTTCTGTTAAGCTCTAGCTCCTGGTCTTAACATGTAAGTGAAGTGCATCTTGTGGGGCTAGATCACTATTGTTACCATACTGCCAGTGGGTGTTCACAAGGGAAATCCATTAGCCATAGTCTGAGCTCCTACATCGGAACAAGTCCCCAAGAAATCAATTGAAGTGGTTTATAGGGGCAGGTTGTTGATTGAAGAGATAAAGATATAAAGATTTAATTCAGATTATAGAGCATACCACAGATTCAAATGAGCAATTGGTAAAGGGGTATTTATACTGGTTAGTAATGACTACTACCTATAGCTAGCATTCGCAGATCATTGACATGAATTTCCCATATCCCTCCAGGCGAATGCCAAGAAGATTCCTCAAAATAGCCCCTTGTTATATGGCATAAATTATTTTCAAAGCATAAACGAATTAGGATAGGTGCAATGAACCCCCTGCCACCCACTTTTAATGATAGAAGTAGTAGTAGTACTGTAGTAAAATGGTGGTAAATAAATAAAATCATTGGAGTTATTGAAAAATTGATTTTCTGTGTTGAAGAATTCTTAAAATGTAAAAAGCAAAGAAATAGTTAGGAAATGCAGTATCAAAAGAAATCGAACTGAACCAGGTACTGTATGAGGACCATTGCTATTAGTTATTCTAATGAATAAACAGTTTACAGCCAGCAGATAACATAATGTTATATAATGGGATCAAAATGGGAGAATATTGTGACAAGACATAAATTAGCATTGACATAGAAAGATATTGGTGGAAAAATTTGGAGAGGTGCGTGGAAGAGAAATGATGACCATACCCACAAGCTGGCACTTGATTTCAGGCATAGGGGTGTGAGAGGATTTTCTTTCGTAGGCAAGGAGCTCAGGGATTGGAATAAATTACCAAGAGAGATGATGAGTAATTTACCAAAACCGCTGAAAGAATTTGAAGTTGAAATTTGTAGACGGGAAAAGTAAGCGAGTGTAGAAAAGGGTAAAAATGGGAGTGTAGGAAAATTTCCATTGGAGTGTGCACTCCATCATAATTAAATTAAAATGGTGCATGATTTGTGGGGAAATATAATGGAGGAAGTAAGTGTTCTTTGCTACTTACAGTAATGGAATAATGATTCAGAAAGATGAGGCCATTGTGGAAAAACTAAAAGCATATTAATAGTTCACAGGAGGAAATAGGATTATATAATATAGTATAGATAAGGGAGGAAATGTGATTAACAATACATGGGAGCAGTGGGAGAGGAAAACTTTGTACCTGCAGTAGAGCAAAGTGAAAAAGTCAAAAACATACCAAATAGATTGTAACTATGAGAACTATTCAAAATAAAAGACTGGACTGAGAGCACAGACCATTTGACAGGATAAATTGAGCAAATTCATGTTATCTAGTGACACTCTTTAGTACTGTGGGTTATTCTGTGATGACAACAACAACAACTGTCACTGCATACAGTGACCTGTAATAGAATTTTTGCCACATTGGAAAGGAAAGATTTGGTGAAGCAACATGTGTGTGTTAAATTCGATATCAATCTTCTGAAAAATGCCACAGAGACATTGCAACATGCCTTCAGGTATGAATCAATAAGATTGTAACAGTGTTGTGACAGTTACGGTTGATTCAAAACAGGGAGGACTTCAAATGACAAAAATCCTCAAAATGGATAATATTCACGTCAGCTCAGTCCATGATGTGATGCATTCAAATCTTTGATTGTTGTTGATGTATGGTTAAGACACATAGTTATGTAGAAGAGGCCTAAGCTATGAATTTGACAGTGCACCAAGACAATGCTCCAGGTCACACACCCCTGCCTGTGAATGGATTTTTGGGCAAAATGAAGATGGAATTAGTGTGAGTATGGGTAGATGCTATTCAGCCAGTCATTGCTAAAGTTGGACCTTATTTCTTCAGAAACCTTACTTTTGAATGTAGCTTGGTTAAATAAGATAAGGAATGATGTAAAAGTTTGTTATTATTCAAATAAAAAGGATTAAATTCATAAACTTGGAGATTCATGTTCTAAACGAATTAAACAGGACTTGTATCCCGTGGCAACTGAAAACATATAAAGAGTGAGTTGTCGTATATACATGCTTGATGGGGATTCGAACATTTCTTCCGAACTTGATCATGTTGCTGGTAACTTTAAATGATGCTTGCTTAGGTTCATTAGACATCCACCAATCCCTCGTCATTTGCGAAGCAAAACAATTCTTGCTTAGACAAAGTTTATATTCTTGAATTCTGTATAAGTGCTGGTATCAGAAAGATAAGGCATCAATACTATCGTCTCCTTGGATTTGGATTGCAGGTTGACATCACTCACACATGCTGATTGCAAAACTTCAGAAAATCCCCCCCCACCCCAAATTTGAAAGATCATCCTAGAATAACATCAGTGTCCACTATCCTGATCGTTAATATAAAGTTTACAACAACTTGAAATTTTCGAAGTTCCCTGTTTCACCACTACTCGAAAGCTTCAAAGTACCTAGCCTAATAGTTTGCTGCCCATCATGGAGCTCTTTTCGCCTTGACTGCCTGCTAGAAAAACTGTTCCTGACTGCCTGTGCTGGTTGGCTTTTTATAGTCTTGGCTAATCTATTACTGAATTGCCATAGAACAATGGTAAATTCCCGTGGGAAAACACTATTATTTGGTGAATTACCGAAATCCCCCATTCCTGTGAAACACTAATTTTGCTTGGATTTTCCCGAAATTTTAATATGTTATAGTTTAATTCATTCCCAATCTTTTAAGTCATGATAAATTTTCTTTTAATTATCCTCGTTTAAGACCTATTAATTCCAAAAAGTCACACATGGTGATGCCATCTCAAGTCAACACTAGAACCTCTTTTTTCTTACTTTAAAATTGAAGTTACCTTTGAACTGTTATATTGTTGTTATTAAATGAATTTTTCTCTCTGATTTAATCCTACATTTATCTTCCTAGCTGTTATATCTAAAAAGAAAAAATTCAAATTCTTTATTTCTTTCAATATCTTTTTAAATAAATTTTAAAGCATACAAAACACACCTTAAAATGATCATCATTCTCTTCTCAGTTAGTGGAAACGAATGCAATAAAATTCATTATGACTGAAAAACAACCTTATTTGAGTCTTATGTTTTTTATGAAAATGGTTTAGGATCAATTTAAAAGTGCTTTACTGTTAAAAAAATGGTTATAAAAGTGCTTTAAAACTATATGAGATTTGCTCAATTCTAATTGATTTCAACAAGATAATGAATGTTTAACAAGGTTATGTTCTGAGCTGAAAAGAACTTTACTATTGAAAACGATTATAAAAGTTATTTGCTATATGCATTATATGTAATAGGCTTCATGCTGAATGGTTTAGGTATAATAACATGTAACAGAGTCCAATCACTATATAAATATGACATAGGTATTATAAAATACGTCATGGTGATCATGACAGGACATGAATTTTGTGTTTTTTTCTGTCTTGTTTCAATTGTTATAAATTGTAAAAAATTCTATATTGTAAACATATTTAGATTAAGGTGAATAAGAATATTTTTTCAAAATATATGTGAAACTTTGGGAGGGTTGTAGCATAATGAGTTTCAAAGAAAAAATAATACAGACAGCAGGTTACTCTGAGAAAAGTTGTTGTCATAGGGCAAGAGGGTAACAGACTGAGAGAGCAAAGAATAGCAATAGTGTATGTATGGGTCAATGGTATTCAGCCAGTCATTGCAAAATTGGACCTTATTTCTTCAGAAAACTGACTTGTGAATGTAGCTTGGATACATAAGATAAAGAATGACATAAAAGTTTATTATTTTTCAAACAAAAAGGATTAAATTCACAATTTTTGAGATTCAAGTTCTAAACAAATTAAACAGGACTTGTATCCCCTGTCAACCAAAAACATATAAAGAGCAAGCCCGACCGCTGTATAAATATGACATAGATATAATAAAATATGACAGTGATATAAAAGTGATTACTGAAGATCACTCAATATATTATTCAAAGTTTTGAAACTTTAATGCTGGTGTTATATCACATAGCACATTTCCTAAACGTGTGTCAAACTCCAAAATCCATATTTGAAAATTGCAAGCTATTCTTCAAAAAACATACACTAGCATCAAGCTTTCACTCTTGCAATATTAAACTGAATTGAAAACCCATTAGAGTGAGCTTGAAAGTTTCATTTAGTCACGAAAAGTTTTTATCACCAGACATCTCGACTTTACAAAAATATTCTAAGCCCCGATAAATTGCATGTTGGAAACATTCTTGCTACTTCTCTACTATAAAATAGAAGTGTTGCATACCAGTTTCCTTGATCAAATGGCACTGGAGGAACAAAATGGTGGGTTTATACACCTTTTTACTGTGGAAACGCTAAATTCTCACAATCCCCCAATCATCATTTCTATTCCAATTTGCCTGAAACATTACTATATTATAGAATGGATTATTTTGATTACTTTAATCTATATCAACTTTATTCCTAAACCTCTTTGTTAGCTGTCATTAATTTCTGAAATTCAAGGATTATTTTTAACCGACTTCAAAAAAGGAGGAGGTTCTCAATTCGTCTTTTTTTTTTTTTTTTTTTTTTTTTTTTTTTTTTTTTTTTTTTTTTTTTTTTTTTTTTTTTTTGTATGTTCAGTGATATCTTAGCCAATTTTGAACCGATTTAAATTAATTTTTTTAGAGGATAGGGTATATCCCATAGTGATCCCATAGTGATCCCATATGAATTTCATTGAGAAACCACCCCTTCTATCCCTTTCCACCCCTTAATTTGTATACAAACCCACATTTTTTATCTGATTTCAATGGAACTTTGGACACGTATAGTCAAAAAAACTGTGATCTTTTGGTTTAAAAAACTGAACCCCTTTCCCCCAATCTACACCCTGCATTTTTGCCAATTTTCTTTATACAAAGCTACAGTCAACACTATTTAACTGATCTCCATTAAAACAATTTCTCATGGAGAAGGTTTCTGACAAAAAAATAAATAAAATTAAAAACCCACCCCATATCTCCTTTTATACCCCTTAATTTTAGAGAAGCCTACATTCCTTATCTGAGTTTGATTGAACTTTGCATATGTATAATTTAAAACAAAGAGAATAATCCTGTCAACATATGGTGTGCCGAAGCCTAACCCCTCTCCCTCCTTCCACCCACTTAATTTTTGCTAATATTTTTTATAAAAAGCTACAGTTGCCACCGTTTGACCGATTACCATGAAAATTGGAGCTTATATATAATTTTTCACAAAGAAAGTTTCTGACCAAAAATCCAAAAACTACCCCCCCCCCCTCCCCATTAAACCGCTTAATTTTTATACACACCCACAGTTTTTATCCGGTTTAGATAGAACTTAGCAAATTTTTGCTATATAACAAAGAGAAAAATATTGTCAACTTTTGGTTTGCAAAAACTGAACTCCTCTCTCCACTTCCACCCCCTTGATTTTTGTCAATTTTCTTTTTAAAAAACTACAGTCATCCCCATTTAACCGATATTTTTGAAAGTTGGCTCATATATGTATTTTGTTATGGATAAAATTTCTGACTAAAAAATCCAAAAACTATCCTATTTCCCCTTTTACATCCCTTAATTTTTGTACAAACCCACATTTTAATCCAATTCAGTGGAACATTACATGTATATACTTTAAAACAAATAGAAAGAAAAAAATACTATCCACATAACTTTCACAAAAACTCAAACCCTATCCAACTTTCCACCCTTTTAATTACTATCAATGTTCGTTATATAAAGCTACCATTTGTATCTGATTTTGAAGGAAGTATACTTTAAAACAAACAGAAAAATACTCTCTGCATTTGGTTGAGAGAAGCTAAATCCCTCTCCCCCTTTCAAGCCCCTTAATCTACACAAAGCTACAGTTTCTATACGATTATGAAGGAAATTTGCACACGTATACTTTAAAACATACAGAACAATTGTGTTTACATTAGGTTGCAGAAGCCAAACCCTTCTTCCCTTCTACCCCCACCCCACCTAATTTCCATTGTTCTTTAAAGACTTTTTTTTTATCAGATTTTAATAGAACGCTGCCCATGTATACTTAAAAACACAAAGAAACATAGTGTCTACATTCTGTTTGCAAAACCCAACCACTCACTCCCTTACCCCATTTAATTTTTGCAAATGTTCTTTATACAAAGCTACAGTTTTTATCTGGTTTCTATGGAACTTTGCACACGTATACTTTAAAAGACAGAGAAAAATACTGTCCACACTAACTTTACAAAAACGAAACTATCCTTTGTCTCCACACCCCTTAATTGTTTTTAATACATACCTACAGTTTTTATCTGATATCAAAAGAAATTTACACACATATACTTTAAATCAATCAGAAAAGGCAGTCTACATTTGGAATACAAAAGCACTTTAGATTTAAACTTGAACCCCAAGCTTTAACGTTGTGAAAACCAATTAAAAATTTATATTTTCTGTGTGATGCCGGAATAAACAGATATATTCCAGAGACATATTTGTGTATGTGGTATGTATTAATGCCCAGATGTTACACGTTTCGATAATTGAGAAGCAGCTTTAACAGATGATATGATTAGATCAAAACACGGCCTGCACCAAAATGTAAACTGACATTCCTGGACACAACATTCAATTCACACCGTTCTGGAAGTTGGAGTATATGAAGACAGATATATATATATATATATATATATATATATAGAGATTGTTAGGAAACAAAGACGCTAAAAGTGGATATAATGAACATTGGATAGGATAAAAAACCACCGCTTACCAAAGAAGGGTATTAGCGGCATTGGTACATGAAAAAAACACGAACATACAAAGAATAAAATTTTCGAGCATGGCTCTTCCTCAGTAGAAGTGAGATGGCTGCATGCAAAGCGCTGCTGGCAGCCAACTGCGTGAGCCACAATTTCGGTGGCTAATGGTGGGGGAAATACATCATGGCAGGAAGTGAGGGAGGGGGTAGAGGAGAACAGGCTGGAAAACGGAGATGAATGGCAAGTATAAAGCAAAACTGTACAAGGTCCTGACGCAGAAGGGTAGTATCCTCAGTTAATCAAGTAATGGACACAAATGGGGGGAAAAAAATTAAAATTTTTTTTAGTTCAAACTAAAACAAAAATTCGAAAACACAATCTATAAAGATAGGCTCTGGTGAGTGGTGGTTCTGTGAGGGAAGGTGGAAGTGAGGGGGATGGGTGGGAGGAAAATTGGTGCTATCTTAAATTTAGACCTGGAGATTGTCTGGTCCCCAGTTGGTACTGATAGGCCAGTTCCCACCTCCTAAGTTCTGAAATACTGTTTTTATCTGGGAGGACTCTGATGGCGCGGACCGAGAAACAGGTATTAAAATCGTTGGTGCCATGTATAGTGGCATGATGAGATACAGGGTGGTCAGGGTTCTTGGTATGTACTGATTGTCGGTGTCCATTCATTCTGATGGCTAGTGGATTGGTTGTGAGTCCGATGTAGGATCCTGGGCAATGGTTACAAGTGAGTTGGTATATGAGGTGGGAGGATGTACAAGTGGCAAATCCTGTGATGGGAAAGCTTTCCCCAGTTACAGGGTTGGTAAAGGTGGTGGAAGGCGGGTGCATACTGCATAATTTGCAACGGGATCTGTTGCAAGGAAATGAACCTTGAGGCTGTCTTGCAGGCTGGGGGACCCCGTGCTTATGGACCAAGAGTTGGTTGAGGTTTGAAGGTCTGCTGAAGCAGGCTCTGGGTGGGTGAGGGAGGATTTTAGGAAGGAGGTTTCTCATCTCAGGGCAGGCTCGAAGGAAGTCGTAACCTTGTCTCAAGACTCAGTTAACGGATTCCAAGCCTGGGAAGTAACGGGTGATCAAAACAGGGCTATGGTGGGTTTTAGAGGATTGTGGATTGTTGATAGGTTGTGATGTGGCATGCGAAACCTGTTTGTGAACTAAAATTGGCAGGTAATTGCGGGAAATCAGGGCTTCAGAGATATTGCTGGCATATTGTTGAAGGGCTTGTTGATTGGAACAAATGTGACTGCCTCGAATGCCTAGGCTGTAGGGGAGGGAACGTTTGATGTGATGAGGGTGGCAGCTGTCATAATGAAGGTACTGTTGTAGGTTGGTGGGTTTGATATGGACAGCTGTGTGTATATAGCCATTTGTGAGGGAAAGGTCAACATCCAGGAAAGTGGCCTGTAAGTCCATGTAAATTTCAAGGAGCTGACAGTGTTTAGTTTATTGAGGAAACTGAGTAGGTTGTCTTCTCCGTGGGTCCAGATTATGAAAATATCATCAATGAATCTGACCCACAAGAGGTGTTTCAGATGGGCTGAAGTTATGAATGATTCTTCTAGGCGGCCTAGATAGAGGTTAGCGTATGAGGGAGCCATACGAGTGCCCTTGTACAGTTTTGCTTTATACTTGCCATTCATCTCCGTTTTCCAGCCTGTACTCCTCTACCCCCTCCCTCACTTCCTGCCATGATGTATTTCCCCCACCATTAGCCACCGAAATTGTGGCTCATGCAGTTGGCTGCCAGCAGCGCTTGCGTGCAGCCATCTAACTTCTACTGAGGAAGAGCCATGCTCGAAAATTTTATTCTTTGTGTGTTCGTGTTTTTTTTCGTGTACCAACGCCGCTGGAATCCCCTTCTTTGGTAAGCGGTGGTTTTTTATCCTATCCAATGTTCAATATATATATATTTATATATATACAGGGTGTCCACAAATGAATATCGGGGTTTTAATGCTTTATAAGATTTATTACATTATCCTTACAGTTATAAATGATATGTCAAATGAAAGACCAACTCAAACAGTTTTGTTCGTTGGCACTAGTGCGCATGTGCGTGAAATGTTTCCGCTGCGATCCGCTAGAATTCGGTAGTAGCAAAGATGGCGACTAGTGAAGAGAAAGCGTTTTGTGTTTTACAGTTTGCAAAGACTGAATCTGTAGTTACTGTGCAGCGTGCGTTCCGCATTAATTTTGGGCGTGATCCTCCAAGTGACAATAACATCTGTAGATGGTATCATCAGTTTGAAGATACAGGCTGCCTTTGTAAAGGGAAGAGCGCGGGATGACCAAGAGTTAGCGAAGAGACTGTTGAGCGAGTGAGAGAGTCGTTCACTCGTAGCCCAAAGAAATCTGTTCGGAAGGCTAGTCGCGAATTAGAAATTTCTAAGTCGACTGTTTGGAAAGTTTTAAGGAAACGCTTGCAACTACGTCCTTACTGTTTACAGTTGTTGCAGGCTCTAAAGCCTGCAGACCATGGTTTACGTGCCAAATTCGCTAACGAAATGTTGTTACATGACGATGAAGATTTTCTACATCATGTTGTCTTCAGTAATGAATCGACCTTTCACCTCAGTGGACATGTTAACACTCATAATGTGCAGATCTGGGGCTCAGAAAATCCTCAAGAGATCGTACAAAGTGCAACGAGACTCCCCTAAAATCAATGTTTTTTGTGCCGTATCCCGGCGGAAAGTTTACGGACCTTTCTTTTTTTATGAACCGACTGTAACTGGTACTTCTTACCTTGATACACAAGAGCAATGGCTCTTCCCTCAGTTGGAACAATATGAACCAGAGAACTTCATTTTCCAGCAAGATGGTGCGCCACCTCCCTGGCATAACGAAGTACGCGGTTGGTTGAACGTAACTGTACCCAACCGCTGGATTGGCCGCAAGGGGCCCAATGACAGAGCTTGCTATGCGTGGCCTCCACGTTCACCTGACCTAACGCCATGCAATTTCTACCTTTGGGGTTTCATCAAGGATCGTGTGTATGTGTCTCCGTTACCAGCCGACCTCCTTGAATTACGACAGAGGATTGAAGCAGCTGTTGCAACAGTTACTGAAGACACACTGCTCAACGTTTGGGAAGAACTCGGATACAGACTTGATGTGTGCCGTGTGACAAATGGTGCCCACATAGAACACTTGTAAGCTTGTATATAAAACTGTTTGAGTTGCTCTTTCATTTGACATATCATTTATAACTGTAAGGATAATGTAATAAATCTTATAAAGCATTAAAACCCCGATATTCATTTGTGGACACCCTGTATATTGTAAGGAACCAGACTGATACCGGGGTTGAGTATCGTCTAAGTGCCTTAACTTAAACACTTGATCGCACCTCACTGTCCAATGAAAACTTACTAATTCTGTTAATTTGTTTTGACCATGTTGCCAGGATATTCAACTAGAATGCTTAAAGGTTGCCACAATATTTGATGACCCCAAATATTGAAAAGGTATTACAACAGCTACAGAAATAAAACAGTTCACTTCCCAAAATTTCTCCAAGTTTATTTAAAATGAAATTCAAAGTTCAAACAGCATTCTTAAAGTTGATTAGGCAAATCGAACACTCATTCCAAAAGTTTGCAGGTTATGGAGAGAAAATAATACCGACCGACCCCTTTGAAACGTTTACAAGTTCATGTCAACATAAGTGCCACGCCCCACATGCCAAAATACCATGATGGCTGACCCGGTACTGCCAACACAAATCCGGAGCTACCAACTTCACCAGCGCACTCGCACCTCACACTACATGTCAGTACAGCGTTCGGACTCAGAAAGAGAGAGATGGCGTCTACACAAGACGTCTTAATTTATACCTTTGCTGACGTCACAGCCAAAACACAACTTTCTGCTAACACCTAGACGATATAGGCCTGAAATATCTCAGTAACTAAACAGTTATCCAAAACTTTAGGTGTGACAGTGTTTCTACATATTTAATTGTGAAATAATGGATATTTAGTGAATAATTTTAAGCATCTGGTTTAAAAGATCTTAGTGTAGGAGTGAACTATTTCTCTACTCTGGGGAATTACTATTGTTCTAGAGGCTTCATTATTTCGTCATTTTATTAACGCCACAATTTATGCAAATAATATTATTATCCCCGTGTTCCACTAAAATTCCTAAGTTTATTGGTGTAATTTTTATTAAAATTGGTGCACGGAAAGTTTAACTACGACGTAACCAAAGTGCAATTTCAGTTTTAATTTTATAACTTTATTTCTATTACTTTTATCGCAAATATAAAATTACCAAGAGATTCTCTGAATTAAATTACGTATTCTGAAAGTTGTGTCATCTCTGTATTTACTTTTGAATGGACGAAATTAATTTCTAAACTCCACACGTGGTTGCAATGAGAAATAAATTTTAAGATCTCCCTAGAATCGGTTCTATTATGTGTGATGACCTGAAATTATTATATGTGATATTAGATTTTTAGGTCTTCCCGGAAATCTACTTTTTATTTCAAATGTTCTCTAGGATTTTGAGATAAAAAACTGTTAAAAGTGAAGTGCATCTGACGAAGTATTAAAAATTGATTTAAGTTATTTATGTGGTCAGAAACTACGAAATTTTAGTGAATTTATATTTCAACTGAGTTATTACTTCATTAAAACTACTTTCTTCTGTTTGAAAGTGTGTAAAAACAGTGAAATGCCAAATATTAGAAATTCCTTGTGTGCTGAACTGGATTATTTTGGATTATCATATTTAAGGTTAGTAAAAGGTGTTAATATTATTACAGAAAATTAGTGTAGTTGGTTATTAAGTATTGAGTTACTTTCTTGCTCGTAAATCGGTTTAAAAATGACAAAATACTCCCAGGTAGAAGCTCATAATTACAAAGTTGTATTATTAATTATTATTTAATTTTCAGTTGATTTAAAGTTTATTTATTATTATACAAAGTTTATATCCGGCATTTAGCAACTACTAAAAGTCTTTACTGCATTCAAATTGGTTTAGAAACTGTAAAATTAACCCATAGCAAAATTTATTATTCGAAATTGAACTTGCGGGATTTAACCTATTTCCTCCCAAACTGATATTTTCTTTCTGTTATATAAGGTTTACTTAGGGCATTTATTTAATTTTAGAATACTTTTATATTCCTAAAGGGGTTTATTTAGTGTGTTTGGTTACTGTATCTTCATGCTATATAAAGCTTCACTCCCATAACCTATACATGAAATGAAAACTATCTTTTACTACAGAGTAAGCTTTCCCTCTAATGCCTAAAGGTGAGAGGCTAGAATTTAGTAAAATTCTAAGATGCTTACAATATATATAAATCATGCTCTTTAACCACTGTGCTACTATACTAAGCTGCGGCATACAGTATTTAAAATAAAAAACAAACTTTAATACCACAAAAAAGTTAAAAATAAAACAATTGCTTAAAAAACATAAAACTGCCTTAAAAAAAAGCACACTAAAAATTTTAAAATATGTTTATACTTTGCTTAGAAGAAAGTAGATCTAAATGACAATATTTTACATTACTGTTATTGTAATTTTTACATTAATTAGTTATTTTTGGAGTCGGTGCCAGCCAAACCTAGAAAACAAACAAATTAAAACAATAATTAATAACAATAATATATAAAAAATCATGGTTCTACTTACCTACAATTAATGCTAGAAACTTGTTTCAACAAAACTGAAACATACAGATGAGACACTGATATTATACTAACTGTAAAGCATTTACTGCGGGATGCAGCCTACCAACTGGCATTGTAGTGCCTGGATGACCAACAAGGCAGAGCCACAGATTAAAATACTGTTAATTTGTTTCCCTGAGCTGTCTCCCACAATAATACTATCTGCCTCACGACATGCTGTAAAATATTTGGAATTTTTGTTGGTACTAACTGTTTCTCCTCGAACACCAAATAAAGTTCAGTAATTCGATCTTTGCGATGTGACAGCTGGTACCAACTCCAAAAATAACTAATTAATGTAAAAATTACAATAACAGTAACGTAAAATATTGTCCATTTAGGTTTACTTTCCCTAAGCAAAGTATAAAGTTATATTAAAATTTTAGTGTGCTTTTCTGAAGGTAGTTTTTATGTTTTTTTTAAACAATTATTTTATTGTTTTTAGTGTAATGGGCTCCAAAGAGAAAATAAAGCAGAATGTTGGTTACTCTGTGATAAGAGTTGGTTGTCATGGTGGCACAAAGAGTAACAGGCAGAGAGCGATTAACAATGCTAGTACGTGTCGATACTATTCAATCAGTTACTATTAAAACGGAAACCTTATTTATTTAATGTAGTTTGAATAAATAAGAAAAGGAGCGACATTAAAGTTTGAAGTTATTCAAATAGAAAATACTAAATTCCTTAATTTGGATATTCAAGTTTGAAATGAATTGAACAGGACTTGCATCCCCTGGTGACCACAAACATATAAAGAAATATGTCTGACAGCTATTAATATGACAAGTTATTTGCATATATAGTATCTCTTAAAGTGTTTAATCCCTTGCAACGGTACTTACATCACTAGATTCCTTTTAATTTTCTCTTGAACTTGACATATGTCTCAGTTCTGTGGCTATTTTCCTTCAGCTCTAATCATTAATTTCCTGAAATTATGTTTCACTTTTAGCTTCCCACTAATATTCTATGAGAAGACCTTTCGACTTCATAAAATCAAATTTCCCTTACTTAATTATAGTTTTAAATAAAGTTTGTCTTTTTATTCTTGGGATAGAATGCTTTATTTAATTGTTTCTAACAGATTTCTTTTTCTATTTGACACATATAAATGATGCAATTTCAAGGTAAAACATCAAAATCTCTATCCCTCTAAAAAGTTATTTATTTATCAGCAAGTATTGTTAGGTGCTGAAAATGTATTGCCATTGTTTAATTCCATTTACCCTCTTAACTAAAAGTCTTTTCATTTATTCTCCAAAAAACTTACTTGCTTTACTCAAACTTTGCTGCTGATTGCATCATCATTTCATTACACACATAAGGCAAAACCTTCAAAATCGTTTACCTTCCTACATAATTTTTTAGACCAAACAAATACTACTTTAAAATGCTTATTTTTTACTGCACTATCTATGTTTTCAATTCAATTTAGTTTTAAAACTTCAATATTTATGTGCTGATATGATTTTATCTTTAAACATCTGTCAATTTTAAGTTTATGCTTCTTAATTAATTAAAAATACTAAATCATTAAGTTAAACCTTCCTACAGGCTCTATAAAGCTTATTCCTATGTTATAATGTCATGCAAAGATGTTGTAGCAAAATGTTTGGTCTCGAGGAAATGGGTTGGCCGTACCATAACACTGCAGCTCATGCAAGGCACACTGCTATGGTGTTGTGTGTGGAATCAGTGGATAGAAGAGTGTCATACACAATGATGAGCAGGTATTGGGCCACACAATGAGACCAGAGTGTGGGGTGAACATCTTTTTGTCTTCTTGGCCACAAATGAGAGAATCCGAGGCAGAATGGGGTAGCATGGTGGAATGAAGTTCTACATTTTTCAGTGTGAAGGAAGTATTATAAGTAAACAGCAATAAGCAGAGCTAGACTGACCTATTGTTGCTCAACTGTGGCAACCATATTAGTCTAGTTTTCTCGAGCATTATTGTGTAAACTTTTCACTGTGTGATTTATTTCTCCTAAATTGTAATTTCTGAAGATTTTCTAACTGAGGTAAGCTATATGTATTTGTTTTCACTACAACTATGGTTAGCACATGCTTGAAGTATGTTTAATTTTCTTTAGTTTCATGTAATTAAACATTTGTTTACCTATTTTTCTCAAGTGACCTAACCTCACTAACCTGAATCGTATCCCTGGGGTGCATTGGGTGGAGCAGAATGGGTGGGGCAGAATGGGAAGTACTCCAACTGACAACAGGATCTCTTCATTTTATGATTTAATTACCTTAAATTTTAATGCCTATTCCAAAAGTTAAAGGAAGCACAAAAAGAACGAATCGGAAGAGGGGGAACAATGTATTAACAGATATCCCACACAAAAAAGAGTTAGAAGTTGCTATCAGGAAAAATAGTAAAAAAACTTTGCTAAAGAAGAAAATATAAGGATAAAAGCATTTAAGAAAGAAAAGAAAATTAACAATGGAAAAAAAGGAAAGTGCCTAAAGAATAATGGAAAAAAGAAGGAGTTCAAGAAAGAACCCAAAACTAACAATAGTGCTTCTGAGGAATGTTCTGACTGTGAATGTTTATATTACTGTGAATTTTACTCAAAGTTAGTTGAAGGTTGGGTTGCTCTTTACATGTGCAAAAAGTGGACACACAATTCCTGTGTGAATATAGCTAGCAAAGGTGATCAGATGATGTGTGAATTTTGTAAATAGGCTTAAAAAAAGAACACAGCCAATGAAAACTGTAGTTAACCTTTATAGTAACTTAAAACTAAATAAATATAGGGCAAACGTTTTTTCTGCATTTTCTCTATTCTTTATAATTACTTGTCATTTTGATGAAATTCTTGAATACCCGTGAAATTATATATGTATAAACATCTATATGTTGCAATTCTGTAAATGCTAGAAGTAAGGAAATAAATCACCCAATTCTGTCCCAGGAATGTAGCAGAATAGGGCAAATGACATAATTTTATGTTTTTAAAAAAGATAAATATTGTTCTTTTGCAATGTTGTTGCAGGCCATGTTTCCATATTTGCTTACTTAATTTCTAGTTGAAAATATAATGCCAATGCAACTGAAAATAAATAAATGAAACAGTTGCATTGCCGTTATATTTTTCAACTAGAAATTGTTCTTTTGTTTTCTCACAATATTATTATATTGATTATTAAGTTAACATGTTGTCGTAAAATGATTTGCAGCTCTCTTAATTACCCCTTTTGTATTTTTAAAAACACATTTTACTTGGTATCCTGTTCTACACTGGGTTCTCTAACAAGGGTTTTTTTTTTTTTTTTCTCCAAATTCTATAGGGGCTGGATCTGAAAAATGATCAGATATTGAGTTACATGATAACTAGCAACTTGATTCTGTTTAGCTAAAACAATCTGGTATTAATGTCATGACAACAAGAGGGCATTTTGTTGTCATATTTATCATGTTACTGCCACATAACAATGTGGATAAATTTGAAATATTAGTTTTATTTAGAACCTTTTGATTTATTTTAACATAACCTTCTGACTACAAAGAAATTTATGATATTTTTTTTATACAGTCATCTAATTGTATACATATTGTACACATGAATACTACTTGCTAGGAGTTCTATTTCACTTTGTAGTTGAATTGCTAAAACTGCAAATACAGGTAATGACAGTATATGAAAATAACAAATTTTCTTTGAAACCTACCTCCATACTCCACTGGTAGCAGTTTCTCGAATGATACGTGACAGTCCAACCAGAATGATTTCTGTGCAGTCATTATACCACCGCAATGGCTTCAAAACTTCATCCATCAGTTTATCATGATTGTCACTAAGAAAAGCAATAGAGTCAGAACTTTGACTGCCTGTCTATTAAGCTTCTTAAAAATTATGAACTGACCATTGTAGATCCAGCACATTTACACTGCAGAAATATTTGACAGAAGCTCTGATGTTTAATGAAGCATAAAGATTGTGTGAAACTTAATTTTGCCTTTAACACTAGCATGTAACACAGATCACCGAAGCTAAAGCAAACTTTTTACTGTAGCAACTTTTTATTTTAAAATAATAGCTAATTGGAATATTAGTTTGTTGAATGCAATAATTATTTGGAGTTTAAACTCGGAAAAAATGACAAAGCCTATTTGACAGAGTTTCCAATGGGCATCTTACACTTGTTATATTGGGTAAAAGAGACTTTTATGTGGACATAACCAGTATAAGCATTTTAGCATATTTTACTTAAATGAAGCAAGATTTGTCAGAGGTGATGTTTTAAAAACCTCTGAAAATCTTAGCCAGAAAGCAATTATTAATCCAACATCAGATCCTAGTGATGCAACAGACAATTCATTTAGTTATGCTTACTTTTCCGGAATGATTTAGGTAAGGCCAAGAGTTACTCCAATTGTTCCCAAAATAGCAAAGAATCCCTGAAGATATATCATTGATTTATGTTTCCATGTGCTTTTTTCTGCATTGGTAATGTTGATGAAATTTTGAAAAATATTTTGATAAAATTGAAACAATACTGTGTTTTATTATTCCCATTGTAATTGTGGCTTCTTTGATGCATATGACAACATAGGCTAAAGACACCATTGCCAGAAATGGACAAAATAAAGCACAAACTTTCTACTTGCTGTAGATATTTCAGTATTATAGTTCTTGACCCAAGTTTATAATTCCTGAATGATCTGAGAATCTATTTTCCACAGTCTTTCTTTTAATGCTAGATCAATAGAAAAAATAATGCTGTATCCATCACAAATGGAGAAAAAGGTAAGAAAATTTAAGATTTTTTTGAATGAAAAATTGAGCATCTTGAAAAATAATTACACAGGTGGTGAAATAAATATTAATCTTAATCCTCAGAATAATGACAGTATACATGCACATATAAAATTAGCAAATCTATTTGTTTGATATTTAAATAAAACATTAATCAACATGAAATTTCTAAACATGTCTGACAATGAGGTAGCTATAGAAACTAGAGTAGAAAGATTAAGTTCTTAATTCTAGAATACAGTATATGTTTTTCTTTTATTCTTCTGAAGACACATTTTCACCATGCAATTAAACATATAATTACAGTGATAGACATACACACCACATAAAGCTGAAAAGTTGGATTTCAACATACTTACGATAGTGCTAAAATCGCTTGATGTATTGCACTTGGAAAGTAAAACAAAATTGTTGATTAGACAAAATTAAGATCATATTATTTCTTATATTTTGATATGTTGATTTTGTTACTGAACACCATTACAATGGAACAAATTAAAGACTTAATGCATTAATCTGTAAATCTCAAGACAGCAACCCTGAAGCATCAGAAAGCCATTAATTAATAAGGAATAAAACAACATTGTACTGTTATTGTTCTTTATATTAAATGGAAACTAATATTGCAGTTCTGAATGCATAACAATAACTGTATCTTGGTAATGTGAACAGAATCAGACACTGTGATAAAAGAATTTTTCTCTTATTTTTGAAATTATTCCAAAGAATCATAAAAACTATTTTTCTTTAATATTGTTTTTTTTGTTTTTGTTTTTTTAAAGAATCTAATGCAAATACCCATTTCTTTAAACAGTTTTAAAATGGCAACAAGCCAAAAATACCTTGTGGATAATTCTGCTATACAAGAAACGATTGTAAAGAAAGTATATCATATTACAAAAAATACTTCTTGTTCTATTTTTATTTTCTCTATTGGTAGATACATTATCATAAAATATATTTAAATTTTTTATGACACAATACTCTCATCATATGTTTCTCAGATACAGCTATTAAGAATTTCTTTTACCTTATGTTTCCAATGTAGCTGTAGAAGATGTCACGATCAACAGTGATGATGTCTTGCCACATATCCCAGTGCATATGTGTAATACATTTAACCGTCTGACCAAAAATGGGCTGCAGTTGTGATCTGTGTAGTATCAACAAAAATGAGTGATATAAGCTTATCATATATAATGTTAAATCTGTCCTGTTTTTATTTCTTTAATAAATCCAATTTCCTTAGAATATCTTAGAAGTCTAATGCCACTCCTTCCTCAATTCCTGTAACCTTGTTAGTTACAGTACCCTTTCTATGACTACTAAATGTGATTGAAATGTTCGTTTTCAACATTGCTGATATTTTGTTTCCTTGCTTTAATTGCATCACCTATATCAAATGGTTTCTTTTTCTGTTTTCCAAAAGTGCAATACCTGTCAACAAAACAAGTGGCAGCTCATAAATTAGCTGGGGGGGGGGGGGGGAGGGAGGGGGTGCTTTGAATATAGGCCTACTTATTCATTGGTTAATTTTAAATCAGAAATATTGTTTTAATGATAAATAACTCATGGTCATGATCTATGAACACCAGTGAACTGTAATAATTTTTGCTAACAAGTATGAAAACTCCTTTACAAATTGCTCCGCTATCTCTGTGGTGCATTCTGTAACCATTGGGAGAAACCTCATTGTCTAGTACTTCTTCACTTAATCAAGACTCTACCCTTATTATTATTTGCAGTTCGTGTCTCTGTTGAGATTGCAAATTCTGTTACTTTGTTCATTATACTCCTAGAGTTCACCAGTAAAATCCTTATTACTGGCTTTATATTTTCAGCAATAAATCTGCTCCTTCCCAGTTCTACACCAATCAGTTATTGTTTCAGCAATTTCATCTATTTCTTTAAGATCTGTGATGTTTCACATCATGGATCCATAATGAGTATCACTTTGATTATCTATTTCCATTCCTTCACCAGCAGCCACTAACCTAATGAATGCACTGTCCTGACCCCATCATCACTGGAAGTGGATTCCCTTACAGCTTCAGCTAACAACTCAGAAAATAACCCTTTGCCCCTTCTATTTAGGTGTAGGCCATGCCTATTGAAACCCCACCAACCAAGGGTGTTCACAGGCACAAACCCCAAGACAGAACTAATGCCTTTCCCAAGTTGTGCTCCTGTTGTTACATCTACCCGCCTACAGCATAGTTCAATTGTGGCCAGTCATGGCAACTTAGCACCTGCGTGAGCTCAACCCTAGTATGTTGCGCCTCCTTCACCATCTTCCGCAGATCACTCTGTATATTAAAACTCATGTTTCGATCAATACTATTCCCTCCACCTCCCACTATCACTACTCTATTGTTCTTTGTTAAACTCCTACACAGTGATCCTACGTCCTCTATTACCTGACCCAATGTTGCACTAGGTTTGAAAAAAACATGTGACTGGTAACCTGTGTCTAACTGATCCAGCAGAAGAGAATCTACACCTCTCCCGTGGCTACTACCTAGCTGCAGAACCATTTTTTCCCTATTCTTTCCTTGCATGCCCTTATTCCTAAAGGGCTGTGTTGTGTTTATTTAGCCTTGTTGTGTTTTAATATAATTTTCAGTTGTAATTTTAAGGATTTGAAATGATTCAACTGTCGGCAGGAGCACCAAATCGTTTTAAAGTCATTCGGAATTAACTTTCAGCTTAGTGCTTATTAGTTTCATCTTTCATATTTGAAATAAATAGTAAAACTTCTATGACTTGATTATTTTTATTAACACGTTATCTAATACTTAAAGATCCGTAGATATACAGGTTCTTTGCTTGCAGTAACTTTTACAACTCAAAGCAAACACGCAAACTTTTCTCACACTCACCCAATCTTAGTCCTATCCCTTTTCTAAACATTACCATAGCTACCAATTTCTTTCTCAGAGTAATTATTATTCTATTTTTTTAAGTAATCTGTTATACTACACCTGCTGCATCTTACCCACTCCTACATTTACAGTCAATATAGATATATGGGAGGCACTCCTATTAACACATTGGCTTAGTTAAAAATACCATCATGCACTTTGCACATTGATAACTCTACAAAATTAGCCCATATACTTTTGCAATGATGTTAAGTATCTTGGAGTTGACATGATCTGAAATTAATATGGAAGTTCAACATCATTTACATGGTTAAAAACTCTTAACACACAAATAACCACAGCTGGGCAGAAAACCATTAATACATTAATCATTAATTACAAAGTTAACAAAATTGCAAAAATGTAACTATTAAGTTAACCTAAAAGATTAGTAATGTTATTCTTAACTTCTGTTAAATTGAACTTCCATTAACTTTAGTCCGTTGCATTGGTTGTCGTCATAATTTTGTTTGATTGAATTGGGTGCCAGGAATACTGGTATATTTGGAGAGTCGAATAGCGAATGAATTAGGTAATGCAAGTGCGAGTGTGATGCATATATAACTGTTATGCTAGGCATGGCGCTGGTTTGAGTAGGAATGCTAGAGTTGTGGAATGTTTGTATTTCGCATCTGCAAACCGGCGATCATTAAACATTTCAGATTTGATCGGTGATTGATTTTGATATTTTTATAAGCTAAATTTTTTACTACGAGGAATACAATGCCACTTTTTAATTTGGTTGGTTTGGAGTTTGTTAGTGAAATAAATTAATTGACATTCATTACATGATTACAACATGGAAACTGAAGATTGTTTATGAAAGCAGCAATACTATCAATAGCAATGAGAAGATTAAAAATTACTGTCCACATTGATGTGATTGTGTTGCATTTAAATCATGATTGGGAGAACAGCTGATTTATGAATTAAAACTGTGTTTGCCTAAACATTCTACAGTCAAGACTCACATTTCTAGCCTTAATAATCTTAAACTACTCATGTAGAGGATGCATACATCCAAATACATACAGTTTGAAGAAAAAAGTAAAAGCGGGGTCTGCTCAGGGGAAAAGGAAAAACAATTCTAATCCTTCTTCAAATGCTATAGATTCTTCTGATGCAGATTGCAGCAAAAGTTTGTGTGTCCCATATGCATTGTTGTTACCGACAGTGGCATATCTCTGGCTAGCGTGGACCAATGCTTTTAAAACTTTTTCGTTGCCAACATGATTCCACTATATCTTCTAGAATCTGATCCGTTTAAGAAGCTGATTAAAATATTAAACCAAAAACTCAATTTCCAGAGGGACATTGGATAGATTTATTGTTGATGGTTAACTTTTAATGGCTAAATGTAACTTGTGTTAAATTTGCAAAAATGTAATGCTTTAACGATTATTGAAGTTAACTTTTTAAGTAGCAAATTAATGAAGATAACTTTTTGATTAACCCAGCTATGCAAATCACATAACACAGAACAATACCGGTCAGCACTCATGGCCACTTATGATGTATGTTGCTCCAGTTTGTGGGTATTCAGAGACTGTAACTAAATCAGATCAAGGTACTCAGAGTCATCAAGAATGCTCCTTGAGGAATATCAAGAACTGATTTACATCAAGATTTCCAACTCAAAACAGAACACTAACAACATGCACAGGAAATACCATTTTTTGTGACATCCTCTGATACAAAAGTACTGCTCAGCAGATAGATAAATGCTTATACATAGAAAGTAAAAAATCTGACATCTATGTCTCAGACTGCTGCTGTTAGGGTCACATTCCCTAATAAACCTTCAAAACTAATTACTGTATTAACTGCCTTAGTTTTTCAACTCTAATGCAGGTGAAGAGATGTACCATAGTAAAAGATGGCTGCCGTGCTAGAGAGGATGGGATTGGGGTCCCCTTTCCAAAAAAGTGAGGAATAATGTTACAGTTCATGTTGTTACAACACAGGTCTGGGTCCTAAGAATTATGATGGAGCATGCTGTCAAAAGCTAGAATTTCTGCAACATCATCCAGCAACAAACACAGGAAGATTATATTTCAATTAATATGAGGATTTAAACAAATAAATACTTTTGCTTATGGTTGGTTTGAAATTGAAAACATGTTGAACAGTTACAGAAACATAAATAGCTATCCTAAATTCTCTGTTATCTATGAGAGTAAATCAAAAAGTAAGCTACACTTCCAAATTATGGCCATTTATGAAACTACCTACACATGACTATGACAACATACAATGTCAGTTCACTTTTCCACATAGTCCCCAAGAGACTGTAAACATTTCTCGGAACAGTCGACCAACTTTTTGATTCTGGATGAGCACCTGCAGTGCTATGCAACCACCTGGAGAAAGCTGCTTTCAGCTCCTCAGCATTTCAGAAATGTTGAACTGGTGGTGTAAGGGAATTAAAGATTAGCGGTGGGGAAAATTAAGCACTAGTGTGATTTTGTTGCACGATAATGCAACATCTCACACGGCCCGCCAAACATCTGAAATGCTACAGCAATTCAAGTGGGAGGTATGGCAACATTCTACATATAGTCCAGACTTAGCGTTATGTGATCTCGATGGACGATGATTCAGAAACGATGAGGAGTTGAAAATTGCTGTCTCCAGGTGGTTACAGAGCTCTGGAGGTGACTTTTATGTATCTGGAATCAAAAAGTTTGTTAACCGAACCGAGAAATGTGTACAGTCCTTTGGAACTATGTGGAAAAGTCAACTTACATTATATGTTGTCATACCTGTGTTGCCTACATGTAGTTGGTTTCATAAATGGTCATAATTGGAAGAGTAACTTAATTTTTGATCTGCCCTCATATAATAGTGACGTCTATGGGCAGAAAGTAAAAACTTATCTGGTCAACGAAGGCCAGGAGTGTGTTGTCACAGCATTATAAACATCATGACATGATGAACATGACTGTAAACCATTTACTCAATCATTGATAGGATAATAAACAGCAATGCTCCAAATTCATTATTCTATGGTACTCATTTTTCACTTCCATTTCCTGATTCCCACCTTCTAAGAATTCCTCTAAAACAAAGTCACTTTTTCTTCCACTCCAATACATTTCACCATATTTACCTACATTTTATGGTTTACTCTCTCAGATTTCTAAAGTTATTCCGTTAAATTTGGCCTCCCTTGTCCATCTCATCTGAAACATGCTGCAAGTATCTCACTAACTGAGATTAACATGAATATCATTGCTTAAATTAATGTTACTGTTTTTCAAACCATTGTTTTTCTTCAAACATATTTGTGATGTGGTTGCATACTAATTTCTCTGACAATTTATCAACCACTGCCTGTAATTGGCCAGTAATTTATAACCCTATTTGTAGCCTTTCTTTAAGGAGCAATACTACCATCACAGTCCTCTGGCGAGGATCAAGTCTCAGACACACACTAAATAAAATTTCAAGATATGATAGAATCTCTTAACATGGCACCTTCTGAAGATATGTTTTCCACACCAGCTCTTTTATGTTTGTTTAAATTTCTTATTTCATTCAAGGTATCTTTAGGATCTATTTCCATTTTTTTTAAACTGCTTAGATATGTGGGAATGATCCTCCTTTGGTTTTCCCTCTTCCATCCCTGGATGATAGTCCCTACATGTCTTATTAAATTAATTACTTAATATCTCTGCCCTTTTCAAATCCTCTTTAACTTCTTCTCCATCCTGATTCACATTTGTCTGAATTCCTTCCCTTCCTCAGTTTTCTAACATAGCCTTATATATGCAGCATTCTGTATCCTTCCTACACCAATAACATTTTTCATTAACCAAAATTTGGCTTTCCTCTTTGCTACTATTATTTCCTTGTTTACCAAGTTGTTTTGAGGGTTGCGGTGCTGCCACTTAACACTGTTGTGTTATCTTCTTATTAACATCTTTTGTCTCCTCTCCTCTGTAAAATAGCATGTAGGTTCTGTTATTTTTGATTTTCTGTTCTGGAATAAACATTTCTTCCTTCATTCCTTTTATTTCTTTAAACTTTTCCAAATTCAACCCTAATGTATTTATCCTATCCTTCCTAATAATGGACCTTTTTCGCTTCAACTATGAAACATGCCTTTTTATAATTGTACCTAGGGCCACCGTTAGGCATAGGATACCTAGGCTCTAGCCTAGGAGTCCATACCACAAAGATGTCCCCTGCAGCACTCGTAAAAAAAAAAGAGAGAAGAAATATATTTTTAAAACGGTGAAGTATGGCTGTACTGCAAAATAATATTTCAACCACCTTTACCAAAAAGTAATAACTTTGTGGCTCAACAATGTGGACTTATAGCCTTTGTGATATAAGGTTGCAGTATACTATGGTCAGGGTGTATGAATGTAGATCAAAGTCACTGTCATACACCTGCAATACAAACTAAAATTCCCTAGCCTTCATGTCTGGAAGATTAGGTAAGATAAATTCATTTCGTACATGATGTAAACAGTGAGTAGCAGTGGGAGGTACAAGTTTTAATGATTTGTTTGAATGTAGGTATTTTTAAAACTTACTTATAATTGAAATAGGTGTATTAAGAATTCAATATTAATTCCGCCTTTTAATTAGTTTTCATTTAATTTGTGGTTTTAAGTCTTTATTTATTTTAAAACTTTATTTCAGCAATCAGGAATCTCAGTAGCTTGGTGTAGTATGAGAAGGCTCTGATTAATGAATCGCTGTCTTAAAACAGTTTAGTCCTGTCTTCTTGTTGACAAACATGTGTAAATAATCAATTTTGTGATTTTAATCTTACTCTATTGAATGCTTTGGTGATCTTAATCATTTTTACTCATTTGTTTTATCTTAATATGTAGCAGTCGCGTAGCTAGTGTGGGTGACACCCGGGGCGGTTATCAATGGTGTCACCCCTTGAAAACTTAAATTCAAAATTAAGTAAAATATAATTTCTTGTATAATATCTTGCTTTCACAGTATCCTCTTTTAGCTTTAACAGCTGCAAACTCGTAAATCACATCTTCAAAATTATCAATTTGAGTTACTTCATGTTCAATAGTAAATATGGCAAGATTTTAACCATGTGTTGCTCACCGGTAATCGAAAGTGTTTTTAGATTAATTTTAACTCCTCTGAAGATCGGGTCTCACTTGTTCACTTGTCCGATACTGTTCCGCAGCATCACCGCACCGACAATTTTCTTAGTGTTGGCGCTCACTCGATCGAAGTTTTTCCAAATGACACGGTGTGATCCGACACTCGGCCGTCATTGGATTGGTTTATGTTTTGACGGTGCGGATCAGTGTCGACCTGCTGGATGTGGAGAAGCGCATAGAGAGAGTTCGGAAATTTCCCTTCCCTTGCTACTAAATGTTGTTTTCATGTTATTATTTGCCTTAAAATAGTCTTTTTTTCATACATGTTCATCAGCTTCACATTAAAAAATCAAAGCTTTGCCAGAGTTGAAGATCAATTTTAAGACCCACAAAAATTGCAGCCAAGATCCGCATTTGTAACCGAACCTCCCACACCCGAATCACACGCCATTACCAGATGCAAGACTAATCTAGAAGTACTGAAAAATAAGTATTCAAACACATAAAAGTTGATTTGTGTCTTTTGATAGCAAAAATATATGTTATAGAAAAAAAGGATGTTTATTTTATCATGTTTAAAAACTTATTTTTCATTACACTTATATTCAGACTGGTAGTTATTTTATTTATTTATATCTCGTGTCCAGGACATAACATTACAAGTTGAAAAAACCCACAAAAAACAAATAACATTAATTAATTAATACCAAACTATAGAACACAATTAAATGGTATGTGACCAGAATTCCGCAAATCTTGATGGCCTTCTCGTTTGCCCTAGAGAGGTCGTCGATAGTGCAGGTTTCAGGGAGGTTCCTGCATATCAGAAGATGTTGTGGGTTCTGAAACTCACCACATTTGCATAGATCGTTGTCAGTACTGTAACCCCATTTTTTAATATTAGATCTACATCGGGACACTTCAGTTCTTAATCTGTTTAGAGCCTTCCATATAGCATATGGCTGATTACACCCCGCAGCCGGTGCCTTTTTCATGTTCCTCCACTGCTCTTCAGGCAACGAATTTCGCCATAGTTCTAGACGGCGTGCTTCAGGGGAAGATGTTATGGCTGTAGTTGATTGTACGAAGCTCTTTCTTTACTTCAGCCTTGTGACTCAAATGGTTAGTGTGCGATTTGGAAACTGAAGGTCCCGGTTCAAATCCCGGTCTCGACTCTAATTTTTGCAGACCTTAAAATTGACATTTACCTATGGCAAAGCTTTTATCTGTAAATGCGAAGGACGCTCGGTGTTTTGAATTTCGAACGTTAATCTGTAGGTATTCTTTTCAAGTTAGGTGAGTACAATATAGGCGCACTGCGAGTTTCCCAATAAGAAACTCTCTGACTAGAACTTTGAGATAATATGAAATTATTATTTTTGGTATACAAAATCTTTACGACCTATATTTAAATTAAAATATGTTATACTATCGTTCTTCACTAACAAAAAGTACGGAGTGAATCGAAAAGAACATCAGACAAAACAAACACGTCAAGTACGAAGTGATTGAGATTTCATTCAGATTGCGTTGAAACAAGCGACAAACTTTCATTCGGGTACAGTGTGGTGATGATTTGTTAATACTGCGTTGGGATACTATTTTTGTACATAAAACATCAACCAGTTAGGTGATTACGTGGGTCAGATAAAAAAGTATCTTATGTACTTTCATACCAAAACTGTGCAAAATAAAGTACAATATAATAAAGTAGGGAGTCAAATCTATCTGTCATCCCCAACACTGATTCCCTGAAACAATCACTTGAAAACGTTAAAGGAGACAAAGACCGAGTAAGAACATGGGCGAGCTATGGAAAAGTGAGGATGCGAGGGAGCGAACAGTCACTCGGCCGACTGTTGTTGCGGTGAAGGTACAGGTCAGTATTGGCAAAATGCAGCTCGACCTTTACACTTAGCAATTGATACACAAACTGGCGCAAATTAAAATCCCAACACCCAGACGGTGTTGTGATAAATGAATGACTTTGGCCCCAAATATGCCCGCATGAAGAGTATTAAATGATTAAAAATTGAAAGTTTTATATGTAATAATATGAGAATTGCGGTGCTATTTATTATGTAAATTGCAATATTTTTTTTAGCCTATAAGTGGCGAACAGTGTGGTATAACATGACACTTTTTTGTCCACAAATTTTTGTTGGCTAAGTATGTCAAGGCGATGAGTAACAACTCTCTACACCCAAAGGTCTAATTGTGAGAGAGGTCGGAGAATTGACGTGTTTTTAAAGGGTGAATCATATCATGAAATTTCCCGAAGGATTGGCCGTAGTGCAATGTCAGTATACAAACTTGTGTAACACACAGTGGATGAAAGAAGGCTCTAATACTCTTAGAGCAGGCACAGGTCCATACAGATGGATAACAGCACGTGAAGACCGCCATATGGTGTGGGTGGCTGTTGCTGGCAGATGGTTGACTGCAGGCCAGATCCAAGCAGTGGGTGCAGATAGTCACCTCCCCCCCCTCCCCCTCCCCAGACAATTGTAAAATAATTGCTTGAAGCTGGGTTACACTCTCTGGGCGCTGTGCAATGTGTCCCATTTATATAATTTCATTTCCAGCATCATCTAACCTGGTGTAATGCAAAACACAAATGGACATGTGAATGGCGTACATTTGTGTTTAGAGACGAGTCTCAATTTTGTCTGTAACAAAGTGATAATCGACGACATGTTCCCAGGCGTAGTGGAGAAATGGCTTACCTGCTGTGATTTCAGAACGTTACACAAGTACAGCCACTGGTGTCATGTTTTGGCAGCAATCAGTTTAGACAGCATGACTGAGTGTTGAAGGCAATGACAGCCCACCACTATATGGACGGGGTAATGCATCTTATTGTGATACCCTACATGTTCACCATCCAAATCGCATTTTCCAGTAATATAATGCCCGTCTTCATACTGCGGCCATCGTCACACAAGCCTTGCAAGGAGTTTCCATCACAATTTGGACAGCACAATCCCTAGATTTGTCCCCAATAGATCATGTCTAGAATACCAGGTGTAGACACATTAGATCACATGGTCACCCAGCACAAACTGTGCAACAACTGACTGCAAAAGACATGCACGCGTAGTGAGACATACACGCAGAAGACATCCAAACACTTATTGTGTCAATGCTGGCAAGGATCCACGAATGTATTGGTGCTCAAGTTGGGCGCATATCTCACTGAAAACTGTATCTAAAGGTAATAACTTAGCATGATCCATTTCCATTTGTTGTCATTTCTTCTAGGTATGGCCCTGGATATATCTTCAAAGTTTCCTAAAATTCTACCATTCATGTATGTGTGTTGTGATTTTAATTTCCACCAATGTAACTATAGGCCTACTATAAGATTCCGCTATAAATTTAAAAAAGTCGAAAGCTACCCAATCATTTGCTATTGAAACGATAACATAGACTGTATTTAAATGACTTCGCAAACTCGGTATTTGCAGTACCAAGGGATATTGAGAGGAAAGTTTACAGAAGTGGCTTGATCCGAGTAGAAGCAATTCCAGACCCAGATGGGATCCTATTGGTGCAAACCCAAGATCCGAATCCCACAAGTTGTGAGAGTCTGGGGGATAGCCTACAGTATAGTCAGATAAGCAACTCTACATTAAGTTCCTTCATAAAAATAGAAGAATAAATAAAATATAAAAACATAATTAAACTTAATTAAAGACGTAATTACAAAACAATGGGTCAGGTGATAAAAGAACATGCCTTTGCGATATCTGCCGTCTTTACATGAAGTACTTAACAAGTGAAGTATTTTACTACCTGCCTAAGAAATACGTAACTACTGACTCCTAAATATGACATTGTATGTACTGAAGACCGTCTCCACATGTAAATTTTAGATTTCTAACGCCGCTTTGTAGCGTATAAATAAAAATGTTGCAAACGGCTCAAATGTTCGTTCAGTTTATGATTAAAGCTCAATTTTTGTTCAGGCATAGAAGTTCGATTTAAGGAACCCGTAAGAATTTAGGTACCTGTATTCGGCATAGTGGAAATCTTCTTCTGTAAATTTATCATGGAAAATTTCTTAGAGAATCATACGCTTATTTATTTCATCGCGATCATATTTGCATAGGGCTATTCTCGATCAATAGAAAGCGTAGCAAACTTACATGAACCTAGAGTTAAAGTGCTTACTAATGTTACGATTTCACTAGCAAGATACGCGGCTCCGACTGTTTTAAACACAGGCCATACAAAAACTGACTACCAACGACAGACGAAACCATCAACGAACACTTGGACTCGTTCGGATAGACTTGAAACCTGACACTATTGCTAGTTTAATGCAGTTTTCCGAATCATTGTATTTGCATAAATTCGAACATGATTAGTGTTGTAAAAAACATGAAAAAAACTATGGAAAAAACATGTTTCTTTTCTGGGACACGTTTTTTTTCATAGCTACTAAATCTCAAATTTGTAAGGCATTTATCGTTTAATATGACTGTTTTAGAGTTTAAACTAAGTACTTATCTTAATTTTTAAATCTACTATATTTTTCTGGTTCAGTATAAAAGAAAATTACGAAAATATTGGCAACATTGACTGAAGTTTTCTTTTACGAACGGGGACTTCCCGAAGAGGCTATGTTGCGCGAGAAGGAATCCCCGTTCCCCGTTGTTTGGATTGATACTTGCTATTTGAACTAGTACTGCCAACCCTGCGAATTTATCTGTAGACCTACGGATCTTTTCAAAAAATTAGGAATTTTAAATTTATCTACGGCTTTTTGCCACTTTTTACTACTTATTGTGCTTTACTTATATGCATATACTTGTTAAACTCTCAGCGTATAGTGATACTGAGCCATTAAATTGTCAGTAATTATGAATCGTTTCCTTGCAATCGTTGGCATAAAAGTACAATTGAAAAAGAAATAAAGCTCCTATTTTGTATGATAATAGATTTAAATTCAAACTTAAAAGACCTTAATACAGAATTATCTGCGCAGTCTTTATGCACAGTGTGTACTTTGCTCACAATTTAAAATTGCAATCTCAGGACAACCAGTAAAAAAATGTTATTATTTCAGAAGTTATGGATCTAGAGACAGAAGAAGAAGAAGAAGAAACAGAAAATTCCGACACATATCGAACTAGTGTTGGTAGTGCTGATAGCCTACTAGTGTTACTGACATAGAGTATGAATAAAATTATGTTACCTATATAGATACATTTATGAATCATTATGTAAGACATTATGTGATTCAGTAAGATTTAAAACACATATGTAAAATGTAAGTTCCTTAAATAAAACTATAATTTATCAAATATACCATTTTCTGAAAAAAAAGAGTGCTAGGTTTTTTTTTTTTTTTTCTTCACAGAGGTGAATTTTTTTTTTTTTTCATTTTGTAACAATAAACATGTTACGATTTCATGTCGAGTATAGGTGTACTGTCGACAATAGGTAGGTAAGCAGAGTGTAAATTGGATAAAGTGAAATGTACTCAATTTATACATCACGACTCTGTCAGATGTTAAATTAAAAAATTACTAGAAAATACTTCAAGGCACTTGTGAATCTTAGCTTGAAAGCTAATGGAATTCTAATTAAGCAAAACAATTTTGAGGCCCAGACTACGCCTATTCCGACATACGCTTGATTGCTTTTTTTTTTTTTCATTTTCAAAGGAAAATCTAACATTTTTCTTGAAATAATTTCGAGGATTTACAATTTAATTGTCTAATTACCATGATTTTAACAATTTTAGATTAATATAATACATTCTTTAATTTTAAAACTTCCTCTCTTTATACAAGAAAACTTACATTACATCCACCGCCGCTTCTAACAAACCAAACAACAGTGACGGACGGCAAGCACAACGAGTTCTTGTGATTGTTGGATCTAAAGAGAGATGCTCTCTTTGTTTAAGCGCGCGGTGTTGCCAATAATTATACTCTACTGTAATGAAAGAGCACAGCCCCCTGGATCGTATTTTAAAAAAGCGATAGATCAACTTAAAAACAAATATTCAAAACATTAAAGGTACGGTAGACGGGTTTCAACACCAAAGGATAAAAGAAGTCTACCAAAAAAAAAAAAAAAAAAAATTGTATCATACTAATTTCGATTACTATTTTCGGTGACACCCGGGGCGGACCGCCCCCACCACCCCCACCGCCCCCACCCCCTAGCTACGCCACTGATATGTAGGCCTACTGTTTCACATTGTTATTAAAACTTTTGCGTTTGTAATTCTGTGGTGGTTTGATGAAGGTGTTTGGTTGCAACAATAAAGTTACAATAGGCAATACTTCATCTATTGATCATAAGTTGAAAAAATTTAATTTGCAAGCATCACTTGCTAACCTCATTCACTTCAGTCTCAGAAATGATACGAGGATACAGAAAGCATGTCTACGATTTTTCAGAAAGTTATCCTCGTATATTTCCACTACCATTACATTCGCCAATATTAGGCATAAACCAGAAAATAATAAACCTATACATGGAAACCCATTGTGGAAATGATGTAGATGTGAGCTGATGGTCCTAACTTGCCTTTTACACCATGTATGCATGTATACAAAAACTGAGAAATTTATGAAATAAATATATTTGGAACTTAAAAAAACAAATTTTGAAGTTACAAAATTCTTAAATACAGGCTCTGGTGAGTGATGGTTCTGTGGGAAAAGGTGGGAGGTGAGAGGGATGGGTGGAAAGGAGGGGAGGAACATTGGCACTATCTTAAATTTAGTCCTGGTGGTCAACTGGTCCCCAGTTGGTACTGATAAGCCAGTTCCCACCTTCTGAGTTGTGAGATGCTGCTTTTGTTGGAGGGGACTCTGATGGCGCATACCGTGAAGCATGTATTGAAATTGTTGGTGTCATGAGTGTTGGCATTATAAGAAACATGGAGACTGGGGGGGGGGGGGGAATCCCGTGTTTATTGACAAATAGTTTGTTGAGGATTGGAGGTCTACTGAAGCAGGTTCTAGGTGGCTGAGGGAGGGTTTTAGGAAGGAGGGTTCTCATCTCAGGACAGGCTCGAAGGAAATCGTAACCTTGTCACAGGATTTGGTTAACAATTTCCAAACTTGGGAAGTATCGGGTGACCAAAATGGGGCTGTGGTTGTTTTAGGAGTTTTTGGGCTGTTGATAGGTTGAGCGAGTTGTACTATTGCCCATGAAAATTGTTTCTGAATTAAATCTGGTTGGTAATTGTGGGATATAAGGGCTTTGAAGATGTTGCTAGAATACATGTTTATTGCTGTTCATTGGATCATTTTTACCTCCCCTGAATGCCCAGGCTATAGGGAGGGAGTGTTTGATGTGATGAGGATGGCAGCTATCATAATGAAGGTATTGTTGTAAGTTGGTGGGTTTGTTATGGACAGATGAGTTGATGTAGCCATTTGTGAGAGGTAGGGCAACATCCAGGAAAGTTGCATGTGTGTGGGAGTAAGTCCATGTGAATTTAAGAGTGCTGGCGTGTCAGGTAATCTAAAATTTTGTTACTTCATAATGAAATTTGTTTATGCAATATCGAGTTCACCTCCATAACATTGAAGATCAAGTTTAGAGACATTTGCTTAAATATTTCAAGTGACATTTCAGAGGAAACAGTTATATAATGCCAGAACATAGTATTAATGTTTTCATATAATGGGATTAAAATTATTTTAGAAAAGAAAACATTGCATTCATTTGCAGAGCTATTTCAGACACTAACTAGTAAAATGAGGTTATTAACTGTATAGGTAGGAGTTTTCCCTGAAGAGATATGAGACTTTGAAATGGGGAACTAGTATGAAAATCAGGATGAAATAGTAAGACATTTAAAATTCTAGAAGCTACAATTTGGAAGATAGGAAAACAGTTTATAGTTTAAAAGAAGTTTTATTTTTGCCTACATTTCATATTAAATTTTTAGAAAGGTAGTTAAAAGTTAAGGGCTATTTTTGGAGGTTCTATTGAAAATAATAGTCTACACGTGGGAGGAGAGAAAGTTAAGATTAAAGAATAAATAAATTAAAAGGAGGTACTATATTTAAATTAGAGGAAGAATTTTTTCTAGGAATGACACTTGAATCGGGTTTTGAATTTATGCATTAATTTTGCTGATATCTGAAAAAGAAATAATTACACTTCATCTCACAATGGCGGTTGCCGCCAGAACCTTGGTCAGAATTCAAATTATAAGAGGGAGGGGGCGTGATTGTAAAACGATGCAAAAGCTATCAAAGAACTGTTATCACAGTTAGATAGTGATGATTTCTTATAGAAAATGGTACGTAGAATTGTTTAAAGCATGTTTCAGAGCTATAAGTTAAATAGTCTAAAAGATATCAATTTTCAAAATTAAAGTCATATAACAGTTTTTATTCACCCAGTTTAAAAAATAATAGCAAAGTGGATCTTGGTATCAAATTGAAAGGAACAAAATTAAGTCAGATTAAAGGTTATATCAACTTCGTAGCTAAGACTTTTGGAGTTGTAAACATATTTTGGAAATTGTAGCAAATAATTCTTTACGGTATACTAGGACAGCTACAGAAATTTTCATTAGGATACATTTTAACATTTAGCACCTCAACTATCTAATTTCAGATTGGTAGGAATTTATTTAGCGACTGAAGCTTTACGATGTCATCATAGAACAAGGCTCTGCTATAAATAGGAGCCACAGTACTTCCTCGTGGCAGTTCTCAAAAATCAGTTCGGCAGTCACCACGCACCTCTGTGGGTGCACTTGGCTATGAGGACAGTAGTAAGCAATACCAAGAAGCAGTAGTTTCTGGCGGCCATCTTTGAAAATTTACCGTGCGAATATGAAATAGTTGAAAAGCCTCAGGTGACTGTAAACAGTTAAGGGGTTAATGAGGTTGGCCTTTCTTGATTCAGTTTATAGTACTTGTAATCACTTATTTTGGAAAAGGAGTTTGATGCCTACGTTTGTGACTTTGTAAAAATTTTGAAGAATACAGTGATGATTTAGTTTTTCTATGGCAACAGTGACTTTAATTTCAACATACCTTCCTGGTTGAGGTTATCCAGTCAGGTGACGACCAGTCTTCAAGCACAAATGAACTATCCAAAGGCAACACAGCAGATTATAGTTGAGATCTAAGCTGTCAGCTGCTAACCCCCACTAAACATGCGGTCTCACAGGCGATAATGAGGTTATTTAGGAAACTGAGTGGTTGTCCAGATCATGCAAATGTTGTCAATGAATGTGAACCACAAAAGGGGTTACAGATGGGCTCCAGCTAAGAATGACTGTTCCAGGTGGCCTAAGTAGAGGTTAGCGTATGAGGGATCCACAGGGGTGCCCATGGCTGTGCCATTAACTTGGTGGTAAATTTCATCATCAAATGAGAAAAACTTATTTTTCAGTATTAGCTCAGTTAGTGTGATTAGCAAGGATCTGGTGGGGAAGCTATGCTGGTCTAGAAAATGCTCCATGGTGTTGAGACCATGACAGTGGGGAATATTGGTATATAGGAAGATCACATCAATTATTACTTGGAAGGAGTCAGGGGGAAGAGGTGTGGGCACAGTAGACAACTGAGAGAGGACAACTGTGGGAGGGAAGCTGGCTGACAATGGGCTTTAGACGCTGGTCCACTAGGGCAGAGATCTGCTCATTTGGTGAACCATATGCAGCAACAATGAGGCATCCTGGTTTGCCAGGCTTATGAACTTCAGGAAGTAGGTATAGGGAAGGAGTGCGCGGCTTTTTTGGAGTGAGGAGTGAGACAGAATGAGGAGTGAGGCCTTGGAGGAGTTCACTAAACTGCATATAACCTTTTATTCTTATATTGACTGCAGGTGTGGGATCATGGTTAAGAGGGCAGTATGTGTTAGTGTCAGACAACTGACGCAGTACTTCACTAATGTAGTCACAAAGATTCATGACCACCATCATTGAGCCCTTATCTGCTGGTAGAAGGATCAAGTTTGGATTAGAGGAAAGCTCCCTGTTGGGCCAGGTTTCTGAAGGAGTCAGATTGGTGCCACTGGGTAGTGATTTCACAAAACTGGAAAAAGCCAATCTAGTGGAAACCAGATCTTGAAACAATTAGAGAGGGTGGTTTTGTGGGAGAGGTGGTGGATCAAGAATGGAGAGTGGTTGGAATCTTTGCAGAGCTCTAGGTCATTCTGAAGTGTGCAGATTACTGCTCTTCAAGGCAAAGTGGTACCTCCAACAGTGTGTGCGGCAGTACGCTAGGGATTCACATAGGCTACTAGGGTGGTCTGGTAAAATTTTGGAGTGGATGAGAAAGTGAGACCCTTGGAGAGTACTGAAAATTGTGGTTCTGAGAATGGAGAACACTACATATTAATACGAGGGCTGTCCAGAAAGTAACAGACGTTTTGTAATAAAAAATAAACAAAGTGAAAAAAAAAACGATTTTTATTATATACATTTTAGAGGTAAACTCTTAGGCTATTTTTCAACATAATCGCCATTTAAATTAAGGCACTTATCATAACGTGGTACAAGCTTTTTGATACCCTCTCTGTAGAAATTTGCCGCCTGAGACTTCAACCACTGGTTTACACCGGCATGCAGTTGAGCGTCAGTTTCAAACCGTTGTGTTGCGAGCCGGGAACAGGTGGTAGTCGCTCGGTGCCAAATCCGGGCTGTACGGCGGGTGATTGAAAACTTCCCATCAAAAACCATCCAAGAGCTCTTGGGTACGATTGGCCGTGTGTGGACGAGCGTTGTCGTGGAGAAACAAAACTTTCTCACTGAGTTTTCCCCGACGCTTGTTTTGTATCGCGCGCCTTAATGTTCTGAGTGTATCGCAATACCTTTCTGAAGTGATTGTTTGGCCACGTTCAAGAAATTCAACGAGAATCACACCCTTAGCATCCCAAAACACAGTAGCCATAATTTTTCCTGCTGACAGCGTTTGCAGACACTTCCTCGGTTTCTTGGGCGAATGCGTGTGTCCCCATTCCATAGACTGCCGTTTTGTTTCACAGGTGGCGTGCTTTACCCAAGTCTCGTCGCCAGTTACGATACGATCGATAACTTGGTTTCCAGTTTTGGCGTAGTCTTCCAGAAACGTCAGTGCTGCAGCAAGTCTCTGTTTTTTGTAGTCTTCTGTTAAGATTTTCGGAATCCACCTGGCAAAAAAAATGGTGGTAACCAAGTTTACCAACCACAATCTCATGAACTAAACTCCGTGAAATTTGGGGGAAATGTTCTGAAAGCTCCGTAATCGTGAAACGACGATTTTCACGGATTTTTTTCGTTGATTTTCACCACCAGTTCATCACTCACAACACTAGGCCTACCCATGCGGTCCTCATCGTGAACATTTTTAAAATCAATGCACCATTGCCTCACTCGGCTTTCACTGATTATTCCCTGGCCGTACACATCACAAATCTGGCGATAAATTTCAATTGGTTTGTGATTTTTCGCCAACAAAAACCGTATTACAGCTCGCACTTCACAACTGGCGGGATTTTTAATTGCAGCGCTCATTTTAACACTCTACTGTATTCAAAGTACGATAGGAACGATGTGCAAACTACCACGGCTGGTTGCGTACTAAATGTATGAACAGTCTGACGCCAAGATGGCGGCGCTAGGAGCACCCATTGTTGCGCCAGGTCAAATCGTCTGATACTTTCTGGACAGTCCTCGTAACATACAGTTTGGGTCTGGCAGCTTGATTTGGACTGTCTGGGCGAGTTGTGGGTTTTCAGGGATGGTTGTAGAGGTACGAGGGGCTACCCAAAAATAACCGGAATAGCATTGCCTTGGGCAGAGCTTGTGTAGTACGGGTTTCTGCCTCTAGGCATTTATAGCACCACTAATTGCCAGATCAGTGCCACCTGTGTTGCCAACCTGACTTGTTCCATTAATCTGCAGTGATTGTTTTTGCTAGCACTGTTTTTTTATTGTTTCCTTTTTGATGACAGCAAGTTTAAGTGAACAACATGCTGTGAAATTTTGTTTTCTACTCAGTAAAAGTGCTGCTGAAACTGTTTTAATGTTGAAAACAACTTACAAAGATTACTATGGGAAAAGCTCAAGTGTTCGAGTGATTCACTTGGTTTAAAAATGGCGTCATGTCGATTGATGACAAACCTCATTCTGGACTTCCATCAACTGCCCGAACTGATGAAAATATTGAAATTTTTTTAGAGTTTGTGCTTGCAGACTGTCGACAGACAATTGTTCAATTGTCAGAGATTAGTGAGTTATCTTGGAGCTTGGTACAGTGAATTTTAACCGAAGATTTGGGAATGGGAAGGATTGCTGCCAAGTTTGTTCCTCGGCTCTGACTAACAATCAAAAAGAACATCGAGTTGAAACATGTAGTGCTTTGAAACAACATCCTGAATTTTATCCAGATTCTCTATTAAAGGTCATTACTGGTGATGAGTCATGGTGCTTTGGTTATGGCCCAGAAACAAAGCAACAGTCATGCCAATGGAAGACATCATTGTTACCCCACCCAAAAAAATGTTGTCAAGTGAAAGCAAACATCAAAACAATTCTCATTTGATTTTTTAATGACAAAGGTGTAGTTCATTCAGAGTTTTGTTCCCCCACATCAGACCATCAATCAAACCTTTTACTTGAAGTTTTAAATAGATTACACAACAGTGTCCATCAAAAAAGACCCAACTTATGGCAGACAGGAGACTGGTTCTTCCACCATGACAATACACCTTCACACACAGCTATCTCTTCTAGGTAGTTTTTGGCTAAAAATGGCATGGTTACACTGCCCCATGCACCTTACTCACAAAACTGGCTCCGTGTGACTTTTTCTTATTCCACGCATGAAAAGGGGTATGAATGGACACAGAGGTTAAAAAAAAATGATGGAGGAGGTGTCAGCCATTTCTAAAGATGACTACAGAAAATGTTTCAAACAGTGGAAGCACTGGTGGGACAAATATATTAGTTGTAATGGAGAGTGCTTTGAAGGGATAAGGTTTTTGTATGTAAACAATTTGAAAATATATAGCTTTTTTTGGGTACCCCCTCATCTGTTGAAGAGCTGGGAAGTAGATGGCCGTGAGGAAATGAGGGGAGCTTGACAACTGGGTCCTGGTATAGTGGAGTGGCTGTTCTATATATATATATGAGGGCCTGCACTATAGTTACAGCCTAGGGGCCTACAGATCCTAAATGCAGCCCTGATTGTACCTTCAATTTTGATCACTTGTTTCATTTTGTGATCACTTATTCCTTTTATAATTTGATATTCAACAAAGTTATAAGAAGGCTTTAGAGGAAATGTCCAATGTCTTATGCCCTGTTGTGGTCTACTCTACAACTTAGGTAAGTCCTCATTCTCTAACTATAGTATTTGCATATTTCTGCTCCCTTTTGCTATTAATATTAACCTTTGTATTCCACATCTTGTAAATTTAAGTCCACATCAATAATGATCACTGTACCCCTACTGCCCAATTCTGAATATTAATTTAATTTCTCAACAACAATCTCATCTTTGCCATTTATTCTTTCAATATTTTAAGCAGCTAGAAATATAATCTTTTCTTTTGTATCTCCCCAAAAATCTAGTCCAAGTAACTAATTATTTTGATCCATGAACAATGGCAACTACACTACTCTTTAATAACCAGTTTGAAAACTCCTCCATGAAATGTTACTTTATCTTTGTGATACACAATATAATCATTGGGGAAAACTTCATTGTTTATCATTTCTTCCTTTACCATTATTCTACCTCTATTATGTTACCAAACTATATTAATTTGTTCATTATACATATACAGTTCAACAGCAACAGTATAAAGATTGGTTTGTAATATACTCATCATTACTCTTCACATTCTGTGTTGTGATGCTTCCTACTATGATAACATCAGCTTCAACTACTTATTTAACCTTAAAAATGTTTTGGTAAGAATGGGAATAGGTTTTCCAGTCTTAATGCGACATCTCATCTGTAGGCATTTTTTCAAAAGATTATAATACATCACAAGAATGGCTAATTTGCTGATTTATAGGCAGCATTCCAACAGTTGCAGAGGTACCTGTGTAGCTGAAAAAAGTGTGGTTGTCAGCAGAACCCAGCGGTGGAAAAATCACTCCTAAAATCATCATTGTCACCATGGAGGAAGTGGTGTACACAGACTGGATCAACATGAATTCAGGTGTGCATGGCAACAAGAACAGACATGTCCATCTATTTGATGAGTTGAGACCACATTATCACATCATTTTTCTGTCATGGAGGGATTGTTCTGGTTCCTCCAGGAGCAACTACAGCCATATAAATTGCTTATTTAATACGGAACATAAGATTTGGCACATGTTTAATGAGTGTGTTGGTTGATGAAGCTATCCCAAGACATGGCAGATCAGCTCAATGCAGAAAGTTGTCTTTACCAAAAATTGATCATTTAAATTTGGTTGGAGCCTTTCTTTGCCCAACCCACCCTGAGATCATAATTATTTGTCTGATGGACAATAGAGTTGTTTTGTTTTATGACTGATTTTCATGTTTTTTTTTTGTGTAATGTTGATTGAGATTTTCACTTTCTTTGTCTGGATTAATAAAGTACTTTTCTAGGAAGATAAATTTTTGTAAAGTCGATTTTTATTCAGTGTTGTCTTTCCTTATTCATTTTTGTGGCTGGATAGCATAGAGCCAGAATTTTAAACTATTCCATGTGTTTTATTAAATTTAATAATCAAGTTAACAATAATTATAGGTAACTGTCTTAGTATAGGTGTCATGTACCTTATCTGAATTTTCTGACAATGTATTTTTTCATGAATGAAAAATGTCTAATGAAATTTAATTTAATTTACTTGCAATGGAGCGCAAACTCCAAATAAAATTTGTGTAAGAACCTGGATATTTCGTAATTGTTGGGTTTTACCAGATTGAGACCAAAGAATGTCTGGCAACAAAGTAGTGGCTTATAACCTCCTTCATGTTGTTTATATCAACCATTGCTTTTATATAAAGGCCTATATTAATTTTACTGTTTGCAATTTCTGGTAGAACTGAAGCCATATTTTTCAAATAAAATTGTCTATGTTACTGTAACTAAAAAAAAAAATTGCTACATTTTTCAATGATACAATCCAATTCCATTCTATGTCTATTGTTTACTGGTAATATGATAACTGAAAACTAATATACAGAGTGTTTCAAAAAATACTTTTGCAAAGTTTTGAGATTGGTTGCTCTCACCAAAACAATGAAAAAGGTCCATATAAACAACGTCTGAAAATTCTTTATTTTTGAGATATTGATGAAGTGTCCATTAAACGTGTTTAAAGGCACTATCCAACAATGGAAATTTGTTAACAGTAATTTTGTTAGATAATTGACTGATTATATCGATAAAAGTCAATCTAATAATACACTCAGTGGCAATGTGTTTTAATCACAGTGATCGATGTGTGACAGTATATACCAACCATGACAAACAGATAGGTAGGAGAGGCATAGTTCCATAGCCTGCATGTTCCTTTGACATTAGTACTTTGAATTTTTATCCCTGGGACCATATGAAATAATTGGTGTATGCAACTGACATTCCAAACACATAGAGGCAGTATCAAAATATCATAGACAATTGCAAAGCCTTTTGACACCATCCGACACCATCCATGAGTATTTGAAAGAGTGCGACTGTCCATGATCCAATAAGTGCATGCTTGTGTAGAAACTGCAGAGGACAATTTTAACATTTGTTATGAGTTTGTGTGTTGTGAACATTTAAATAACTTCCTAATAAGCTGACAATGTCAAACAGATAATGTGTCAATGGAATCTGTTCTTTCTTCAATAACTCAAAAACAGAGGATGTTCATACATATGTTTTTCAATGTTTTGGTGTAAGCAATCCACACCAAAAGTTTGTAAATGTATTTTTGAGACATGCTGTATGATTGAGCTTAAAGATAAACTAAACTTTTCAAAAAATTTCTCTCTAAAAAAAAAAAAAAAGAATTAAGTATGTAATGAAAATACATTTATTTTACTTACCTATTACCATTAGTAAACAGGGTATAAGCAATCTGTCCTCTTTCATATTGAAGTGCAGTTAACACGTGAAAAACTTCTGCCGTGAGGTCAATCTGAAACAGCAGATGACTAACCTATAAGTTAATTTCTAAGCAGTAACAACTGTAATAATTTATGGTATTTATTTTTTGGGAAATATGTTTGTTTGTCTTGATTGATATATTTGTTCCACAAATAATGTATTAGACAACTTACTTTCTACTCATGAACTACTTGTATTATCAGGCCCGCCGCTAGCTGTTAGAGCGCCCGCGTGCAATCGCTATTATGCCGCCCCCCCTCTAACTACAGCCAGTGATGGATTTAGGAAATTTCCGAATTGGGTCAAAAAACTGAGAGATTGCTGCCCCTTTGAATATTATTTGCCGCCCCCATTGTTGCCATCCCGAGTGTCGCCGACCGACTGCCCGAAGCAGCTGTTGGGGGGGAAAAAAGGTCGCCTGCTACATAATACACTGCAAATTTCGTCGTGGTGACAATGGAGTGGCAACTATCGCGGGGCGGCGACTGTCGATCACTCGTTTTGCCGCCCCCTTGATGTGCCGCCCGCGTGCGGTGCACGCCTTGCACGCTCGCTTACGGTGGACCTGTGTATTATCATCACAAAGTAAATAGAGTCGTATTACAACACTTGCAAATACTATATCAAAACTGCTTCAGCTAGATTGGGACTAATGAAAAGATGAATAATTAGAAGAGAAAGCAAAAAATCTTCTGGAAGATATTTTTGTTGGTGAAATCAGTTTTTTTATTCAAAAACAGAACTTAATGTACCTATAGTCTAAATATGAAAGATGTTCCTGGCATGGTTGAATTTAATTTTAATTGCGATGGAGCTATTCTCTAGTCACCTACGTCTGCATTTAATGAATTTTCATCAAAGATTCTTTCACTGTTTCAGGTATATTTTTCACCATGGTCAATATACTATCAAATGTAAAATTGAGGCTTTGAGCAGTTTTAACATTTCCTGAACCAACAAAAAAAAAAAAAAAAAAAAAAAAAAAAAATTATTTACTAAGTACAGGCAACGAGTAGTGATTAATGATTATACAATGTAGGCTTTCACGGCCGGTATTAACTTCACTCATAATTTCCGGACTGAAAGGCCATGGTCGATAAGTAAAACATTCCCCTGACGATTCGTCTTCAACAGCTTGGCCTCCGAGGATGGAGCGATTCCTTGTTGGCTGAGTGTTTAGATGTAATGGAAACGACAATTCAACAGTGTAGACCCAGGTTTATTCAAAAGTAAATTTTGAGCTTAGTAGGCCTATGTGTTTTTTTTTTTTTTTGAGGAAATTTTTGTAACAGGTAGTAAAAAAAAAAAAAAAAACGAAGTTTGAAATCTTAAACATTGAGGCAACCCTTAAACTTATACTAGACCATATGTAATCAGATCAATTAATATGAATATAAAAAAATTAGTAAACAACATGTAAAAAGGATTTTTAATAAAATGCAAGTAACTTAGTCCATGGGCATTAAAATTTATTTATTTCGTCATGCAAAAACTACATTTTCAGCTGTACCGCTACCACTACCATCAGCATTAGCCCACTTGTCACAAAACACACATCTATACCAGAGCTCAGAACTACCAAATTTACTAGAGATGCCACGAATAGTGATTTTGCCGAATACCGAAACTTCGGCCACGCTCTCGGCCGAAGCGTCGAATATTCGACAACCAAATGTTCGGCAAAAATGTGTACTGTGTAACTTTTGCGGGTGACTGACTATGACTTGATATATACAATAGAATTTGCTCTAAGATTGAAGCTAGTGTTTCGCGAGCAACAGCAGTATCAGTGACAACTGATATATGGACATCTCAGCATAATAACCAGAGTTTTACTGCGTACTGGATATCTCCACAGTTTATTCTTGAACATGCCGTTTTACCTATGAAGCCGTTCGCTGGCTCACATGCTGGTACTAATATCGCAAAAGAACTCACTGCCATTTCAGAAACATGGAATATTCCGCATAGCAAGATCCATTTACTTGTCCATGACAGTGGAGCCAACATGATAAAAGGTGTACGAGACGCAGAATATGATTCTGTAAAGTGCTTTATTCATTGCCTGCAACGAGCTGTTGAGGAATCGCTAAAATCTCAAACGGATATAACGCAGATGGTAGCTGCTGCAAGACGAATTGCTACCCATTTCAACCACTCTGGTACTGCACAAGAAAAGTTGAAATTCATTCGCTAAGAACTTGACTTGCCTAACCGCCAACTAGTACAAGATGTAGGCACTCGATGGAATTCCACATATTATTTAATGGAGAGATTATTAGAACAAAAGCGAGCTGTTTCATTGTACACAACTGATCACGAGTGTTTGATCAATTTAACACCTTCTGAGTGGCAGCTAATGTAACAATGTATCCAGCTCCTGAAACCATTCGAGGAGATTACGAGAATAAACAGCTCAGGTATTTCTGCATCTCTGAAGTGATTCCACATATCGTCACATTGTTGAAATACCTGGGGAAGGAAGAAACAGCATATAGAACACCAAATTTATTGAGAATGAGAACTTCACTACAAGCTGAGCTTGAAATACGGTTCAGCTTTGATGAAAATGATAAGTATCTGGTTGCCACTTTTATTGACCCGCGTTTCAAAACCAGTTTTCTCGGATTGCTTCAAACGCAAAGAGCAAAACAAAAAATTCTTTCAGAAGCTCTGAAAATTAATTGTAAATATTCTATTGGTTGCGGTAACGATTCTCCTCCGCGTAGTAAGAAAAGACATATTAATGAAAATGATGAAACCACTGAAATACATGAAAGTTTCTAGAACTGTTTTGAGGAAGTTGCTACTGAAAATATGCAAAATGGTGATGATGTGGAGAAGAAAAGTGTTATTGGAAATGAGATTGATTTTTATGTGAAAAATGTTCGCCTACATCGGACGGCAGACCCTTACAAGTGGTGGTCAGCAAACGCTGAACAGTATCAAGACTGACAGAATTCTCTCAGATTTACTTATCGTCTCCTGGCAGTACAGTATATAGTGAGAGGCTATTTTCAGAAGCAGGTTTAGTTTATGAGGAAAAGCGCAGCCGTTTGCTATCAAAACATGCTGAAAAAAATTGTTTTCATACATCACAACTTACCGCTGGTAGAGTTTAAGTATTAAATGTAATAACTTGGAATTAAAATAAATATATTTTTGGGTAATATGTGAGTTTTCTTTTTTCATGATTCGGTATTCGGCCGAATAGTACGCAACATTCGGCCGAATACCGAATATGGAAAAAAGTGGCCGAATAGGCCGAATACCGAATAGTAGCCGAATATTCGTGGCATCTCTAAAATTTACCACATACTAAACATGTCTCTGTGTCTTCTGTAAACACATTAACGGTGCCATCACAGTCATCATCACCACACAACACTGACTCATCTATGTCCTCTTCTGAAGTAGTTTCCTCAAAAGATATTTGCCTGCGGTATGTTTTCTTTATTTTTGCTGATTTGTGTCTGTCTTACTCTTTCCATCATTTTTCATCTTTATTTCTTTCATCTAAGTTTTAGTTATGTCTCCTGTTTGAATATACGACAGTTTTTCTAATTTAATCTTTGCTTTCAACTCCTTTTCCTTTTTTTTTTTTTTTGAAGCTATTAGAGTTCTGGTCAGAATTCTAGGGTGCTTCTTTTTTTCGTCATTCGACGTTGATCCTGCTTGATTGCGATACAAATTTAAGGCAGAAATTAATATAAGTTTTCCCTGAAACTCAGCTGTACTTTTCCTAGGATTTTTCTCTGAGGCTGGTTTTCTTTATTGGGTTTAGATTTCGATAAACCTCCAGCAGTGAACCCTGACCCTCCAGGAACTGGATCTTCGTAAACACCAGTCAATTTGGGATGAGAGTAAATTTTTTCTGTACTTTTCTTCACAGGCTCTTCATTGACCAATTTATCATCATCTTGTTGATCCATTTCCCCCTTTGTTAATTCATTAACATTTCTTGTTCTTGAATTTCTGAAGTTTAAATATCTGCTTCAGGAATGAAGTTAAATTCAATGAATTTTTCAGGATTGTAAGATAGAATTCCTGCTGCTCTGAAGCCTGAAACTCTTTTATCCATTGTTCCTACCTCCATTTAAGCTACATCAAAAATAGATGCTATATCATAAACTGTTGTCTTCTGCAATCCATTTACCCTTGAGAATCTGTCACACTCGGTGTTAAATGCCTGTTTAAGTGGACCATAGACAGATCCAGAGGCTGTAAACTGCGTGATGTATTTGGGGGTATGGATACAACTTTGATATGATTGGCCCTGTAGAATTCTAATTTATCTAAAGTGATGTGGCTACCATGATTATCCAAGATCAACAGCACTGCATCCTCCTCACTAGATTTTGGAGCCAATCTTTGAACAATTCTTCATTCGACCAGCCGTTATGAGAGCATTTGTAAATGGAACCTGCTGGTCCTTCCATTTTTAAGAGAGGAGAAATCTATTTGCGCGGATATATAAACGTATTTATTTATTTAACGGTTTATTTAGTCTGGCAAGATTACATCATACCAGGTGTTTACAGTAAATAATATACACCTTACACAAACTAACAGCATACAACACTTATATAACATTTGGCCTAAATTAAGTTCAGGAGTAATATTAACAAAACAAAAAAAACTTAATAATATTTGTGAGTAAAATACTAACTAAAATCTTAATAGTATTCGTGTTTAACTAGCTAATAATTTAATGGTATAAACTAATGCTAGTGAAAGAAGTAAACGGTACAAACTTAATACTAGTAGAATGAAGAAACAAGACGCAAACTAATAATATGGAAGGCAGAATAAAGAGATGGACACTGTATAAATCAATATTATTCAAATCTAAAAATTAAGTTTAAAAATTAAGTTATGTATGGAAGGACAGATCTTTTAGCTAGTGCTCCAATAAGTAATGCTTTATCAAAAGAGTTTTAAATGGACTGATTTTTTTGGTAGTTCTAATTTTCAGGGTAAGATCATTCCACAGTCTAGCCGCTGAAATCAAGAAGGAATTGGCTAGCGTTTCCGAGCTGTGGGAGTGAATGGCTAGTATGTTTGAGTTCAGGGATCTGCTGTTAATATTATGGGAAAGTCCTAGGTATGAGATATTGGAACAAAGGCAGGCGGGAGTTTTCAGATGTATGAGGCGGTGAAGGAGTGTGGAATCATCGTCAATCCCAAACGCACAACCACTGTAAGCGATCATATGAAGGTGAGACATGGTCATACAGTTATAGGTCACAGACGAACCTTACACAGGAGTTCATAACAAGTTCAAATTTCCTTATGTCTGCCGAACTCAAATTTTGCAGAACAACGTCACAGTAATCAAGATGGGGTAATTTAATTTAATTTAAGCACCAGAATCCGCACCAATTGCTTTTTCAAATGAGTGAGGAAGAATTTCTTACATTTATACAGAGCATGAAGGGAAGAGAAGGCTTAGCGACATACTGAAACAGTATTTTCAGACCAGTTTAATTTACTATCTACTAGGACTCCAAGATCCTTTACAGAGTCGCTGTAGTTTAACTCTGTTCCCTGAAGCTTTATTTATGGGAGATTTAATGTGAAGTTGCTGCCTATCAGTTTTGGACTAGCAATAACAACAGCCTGAGATTTAGAGGGATTCATTTTTAATCCAAGTCTCTAGGCCCAATCACAACAATTCTTAAGGTCTGAATTTATTTACTGTATTATAGTGAATATATCATTTGGTGATGCACTAAGGTATGGTTGTAGGTCGTCAGCGTACAGATGGTAATAACAGTAATGTAGGATACTAGCCACATCGTTAATATATATAGAAAAAAGAAGTGGCACCAGGACTGAGCCCTGGGGGACACCACTGTTTGCAGTTTCCCATAGCGATCTGTTTCCATTGGGATCCGTAATAGTCCAGTCAACAGGTGCTCACAAGGACCCTTAGCTGGAAAGTTTTGGGGTAGTTTTGATTTCTTCCATTTTATATGTTTTTTGGGATGCTCAATCCGAATCTGAGGTTTGCTAACAAAATTTCATGACAAAACATTGAAAAAATTGCCAAAAAGGGCCAGAAATCTCATTTTTTGCTTATAATTCTAAATCTATCAACTTTTCGTAAGTAACCTCCCTATTCAAAATGAAAGTACATAAAATTTCATACAAATTTCTCCATTAAAGTTCTCGGAAGAAGCGTTCGGGCTCAAGCGCTAGTTGAAAATTGGCGTATTTAGCTTATCTCCGCAAAAACGCACTTATTCCACTCCAGAACTCAAATTTATTATCAAAATCTGTCAATATTAGTGATTTACTGTTAGTTTTATGTTGCATACAATGTAGTCTAGTTTTATTTTTTTTTCCCTAAATATAATTTCTTTTAAATAAAAAAAAAATCAAAGAAGGTCGATGTTTACGGATTCAGTTACGAGGTCTAATTGTGGGGCTGTAACCACCTATTTTACTATTACATCTAACGTGTTTATTCAATATCTTGATCTTCTTATCTAACATACGACACCCTTATACTTTTAATAAGTTATCACAGAATAATTCATTCATTATTATTTAATCCTGTAAATGAGGCAGCACTGATGAGCAGGCACGTGCGCAGGCGACTGAGAAGGGCTCACGAGGGGTCATTCCCACTCATCTGCCTCTCTCCATCAGTGGAGTATTTAGGAATTTTCCGAACCCTGGAAAAAAACTATAAGATTGCTGCCACCGTCCCCAGATGGGCATGAAAGGAATACATCGGATTACTGGTGGTGATTTTCGCGTTGTAAAGTTCAAACGAATCGAAAGAGTGTAGCCTCTTACGATCATCAATAGCTCTGTTCAAGTCAGGGCTGCAGTTATCAATCCAATCAGACTTTTTCAACGAATGACTATCGTGAAACATTCAGATGAAGAGCAGAGAAAGTTTCTGGGTTATGAACTTATTCCCTACCCTCTCTCTCTTTATGATGAGCATGGAATAAGGGAAGGAACAAAATGGAGCTTATACAGGGCTTTTGTGCAAACTGAACAGTCGGACTTGAGTAATATAAAATATGTTATTTTTGAAGGAGGGTTTTTGATACATTGGGTCAAATGGCAACAAGGCCAAACATATGCAGAAATTTGCAGCAGTTATGTCTCATATATTAAGTCACACTATAAACCAAATCATTTTCGATGGGTACGCTGACGAAGCTCGTGAAAGTACCAAGCGCCTAGAAAGATTGAGAAGAGCGCAAATAAAACAAAGTGCTGCGATATCATATAGTGAATCAATGGTCCCCACTGTCTCACAGCAGAGTTTTCTTGCAAACTCCAAAAACAAGAGCCGATTGATAAATATGACAACAATAGAAAAATTTGAGGAATGAAAAATTGTTTCACAACAAGCAGTGGAGGCTGCTAATATCTTGATTATCACAACAGCTCTACAGTCGGCCTCTTCGAATGATATGTGACAGTGGTTGGGGAAGATATCGATCTTTTTGTGATTTTTATTGGCCTGTGTAGCCATAACATAAAGAATATCTTATTAATGAAACCAGGAAAAGGAAAGGAATCTGAGGTCATTTACAATCCTCATGTTACTGACAAAACCATATCGGACCATATATTGTTCCTGCACGTGATGAGTGATTGTGACACCACTTCTGCTTGTTCAATCAGGGTAAATTGAAATTTCTTAAAGATCTGCAGAAGAACAATGACTTGCTACGAGTTACTGATGCTTTCAAAGACTCTCATGAATATCAGGACGACATTGCCGAAACAGGAAACATGTTTCTCATGGCTCTGTATGGGAAAAAAATCAGAAGCTAGCCTGAACGATTTAAGATTCAGGTAATACGTAATATCATCGTACAAGAGCAAACTCAACTTCACCTCTTTAAACCCCACTGAAGATGCTGCACGACAACATTCACTAAGAGTTTACATTCAGGCGCAGCAGTGGTTATCCGGTCGAACCACTCTCGATGAGCAACATAGAGACCCGAACGAATGAGGCTGGATAAAAATATACCACTTAAGATCCTATACCAGACTCAGTACTCCGTTACATTTCTTGCAAATGTAAAGAAAGTCTGCCATCGAAATTGTTGATGCAGGAATGCATATCTACACTGTTCCCCGTTCTGCACATCTTGCGAAGGTTTTTGTGAAAACGTCGAGCCTCCGGATGTCAGCATTGTCATGGACGAAGAAGAGACTCAACAAAAAAACCGAGAACAGACTGAAGAAGGACACCTACACGATGCGGAAGGTATGTCTAATCTCACAGTCTATTTAGTATTCGTTCGTCTCTCCTTAAGGTATGTTGACAAGTTAATGTTTTCTCACCACCTCTTTCATTTTCTAGATCATTAAGTCACGACGTTGTCAAAACAAATACCAGCACCTATACCAATACCATCCGACTTCAAAGAACCTCAACCACTACCTTCTAAACGGCAAAGATCTATGTTATGTTCATCATAGTATGTAACACAATTAATTATTAAAACATATGACAATTTTAAAATAACTTTGTTAGAATTAAAAAAAAAATTATTGTTTGAATTTGAACAATTTCGGGCCCCTTTAAAATTTTTTAACATTATTTAATTTTGGAAAAAAAAGACCTGTATCTTTACGTAATATATGATATAAGTAAGATATGTACAGAGAACTGTGAGAAATTCTCTAATATTGACAGCCTTTTTAATAATAAATTTGAGTTTTGGAGTGAAATAAGTGAATTTTTGCGGAGATAAGCAAAGTGCGCCAATTTTCAACTAGCGCTTGAGCCCGAATGCTTCTTCCGATTAAAAAACTTTAATGGTGAAATTTGTAGGAAATTTTATGTACTTTCATTCTGAATATAAGTGCTATTTACGAAATATTGATAGATTTAGAATTATAAACCAAAAACCGCCAAAAAAATGAGATGTTTTGGCCTTTTTTGCAATTTTTTTCATTGTTCCGTCACGAAAATTTGTTAACAAACCTCAAATTCGGATTCAGCACCCCAAAAAACATATTGAATGGAAGAAATCAAAACTACCCCAAAACTCTCCAGGTAAAAACACTATTTGACTGGACTATAACACAATGCTGACGGTTCCTCAAATACGATTGGAAATAGTCAACAGTGCAGCTGGAAAAATGTAATCCCCTCAGTTTGGACAGGAGTATGTCAAGGTCGACGGTGTCAAATGCCTTGCTGAAATCAAGAAGTATCACAATTGTTATTTTTCGTCTGTCCATAGCAAGTCTTATGTCGTCTGTTACCTTTATTAGTGCAGTCGCCGTACTGTGTTTTTTTCGAAAAACGGACTGGAAATTATCTAGGTTGTTGTGCGCGTTAAGGTGCTTAGTGGTTTGGTCATGAACTAAGTATTCAAGAGCCTTCGAAAAGGCAGGTAATAAACTTATTGGTGGATAATCTGAAGGTTCAACAGGAGAGGTTTTCTTTGGTAATGGTTTGATTAAGGTCCTCTTCCAAACTTTTGGATATGTTCCAGTAAGTATAGAAAAATTAAAGATATGTGTTATAAATGCGGTAATTACATCCAATATACTCGTATTATTAAACATTTTGATATCGATGTCATCTACCCCTTTTGCATTAGATTTTATCCGCGCAATAGCTTTCCTCACCTGCTTTGTAGTCGTAAGTGACAAGTGAAATTGTTGGGTGTGGTTTACTATCGAATTTTGGTGAATGATTACTTGAATTTTTAATGCGGGGTCAATTTCGACTGTTCGAGTAGAAAAGTGGCTGTTAAGCTTGTCTAGTGGCATACGAATAACTGAGACGTAATTTCTTTTGCCGATTCCCAAGGCGCGAAGTTTCTTCTACAAAGCAGTAGGGGTTGTGCTTTCAGTAATGACCTTATGAGCGTAATGAAGTTTAGCGTTTCTCATGCCTTGCTTAGTACGATTGCCCAGTGTTCTACAGTGTTGGTAGTTATCGTCTGAGGGGTTTCGTCTGTAAAGTCTATGAGCGGTATCTCTTTCGGTCATAAGTTGTCTTATGTCTTCAGTTAGCCATGGTGCTGGAGCTCGTTTAACTATCCTTTTCTTAGGCGGGGCGTGTCTGTCATACAGTTCAGTAATCATATCGGTCAGTTTTGCAACTTTTGCTTCAATAGAAGTCAGTGTGCAAATTTCGTTCCAAGGTGTATTGGTCGCGTCAGTCAGTAACGCCTCGTAGTTAATTTGTCTAAGATATCTGTATGTTATTGTTATTGGATGGTGTCTCGGAGTTTCTAGAAGGTATGAAGTGTCTATGATGTCATGTCCCGGATATACATGGGGCGGATAGCTAACCGTAGTTTAAAATTTTATCGTTTTGCTTTATTATAATGAGGTCAATTAATATTTGACTATTTCCGACATAGTGGGTGGTATTTAGTGGGGGAATATTCAAACCACAAGTTTCAATGATTCGCTTTAAATTTATGGTAGAGGGTTGATTATTTAATAAGTTTGTGTTAAGCTCACCCATTAAAATTACATGTTCGTATTCTGGTACAATTGAGGATAGGGCTGCATAAAATGAATCTAAATTATCAGCATTTGGGGTTTATATGCCACAGAAATTAAACACATTTTATTTTGTATAGTTAACTCTAGAAAAATAAATTCGGGTTATTTATGCCTAGTACTATAGGAGGCAATCCTAATTGTAAATTTTATGTTAGATCTGATGTAAGTAGCCACTCCACCTCCCCTTCTCTTTAATCTATCATTTCTGTAGAGAGTGTAACCATTTAATTCTATGAAGTTGTCGCTAATTGATGGTTTAAACAATGACTGAGACAAGAATTACGTCGAATCCGGAGTTTTCAAAAATATATTCAAACTCAATAAAATGTGCGACGAGAGATTGTGTATTAATATGTGCCACGTGAGGTGCTTGTGAACTTATCCCGGTAACGTTTTGCAATGATACAGAGCTGGGGTGGGTAATTATGTCAGCGCACGTGGAATTTGGTGGTGGGGGAGTGAATGTCGACATTCACAGGGCTGTCGTAAGAAGTGGTTTCACTGGGCATGTGGGGAAGAGGAAACGGGGGAAATAAATGAGGCTCTCCCATGGTTTTGTTCACTGTGTGTTAGGGATGATAGGATGTGGGAGATGGGTGAAACGATTAGGGAGTTGCGTGAAAGGATCAGGGTTCTTGAGGCTCGTCCTGTGGAGGCTCAGCCTCTGCAGACGTGGTCTGTGGTGGCCTCGCCTGTGGAGGTTCAGCCTGTGGAGGCTCAGACTGCACAGGCACAGCCTGTGGGGGCTGAGCTTGTCGAGGCTCAAGCTGTAGAGGCAGAAAGTGGAGATAGTGGGTTGGAGGAAGTTGATAAGGATGGGTGGGAGCTGGTAACAGGTCGTA
>CM061920.1:147427745-147612705 GCA_031002005.1 Vandiemenella viatica
GGATATGATATTTTACCTTACCTTGCAATTTTATTTAAAATAAGTCTGGAGTCTTGCTGCTTACCAGAGGATTGGAAAAGAGCTATATATGGTATTACCAGTTCATAAAGGAGGGTTTAAAACTACAGGGCAATTAGTTTGACATCAGTGATAGGCAAAATGATGGAGAGATTGATATGCAACTATATCAGAAATATCTGTGAGGAAAGAAACTGGTTTGCATATAGACAACATGGTTTTAGGCGAGGATATTCAAGTGAATCCCAGATGCTGGGCTAAATGCAAGATAATTCTATAGAATTGGACAAGGGAGCTCAAGTTGATAGTGTGGCTCTAGATCTTTCTAAGACATTTGACAGAGTGAATCAAAATGGAACATTTCACATAGGGATGTTTTGTCATATCTCCAATATCACTTCTATTACTCTGTAGAAGAATACTTGAAATTTACTAACTGAAGTAATTAACATAAATATCTTAAATTATAATTGAAATGTCTGATATCATTATGTATAATGTACATGTATGTGATTTAGAGGAAAAATAAAATACCAACATTACTACTAGAGAAAAGCACAGAATTTATGTATTACAATAGGGAGACTGATAAGAAGAGAACACCAGGTTCACCACCAGATGTTTGAACGTCCTTGTGCAATACCGGTTGTGCCGTCCCCTGTCTAACTAAGGCCAGTAGTGTATCTACGAATTTTCTGAACCAGGTCAAAAACCATGAGATATGAACATTATTTTGCCGCCCCCATTAACCATGCGTGATGCACGCCTTGCATGCCTGCTTACTATGGACCTGGAGAACACAGTATAATTATGAGACAGCAAACTAAACAAAGTATTTTCAGCAGCAAACAGGAAGCTAAAGATGGAATTATTAAGAATATAATCAGTTCAGAGGAACCACTGAATGATTTATCTAGAAATTTCTTTAGCTATGTTAGAAAACTGAGGGGAAGATATCCAGACAGTTAAAGACAAGTATGGAGAAGAAGTTACTGAGTTTTTGAAAAAGGCAGAGATATTAAGTGATTGGTTAGATGCAAACATTAGTGAGCATGATTCATGAATAGTAGAGGGGGTTAGGGATTGGAATAAGTTACCAAGAGAATTGATAAATAATTTACCAAAAACAGTGAAACAATTTAAAGTTGAAATTTGTAGAGGCCAAAGTATGTGGGTACAGGAAAGAGGGGAAAGTGGGTGTTTACTGAAATTGCTACCAGAGTTTGTGCTCCATCGCAATTAAATTAAATTAATAAATTAATTCATCAGACAAAAAGCTTTTTGACAAAAGTAGAAATGACCTACAAAAAATTTGACATTGTTCCTAAAGATATTATGAAAGGAGTAAGAAAGCTAATAAAACATAAAGATCCAGTATAAATAATATTGCTATAGATATCTTGAAGATAGCAGGATATGATATTGTAAATTATTTTGGAATTTAGATTGAATTTGGAGACTTGCTACTTACCACAGGAAAAGTGTGATTGTAATACCAGTTTATATAGAAAGGTTGACAAATAGGGATTAAAATTACAGGCCCATCAGTTTTATGTGTTAGGTAAATTAGTGGAGAGATTGATATGCAATAGCATCATTTTGGAGAAAGAAACTGGTTTTCATATAGACAACATGGTTTTAATTTAATTAATTATTTGCGATGGAGCACATGTTTTGGTCGCAATTCCCTCAGCCATCCAGTTACCCCCTCCTATTATTATTATTATAATTTTTTTTTTTTTTTTTTTTAAATTATCCTACCTTGAGTCCCTATATACTTCTGTGATTTACGAATTTAAATTCCTTCAGCATTTTTGACAAATTATTAATCACTTCCCTTAGTAATTTATTTCAGTCCCTGACTCCCTTACCCAATAGAAAATATTTCTCCACTCCTGAATGCATGTAACTCAGGTCTAGCATGTGCCCAGTGCCAGATATAAGGGCGCCACCCGGGTCGCCCGGTTCTGGAGGGCACCATGCATGCCAGCTTAACTTATCCACTTAATTTAAATCCCTATCGATAAAAACAAAAAATAAATTTAGCATATTAAATTTTTTGAACTTATCTCGTGGGAGTGAGTATGAGTACGTATTCTAACACGACCTGTCATTTTGTCGCTTGTCATATCACTCACTAACTAAAGTAGTACGAAAGAGATGCATTGAGCAGCAGGCGAGAAATGGCAACTCATATTAGGCATCCTGTATTATCCTTTCTTTGCTTTCTACTTAATCATTAGTTCACAAACAAATTTAAAACCATTTTAGAAAAACTTGTACATTATCAATAACTTACCTACAAATTGTTTATTTATTACTTGTGTGGTAACTATATTTAGTTAGTATTCATAGTCAGGGAAGTCCCTGTAGAGTGAATGAGCTCAGAATAATGGGTAATACTTGCGGAGCGATTGAGTCATTTTATTTGTGGGGAAGTCCCAATAAATATTTTTCTGAAGTGACTAGTTCGTAAAATAAGTCATTAACAAATGAATGAAATGATAATAGTTCATTTCATTCCACTTCTATCTAAATATTGACTGGCACGGTTCAGTATGTAGTAACTTAGTGAGTGGTGATGAAATATTGTAATTATTGACTTAGATGAAATTGTAAGACTTTGGTTGAAACTAAATACTTAAAAAAAGGAGATTATGTTTTACTATTATTGCTTATCAAGCAATTATATAGTGACTGAAGTGAATGTCATGGCTGTGATATTATTTTTGGTAAATCTGAACAAATTTTTATCTTTCAGTTACATATTCAATGTTTTTAAGCTAATTACATTTTCTTACAAATATTTTTATATTTGTTATAGATGTAATAGAGCAATGCCTACACTTGTTGAATTATGGCAGAAAATAAAGAAACAATTTAAAAAAGCTAGCTGGTTCAGAAAATCGTAAAAGAAAAGCTGAAAAAGATTAAGTCTTTGAAAATACTTAAAAACATATGACTGTTAATAAATATGTACTTGAAAGGAATTTTCAAGGCGAGTTTTACATCAGAATTGAAAGCCACATAACGGTCAATATTTCTTTAGATTCTGAACAATTAGGCACTAAAATTATGCACTCATCTATTCAAGGTGACCAGTTGACCAGCCCATTAAATCTTTACATGATCCGTCCCATTAGTCTCAAGATATGACTTCTCTGGCTGATAAAAGTATCAACATGCATGGAATAAAAGAATACAATGTTTTTGATGTAGCTATGCGGTCATAAGTACTTAATGTGAGGAATATAGATCCTCATAAGTAGGCCTACATTTAAATAATATTCCGAAAGATGAAAATTGGCATCATTTCTCATTACTCAAGAAAGGTTTCAATCGAAGAAACTATTAGACGTCGGTGGTTAGTTTATTTAGTATTAAACAATAATGTACTTTGTGTATGTTGTAGATAGTTTGATTTAAAGTCAACTACAAATTTGACCACTACTGGAGGCTTAAAAAATTGGAAACATTTCAGTGAAGCTTCAAAAATGCATGAAAATAGACCTGCACATAAAAAAAGCATTTATCCAATGGACTGAACCCAAATCAGGTTCAGCTATTGACAAGGAGGTAATTTCTAAAGAAAGATTATGATGGAACAATGTGCTTCACAGATTGAAGCACATTGTTGTGGCAAAAATATACAAAATGAATTTAAAGAACTCATGGCACAAATAGTTATATCTACAATAGCATCCTGCATGAAAGATGCAAAGTATTATGCAATCATAGCTTATTGTACTCCTGATATAAGTCATAAAGAGTAACTTTCAATAACATTAATATGCACCGACATAACTGAGGATGCTGTAAGCATAAAAGAATATTTTATTTCATTTTTGCTAATATATGATTTTACAGAAAACGATTTAAAAACATTTAGTGATCATGACCTTAACATTAATGACTGCAGAGGACAGGGTTATGATAAGGGTGCAAACATGGAGTGGAAAAATAAAGGTGTACAAAAAAGAATTACGGACATAAATCCGCTTGCGTTTTTTGTACTATGTGGATGCCATAGTTAAAATTTATTATTATGTGATGTGACAAAATCATGAGTAAAATCCTTTACCCTGTTCAGAATTTTACAAAAAAACGTTTAATTTATTTGCAGAATCAGTAAATAGATGGAAAATTTTAACCTATCATTTGAAAATATACACCCTGAAAAATTTGAATAACATGTGCGGGAAAGCTCGAACTGAAAGCCTCAAAGCGGTTCGTTATCAGTTATTTGAAATGCATGATGCTTTGGTTTCCTTGGCCGATGTTACCAATCTGCGATGTCACACGAAGCGACCACACTGGCAGGACAAATAAAAGATTTTAGATTTATTGTTTCTGTTATGGTATGATGTTATTTTTCAAATTAACATTGTAAGCAAAGCAACTTTGTCGACTTTACCGAAATGCTTGATAAATGTTGCTCTTATTTGAAAACATATAGACAAACAGATGTCAAGCAAGCTATTATAACAACTGAATTAGCATCAGAACTTACACAGCCAATTTTCAAACCACAAATGTGACTAATGTAGACCAGGTAAAAATGACCGAGCGTGGTGGTGAAACGGCTAATGTTCTGGCCTCGCATTCGGGAGGACTGCGGTTCGAATCCCTGTCCGGGCTTCCAAATTTGGGTTTTCCATGGTTTCCCCCAATCACTCCAGGCAAATGCTGGGGTGCTTCTTCAAATTCCTTCCCATTCCTTGCCCCCCCCCCCCCATCCTTTCCCATCTCTAAAGACCTTGCTGTTAGGGAGACGTTAAGCAGATAAAAAATAGTGAAAATGCACAAATAACTAATCCAAAGAAAAGTGGAAGCCGAGTTCTTTTGGACACCGTGCTTATATATATGAAGGAAAGATTTCGACAGATGCAAGTTTTTCTGTCACATGGAATTTCTTAGTTATCATAAAAAAATTCAAAATAAGGAAGAACAAATGTGACATTATTCTGTACGGTAAGAAAAGTTAACGGTCAACTTTAAATCTGATATTGATGGAGATTTGGTGTGCAATGAAATTTTAAGTCTGCAACATGTCATATATTTATCTTGTATATTTTATGTTGTCTTAGCTCGTATTTTCTACTTATTTATTTCGTAGTCATAGTAAAAATATCTGTTTAATTATTTAATGTAATTTCTTCTGAAGTTTTCTAGCTTCGCCAATAACCAATGAACTTATATGCTTTGATTCCTTTTTATTTATAAAGTCATAACATCTTTAATCATCCGAAGTTATACAGGTTCTTTTACGCAAGCAACTTCAAATTCAAAACGAACACGACAAGTTCTCACCAAGTTCGCCGATCCTGAGCTATCTTTCATCTGTTTTTCCAAACATTACCCTTAACTACCAATTTTCTCTAAGAGAAAATATTATAGTTATTCATACCACAAACACTAGCTTGAAGACAGTCAGGCAACACCTATTGAAATATTAAACTTTATCAAAAAGAACAATGTTTAAGAGTTGTATCACAACACCTTGATATTGCTGCATATTCTGTGGCAAATGGGAATTTTTCAAAACTAAAATTGATAAAAACGAACTTGAGGTCTACAATGTCTTAAACAAGATTAACTAGTTTGGCATCACTGTCTATTGTAAATCAAGTTGCAGAAAACCTAGATTTTGCAAATCTTATCAGAGAATATACCAACAAAAAGCGAGAAAAATAAGATTTTAGTTGTTTTTACTTTTCGTTTTTCATTAAATGTTTCATGATTAACTGACAGACAATACAGGTACATTGTTTAGAGAGTTAAATATGTCATTATAATTAATAATAATTACATGTTTGTAATATTTTATTAATTCCATAAAAATATGGTGCAAAATTCAAAATAAGTTTTTTAATTATAATCCAAAATTAAAGGGCACCAAATGCGTGACTCGCCCAGGGTGCCTAGATGATTAAGTCCGGACCTGCTTGTCCCCATTGTCATCTTTTCCTTTCCATGCATTACCTCTAATTCTTTGACCAATACCTCTCCAAGCCCCATGACCAAATATGCTTTTTACACTCCCAGCACTCTCTTCAGCATCTCCCTATCTTTTGATAACTCCCAGTTCATCTCCTTTATCATATCAGTTACCTACTGTGTCTTGCAGTAATTTCCACAAATAAATCGAGTGGCTCTCCTTCGCACGCTATCCAATTCACTCTTTTTTTTTTTTGCTGCTTAACGTGTCTTAATAGCGAGGTCTTTAGAGATGGGAAAGGATGGGGGCAAGGAATGGGAAGGAATTCAGCCATGGCCTTTTAAAGGAAGCATCCCGGCATTTGCCTGGAGTGATTTTGGAAACCATGGAAAACCAAAATCTGGAAGCACGGACGGGGATTCGAACCGGCGTCCTCCCAAATGCGAGGCCAGAATGCTAACCGCTACACCACCACACTTGGTTATCCAGTTCACACATTTAATAGCCTAGCTAAACCACCCTATTTAGTTTCAGTCTGACTAGAGTTTCGTAACCTAATTCCCTCACTTCTCTGGTACATTCTCTCATTACCCTCTCCAGTAAATGAAAGATTTTGTAAGCATTTCCTACCAGGTAAGTTTATCACCAAATTGATTGCCAGCTTGTTCCCATGGTCATAATTTCCTTCCATGCAATACTCCTAATTCTTCGACCAATATCCCTCCAAGCCCCATCACCAACAAATGTCTTGTACACTCCCAGCACTCTTGTCACTCCTTCTTCTAACGACTGGGTTTAGTATCAATAGAGTTTGCAGGCTTTTATCCCATGTACACTGTGGAGAAGTATGGGATTTACCCAGAAAGAGTGAGTGCACAATCTGGTGATTAGGTATTTTGCTCCACCAACAGACAACTGCTAGCCAAATTGTGATGAAGAAAAGTTCTTCTACCACCAGCTGTTGAACCAGCCAATTATGCTGGATACCATCATAGTGTCACAATCACCTGAGCCAAAGGGGCAAACTAATGTTACATAGCAGGATTAAGATGGGAGAGTATTGGGAACAGCTAAAGGGGGAGCTGTACTACTTAGTTGGGTATACCAGCAAGGAATGAAGATAAATGCCAAAAAGTATAATCTTATTGTATATGCATTCAGAAAAAAGGTTTTGTTTGGTTGTTAGATGGAGGAATATTTATTTGTTTTAAACATGTTGTAACATATACGCTAAGACTAGTTTTTAAGTATTAATTTTAAGTGACAATAATTTTTGGTCAGCGGGCGCGGCCAAAGAAAATTATATATAGTAAGAGAGAGAAGTGTGTGATCGTTGAGAAACAAAGAGAGCACGCATGGACTGTATTAAGATTGCGAGAGTTCTTTTTTTGTTTGTTTGTTTGTTTGTTTTGGCTACAGGGTTTTGAATAAACATTTCATGTTGTTGGTGTATATGTGTGGTTTTTTCTTGTTTATTTAACACCATATCCAACTAAATGCCTTACATTAATATGCACAACTGCCAAAACAAATAAAAGGCATCATTGGCAGGTTATAACCTGGCTTTCCTGGTGAGGTTGAAAAGAATATAGCCAGGTTATAATGTGTGTCATTTCTACTTAGGTGTAGGTGATTCCCTGTGAAGCCCAGTTTACCAAAATATGTCTGCAGGAACAACCCTGTTGAAAAACATATCTTCCCCTGGTAGTAGCTCTTCCACTAGATTTACCTGCCTCACAACTAAGTTTAACTTGGTTAATTATGGAAATCCAGGAACTACAGCCATTTCACCATCCTAAGTTGTGGATCCTTCATCATCTTCCCTCAGGTACAATAACTGTCACTTATGTGTTCTACATACTCAACTATATCTGGGAATATCATTTGATAATGTACTCAGATAGTTAGGACATGCTGTGTTGGATGTAGACAGAGGTTCCAAAATCATGTATTTACTGGAAATGCGATGAGTGTATATTTTAGGGAACTTAGAAAACTGATATACAAATCCTGATTAGACCATTGCTCGAGCATGCATTTGTAGTATGGGATCACATTATGTGTATAAATGCTTAGGTGGCTATGGCGCAAATGAGCATAGGTAGATTGAGTTGTTGAAATTCCAGCAGGATGGAAACATTAATTTATAGAATCATGGAACAACATTGAAAATCATTGGAAGATGGATGAAGAAGGTGCTGTGAGTGTATAAAGCATGTGGCCTGGATGGATTTATGTAGAAAAATTGGAGTGTTACACGGAAGGAAAGAGATGATCAGGACCATAAGTTGGAAAGTTTCTATTGTAGGGAAGGGAACCAGAGACTAGAGTAAATTACTGATAGATATTCTCAAACATTTAAATAATTAATTATCAAGCATATCAGAATACAGAAGTATGTCCATTGAGAACTGTCATTTAGGGGGAGCGTTAACCATTGTAATTACTCCATAATAATAATAACAATGATGATGATGTAGGTATAGTTAATGGATATTCATCAATACTAAATATCTGTATAAACTGCTCTCGGGTGACTAGCCATCTTCATGGCGGCAATGAATCTAGTCGCCGAAATATCGTGTGACAACGCACTCCTGACTCGGCTAGTCACCCGAGAGCAGTTTTATACATTCTCAATGCCGAGAAAGACTTTGTTCTTATATACTAAATATCTGTTTTTACTTTTTTTTGATTATGAAGAAGTGATTATTAAAGCAAATATTACATGTACTATGCTATTTACAAATCTATGGTTAACACTGAAGCCACTGGTTTTCATAAGTCTAGTTGTAAATTAATTTAATTGCAATGGAGTGCATGCCCTTCACACCCATTCTTCCCCTTTCCTGTACCGTACCCAGTTGCTTTTGCCCTCTACAAATTTCAACTTAAGATTCTTTCAGCATTTTTGTTAATTTATTCATTTCTCTAGGTAACTTATTCCAATCCCTGACATCCTTACCTAAAAAAGAAAATCTTCCCTCACCCTACATCAATAACATATGCCTTAAAAACTTCCATGACTCTCTTCACTCTCCTCCCATTCTAGCTCATTTATCATTGTAGTTACTGGGAATGGTGCACTGATTTATACACTAACAATGTTGAGAAATTCCTACCCTGATTTTTTTGTACCTTTTGAGAATCATTATACTCAGGAAAACACTTTTTTGTCCAGCCCAGTAGTTTTTACCTTATTTAGCACCATTTTATGGCTCATTCAGTCAAAAGACTTTGGAAGGTTTAGTGATACACTAACCACTTGCCCTCCCTCTTCCATTTCATCCAAAATATTTTGTATATAGCCTACAAACTGAGTTTCATATTAATATCCTGGCCTAAAGCCATGTTGTTGACTTGAAAACCAGTTACGTTGCTCACAGACATTTTTGATGTGATTGCATATTAATCTCTTCATTACTTTTCCTACAATTGATGTCATTTGATTGTCCTGATTTTTTTTACCCTATTTGTTGCCCTTAGTTTATGTACTGGTACTACTATCACACATTTTCAGTCCTCTGGTAAGCAGCAAGTATCCAATTTAAATAATGTTTTAAGATAAGATCTGATGTCAAATCTTCCTCACTTTAAGACATATGTAGCAATATTATCTACACCAACACTTTTATGTTTTCCCAGCTTTTATTCGTTCCTTTATTATTTCCTCAGGATGAATTTCAAATTTTTTAGTCTGCTGATATCTAATTGTGTGCATAAGTTCATTCTTCAATTCACACCCATTTCTGAATCATTCTCCCTAATGGTTTCACTAAACCAGTTATTAAAATCTCAGCCTTTTTCAAATTCTTAATAACTTCTTCTCCATTCTTGTTTAATAAAATTCTTCTGTAGAAAATTAAACTGCTTTAAGACTGGAAGACAAGTGTATTATTATTACTTAACATGGATTAAATGCATCCACTTAATAGTTCTAAAAATAAAAACTTGTAATAGTTCTTTTTGTATCACCTCAAACAAAACATTTACCATTGCGTTGTGGTAGTCCTGACACAACCATATAGGCATCACCAATAGTTTCGACTTTGTATACATCATAGTTTTGGATCAGTGAATCAAACAAGCGATAAAGCATATTGAGTAAAGTAACAACTTGCATAGGAGAACTCATAGCTGATAACTGTGTGAAGCCAACTATATCACTGAAGAATACAGTAGCAGACTCATAGTTCTCTGCTGTAACCTGCAAAAATATATTTATATTTAATACATTATATTCAGCTAGTGTAATTCTTTATAGAAACAAGCTGATAAAATTAATCAGGAAAATTTCAAAAGAAAATTAAACCTTTCACATATGTTACACTGTAAAGCAAAATATCCTTTTTTGAAAGAATGATGAGAATGGTTTAAGGCAGTGAAACTAAGGAAGGATAAGGAATGTAATCAAAACACATACCATAAATGAAGGCAGCCAGGCATCGACAAACACAAAAAACAGTGTGAACACATGTAACACAATAATTCAGTGTTGAACCTATGTCTCTCAAGTAGAGGATACACAGGAGAGGAAATTGGAGATGCGATTACACTGACAACTGCCAAGTGATTTACTTGACAGGCATCAGTGTGATCACATCACAACAGTTTCATCTACTTGCAATATGAAGGTTCAATGTCAATATATTGTGTCATATGTATTCATATTTACTCTTTTTGTGTTTGTCAATGCATAGTTGATAAGTGTAGGATTTACTTTCCCCTGTTTCCTTATTTTTACATCTACAAAATGTCTTTTTAGGTTGATATGAATTTACACTGAATAGCAAAAGAAACTGGCACACCTGCCTAATATTGTGTAGGTCCCCCATGAGCATGCAGAAGTGCCACAACATGACTTGGTATGGACTCGTCTAACGTCTGAAGTAGTGCTGGAGGAAATTAACACCATGCATCCTGCAGGGCTGTCCATAAATCCGTAAGAGTATGAGGGGGAGCAGATCTCTTCTGAATGGCACGTTGCAAGGCAGATATGCTCAATAATGTTCATGTCTAGGTAATATGGTGGCTAGCGGAGGTGTTTAAACTCAAAAGAGTGTTTCTAGAGCCACTCTGTAGCAATTGTGGATGTGTGGGAATTGCCCAAGTCCGTCGGAATGCACAATGGACATGAATGGATGCAGGTGATCAGCGAGAATGTGTATGTATGTGTCACCTGTCAGAGTCATATCTAGACATATCAGGGGTCCCATGTCACTCCAGCTGCACATGCCCCACACCATTACAGAGCCTCCACCAGCTTGAACAGTCCCCTGCTGACATGCAGGGTCGATGAATTCATGGGGTTGTCTCCATAAATCGTACACATGCATCCACTCGATACAATTGGAAATGAGACTTGTCAGACCAGGCAAGATGTTGCCAACCATCAACAGTCCAATGTCGGTGTTGACAGGCCCAGGCGAGGCATAAAGCTTTGTGTCGTGCACTCAGCAAGGATAGATGAGTGGCCTTCGACTCCAAAAGCCCACATCGATGATGTTTCATTGAATGGTTCACACACTGACACTTGTTGATAGCCCAGCACTGATATCCACAGCAATTTGCGGAAGGGTTGCACTTCTGTCACGTTGACCGATTCTCTCCAGTCGTCATTTGTCCCATTCTTGCAGGATCTTTTTCTGGTCGCAGCAATGTCAGAGATTTGATGTTTTACCAGATTCCCGATATTCATGGTGCACACATGAACACATGAAAAGGTCATATAGGATTATCCCCACCTCATCACTACCTTAGAAATGCTGTGTCCCATCTCTCGTGTGCCGACTATAACACCACATTCAAACTCACTTAAATCGTGATACCCTGCCATTGTAGCAGCAATAACTAATCTAATGCCTGCACCAGACACCTGTTATCTTATATAGGTGTTGCTGACCGCAGTGCTGTACTCTGAGTGTTTACATATCACTGTGTTTGCATACACATGCCTATACCAGTTTCTTTGGCTGTTTAGTGTATATTCCTGAGTGACACAAAATTAAATACCAATAAAAAATTTCTTCATATGCATGAAAAGCCAAGAAAGTGACAGAAGAATGATTCATAATGCCATTATGAAAATTACACCCTTCTTAGTATTGAAAAGATTTTTATTTAATTTTTTCATTTAGTTACTGGTTATACAATATCCAGCTTATTGATTTTAATTAAAATAGCAGTTATTACATAGCTATATATCTCAGTGCTTGAACAAAGTGGAATTTTCTGACCTTTCTTTGAATGCAATACAGTTAGGTCACATTCCTTAGCAGAACAGAGACATTTCTACAATTGGGGGTAAAATAGGAAAAATCTGTCAACATTTTCTAAATTTTTCATTGAAATCCTTTTAAAATTAATTTACTCTGCAGAATTTAATGATAAAAAATGAAACATGTTACAGGTTATGAAATTATTCTGATAAAAACACTCTTCAATGTGAGAAATTAAAAGGATAACTAATTACATGAGCTCAATTTTATACTAAGCAAAAGCATTTTCTTAAAGCTTGTTATTTACAGCTCTCAATAGTCAATTTAAACTTGTTTCTCTTCTAAGTAGGTACTATTTTACAATTTCATTTATGAAATACATTTCTGTTTCCTTTCAAAGTTCATTATATATCTAGCCCCACCATACATGTCCCTACAACTACCATTAATTTTTTTTGGTCAGAAAGAGCATGCTCTGCACAATTTTAATCTGGATCATAGTGTATCTTTTTCTCATAATAAAATCAGTTTTCTCTGTTTTAAAAAATATAGAGTATAGTTTGGTTATATTTTCCATACAATATGTGAGAATAAATATTGAGCCAGAGGAGCTACATACAATTTTTCAAATGATTTCTTTCACTTGCCACAAGCAACCATTCACTGTCAACAATATCTAATGTGTTTTATATGGGAATAACTAAGTTCAGTATATGGCTTCTCTGCAATTCTCAAGTTCTAGAAAGAGCTTGTAATGATTCGCTAAGCTCCCCGTTAAATATCACTTTTTATTGTGTATAAAGTAAAGGAATAGAATATTTTTCCATTTCTTGGGATGTCTGTATGTTCGAAAGATGCACATTGAAAGGATAAGAGGCAAGGATTTTACGCTTCAGTGAAGGGCAGACGGGCTGGCGCCTTTTGGGCAGAATGTTAAGAGGATTAGGGATTTCTGTCGGGCAGGCGGTAAACAGAATTCCTTCCTCCCGAAGGAGGCATCGGCTCGCGAAGATTGCCGAAATTTAACGTGGCGAAGAGAAACTACAGATTCACATGACGTCAGATGGTCAGCCAATCACAGGGGACATAGTACTAAGATTCGGGGAATTTTATGTTCTATGTCGTCTTCGAGCCACAAGAGGCGGAGTCAGAGTTTACCTCCGTGGCGGCAGAAAAAGACGAGACACTTCCTTCCTGACTTCCTTCCAGTGAGGAGCCCCGACTTGTGTGCTGGAGACCATCTGAGGCGCACTTCTAACTTACGACTTGCCGCATACTGCTGGCGTGGCCAGTTCCGACTATCAACCAGGTGGCCATCTCCGCCCAGCGCTACCTGCCGTGGAACGGTAATGTGTTTCTACGAAGCCATTCAGCCTGCAACTCACTTTGAAACTGTACCCTTAAGCGCATCTGAGATAAAGATCCTTGCTCTGATCTGATAAAACCACTGAGCTAGACTGTGTAACTGTCGAATGCAGGTTAATCATTCGTGGCGTCCCAACCTATTAAAATTCATTACTGTTTGCTATCACCATCACTGGTAACATACTTTGTATTAGAATAATTGTGAGATTTTTAAAGTACAACTATACTTGTTTGCTTGCATTTAAAGGGCTCATTGTACGTCTGAGCGTTGCTTAGAAAATTGCACAACCTCTTGTTTATTAACGTAATGGTAAATACGCTCAGATTTGTAGATGCCATTGTAAAAATCTTTATTAAAATGTCTTTTTGTGACAGTTTTCAAATCCCAGAATCATCCAATTCTCATTTGAATAATTTACATTTTGATATTCAATTATAGTATCATGTATAGCATAAAATATTAAGAATTAATTAATAATTCTCCCCCCCCCCCTGTTGATACGCTACAATTGGCGAACCCAAACGTTGGGGCACGAGTAAAACGTGGTATTGAAACCCAGAATTTTTAATAAGTTTCATGGAGTGTTGCAAATGGCTTTTGGCAGTTTTATTATTCTTGTAGAAAATAGATAGTGCATAACTTCATTTTGATGTTGCATTCATTACATGTATTTTGTGTTTGGTTTCTTTTGAAAATTTATGTGTTCTTATGTGCTCATGTTTGTGCTTAATTTTGATGTATAATTTGTGCGAAGGTTCTGTCCGCATGCACTTGCTATGTTTATCCATTACAGCGTTGATATTGATTTTTGTGATCTGTCTGTCTTTTGAAATTTTTATTTGATATGTGTTGCATCATTTGCTGAATTTGGGGGAGTTTCGTATTGTTTTATTGAACCGCGAGAATTGCTGGGGTATTTCTATTTTTCCCTGTGTTTTGTATGGAGATTTTGTGTGATTTTTCTTGAGACTTTCGATTTTGTGGGACTTTAGGTTTGATAGTATAGGTCGTTCATGAAGCTTAGATCTGGGGCTGTCATAATGGAAAATTTAAATGTAAATTCAGACACCCAGGAGATCATGAATGAATCGATTTCCGACGCAGTTAATCCGGGCACTATTGCGGAAACTCAGAGGGTTGCAAGTGTTGATTTAACTTCCGAAGCGGGGTACAGCTCGCAATCTACCATATGTATTGGTGAGACAGAGACGGAAAATTTTCCAGATGTCCCTGACGAAAGTGCCTCAGCACAGTCCAATGCTAGAAACACACATGCAACAGAAAACACAGCACCAGCTCAAATTGAAAGCACACTACAACTAACGGATATTATGGCATTCTTAGTGAAATCACAAGAAAAAATAGTGTCACAGTTTCAAAAATCGCAAGACGACATGAAGGCACATTTGTCAGGAAAAATCAATGCACTTGACGAGAAACATGAGATCACTCTCAAGATGGTCGAGAATAAACTATCAAATTTTCGGGGGCAGATTTCTGAAGATGTGAATAGTTTTAAGGCGGACATAAGATCCGATGTCAATAGTTTGTCCCAAGTCACACAGAGCTTAGCTGACACCTGCAATTCGTTGAAAAACTCTAATGACGAGTTATGTGAACGATTAGAATCCACCAAACGAAATATTGAGAAGGTCAGAGCGGAAAACAGTGCGAACCTTGGTCAAATATCAGAATTCGTTCACTCAGTAAAGGACCAGGTCGAAACTAAGTTCGCGAATGTTAATGCTGAAATGGAAATTTTGTCTGGCTCAGTTATACAGATTACAGACTGTCAGAAGGAGCTACAAAATTCGCAAGAAAAATTTATGGCGGACACGGGATCTAAATTGTCTATGTTCGAAAAGAAGATAAACAACTTGCAGGAATCCCCCGGGAATGGCAGACCAAACAATGCAACCTGTGGACATAACGCTATCAGTAATGTTGAATTAAAAATTCCACGTTTTGGCTCACGGAAAAATATAAACCCCAAGGCTTATATTTCGGAATTGGACCGGTACTTTGAAATAAAGGGGGTACCGGAAACGGCAAAATTACTAATAATGGAACATTCTTTTTTTGAGACGGACCGCCCATGGCTTTCATTATCCTACCAACCAGGAATGTCGTACGACGAGTTCAAAGAGTTGTTTTTGCGTACATTCTGGTCGAATAAGATACAAAACCAGGCAAAGATCAAGCTTTATCAGGGCAGGTACGACCCGCAATCTGATTATTCAATGGAGAATTACGTCGAAAAACTGGTCGTTCAGTCAAGATATTTTGACGTAGTCATGTCGGACGGCGAAATAATCGACGCAGTTGTGACGCATTTTAGCCCGCAAGTTCAGTCGCATATCAACCCAGTGCTGATCCGCACAATTCCGGAGTTTCTGGACACTAAAAAATTTGGACGCGATTGGTCGGCGGGCAATGAAAGCCGAAAAGCAAGCCGAAAAGGATTCTGGGCAAAAGGAATCGCAACCTAACTTCCGCGGCGCATATTCAAACCAAGGGAAGGATCCCCGAAACAAGCCTTGGAAGGGAAACAGCGGAAAACCATACCAACAAGATGGACGTGGTTCATGGAAAAGCGGGGGCCAGCAAGGGAACTACAGGGCCACCTCGAAAAGATGCGGCGGCTGTAAACGCAATTGCGATAGCCGAAACGCAGCCCGAATCGGAAAATAACTACGAGGAGAAGAGAACGGAAAACGCTGGTGGCGAATGTTCGCATGACAGCCGGAAATCACAATGAAGTTCTCCAGGGGATGCCGACATCACTTCCGAAGTTTGCCTTAGCAATTTGTCGTACTGGCGAAATGGGGGGCCGGAAGATGATCAAAATGATGCCGATATGGTGCCACATAGTGAGCCCGTCCAACGAGTGCGGTGTCCCCTAATTCCTATCAAGATATACAACATGAAGGCGGAAATCTTGGTTGACAGTGGTTCAGAATTGTCGGCTATTTCGCAGAAATTTATGCTTAAATTAAAGGAGAAAAACCCGAGCATACGAATCATTCCCACCGTTCAAGTTACTGTTGTTCCAGCATTTGGCCGGAAAGAGAAAATTGTCAGCCAACAGGTATTACTGCCTGTGAAGGTCGCTAATAGCGAACTGTTCTTAGCAATGTTGGTTATCCCCGGATTGTCCCGCGACATTATCTTAGGCTGTGACCTATTGGAAAAACGCCGGGCAATCATTGATTGGGGGGAAGGAACGATAAAAAATTTAGTTCCTGAAGTCCTACATTGGAAGCTTGACGAGCGCCCGGCCATAACGGGGATTAGGCTTTCCGAGCAGATGCGAGAACCATTCGCGGACGGTACCGAAATTCCTCGGACGGAAAGCGTAAGCATGAATGCCATGGCTGACGAGAAGAACATAATTCTGGAGAATTTGCTCACGAAGGTCAAGGATAACAAAAGCTTGACGGACGACCAGCGGGATAGACTCGGACAAATGCTCCAAGAGAATTTAAATGGTTTTCATACCGACCGGGAAAAATCAAAGGCTACGTGCACAAGTTTCGTGTAACAGACACGACGGCACTGAAGGGTCATACGTATGGAGTACCCCAGAAGCTGCGACCGGCCGCACGTTAGGCGATAGCGGAATTGGAGCGCCACGGAATAATTGCGCCGCAGGCATCTAAACATTTAAATTCCATTACTTTCGTGGGCAAGCGAGATGGTAATCAGTACGCATGTGTCTTGACGCCCGCATGTTAAACCTGAGAATAGAACCAGACGGAGAGCGTTCGGAGAAAATCCCGGAAATCATAACGAGGTTTCACGGAAAACGCTGGCTGTCCACTCTGGACGTCACGTCGGGTTTTAAACCAAGTGGAACTGGAGGAAAGTTGCCGGCCATATACAGCCTTTGTATTCGAAGGAAGACAGCTGTGTTTCCAGAGAGTGGCGTTTGGCATAAGGGATTCGTCGAGTGCATTCATAAGGGCAATGAACCATATGTTGCCACCCGAAATAAAAGAGTTCTGTACCACTTATATTGATGATTTTTTAGTCGCATCCGAGACGTTTGAAGAACATTTGAAGCATTTAAAAATGTTGCTCGACGTGATAATTAAAAACGGCGTAACTTTGCGTCCAGATAAGGCCACACTTTGCACACACGAAGTGGAATATCTGGGTTTTCGCATCACACCGGAGGGGATATCTCCATCTCCGGAGAAAATAGGTGAAATAGAAAGGATGCCGCCCCCCACGAAGTTGAAAGAGCTGAGAAGTTTTTTGGGGATATGCGCGTATTATAGAGGCAATGTACCCAATTTCGCCAGGATATTACGTCCTTTGTACGACCTACTAAAGGGAGGGCGAAAGTGGGAATGGGGAGAACCGCAGCAAGCGGCATTCTTGCAGATAAAGAGAATCTTTGCGGAAAAGATCTGTTTGAGACACCCTGATTTTCAAAGTCCGTTCTATTTGTACACAGACGCAAGCATTGGAGGTTTGGGAGCTTGTCTAAATCAAAAGGATCAGGATGGAAATTTGAGAATAGTAGCTACCGCAAGCAGGACGTTGAAACCACCCGAGACCAAACTCTATGTTAGCGAACTTGAAATGTTAGGGACATATTTTGCGGTGCAAAAGTTTAAAGCATACTTGTGGGGTAGCGTAACATACTTGAGGACAGATCATCAGGCCCTTACGTTCCTCCACAATGCCAAGTTCACGTGCAACCGCATAACCCGATGGGCAATGTTCCTTCAGCAGTATGACATTCATTTGGAATACTGCAAAGGATCAGATAATGCATTGGCGGACTGGCTCAGTAGGCATGCCGGAGCGTGTGAGTCTGGCGAGGTAGAAAGAGCGAGGTCAAATGAAGTCTTAATTGCAGCCATAACGCTGGCGGACGGCACTACTTCGGTGGAGATGAAGAGGCTGGTTATAGCAGCGCAAAAACAGCAGGAGGACATAAGAAAAGTGCGCAACTATATCCTCCATGGAGAGCATGCTGACGACCAGCATGTGAGAAATGTCGCCATGCTTTGCACAATGGAAAACGACATTTGTTTCCCGCCGAGCAGATGCGAATTCGCAGTGGAAAATCTGGTTGCCCGAGGAGCTTAATCCATACGTCGCTAATTTATACCATCTGCAGTGTGGACATCCGGGTACGGAGAGGCTATATCACACCCTCCAATGGGAATATTACACCAGTGCGATTCGAAAAAGCATTGCGCGGGTAACTCGCACTTGTGATACCTGCCAAAAAGTAAAACACGCGAATACGCGGACGGCGGGTCCGTACTCGCCGATCATTCCAGATGGACCACACGAACTCGTATGTCTCGATCACTATGGCCCAGTCCCAACTGGCCAGTATAAATTTAAACATGTGTTTTTGATCTTGGACGCTTTCACCAATATGTGAAAACTATACCCGTCGCGAAGTTGAGTACGCGTGGATCACTAAGAATCCTTTTTGAGAAATATGTGCCACTATGTAACCTACCGCGGCGGTGTTGTCAGATCATGGTATGGTATTTTCTTCTCCCAGATGGAGAAACGCATTGAGGCCAGAGGGATAAGAGTGATTTATTCATCAATACGCTCGCCGCAAGGAAACGTCGCGGAGAGATTTATGAGACAGCTAAGCGTATATATGAGGACACTCATAGGCCAAAAGCACTCATCTTGGGTAAAAACATATCCCGAAGATAGAAGAATATTTAATACTACGGTAAATTGCGCGACGTTATTCCGGCCGGTCGACTTACAGTTCGATAAGCGGTCTAAACTCCTTGCTGAAAGGGTAATAAAACACCCTGCTTCAGGAGGAAGAAAAAACCGGGAAGAAGACATAAAAAGGGCGCATGAATATTTGTTGGAAAAGGCGACAAAAAGACAAATTAAACAAGAAAAAAACAGACGCAAAGGTTCGAGGTCGGACCACAAGGCTGGTACGGGCGAATCCCTATATCGGATGCGAACAAAAAGTTGATTTCGAGCTTCTTTGGCTTTATCATGGTCCGTTTTGCCGTAAGAAAAGGTGATTTCAACCAACTGTTATATGTTAACGGATGGAGCTTCACATATTGGACCACACAATGCCCGGAATCTCAAGGTTTACCACGCCGCCTAAGGTGTATGAGTAACAACAGATGTACCACGTACACAAGAAACCGCTACTCCCAGGAAGGTAGACCCAGATCCTTATCTCTGGTAGACGACCCATTAGCGGACAGAGGCAGAGAGCCGCAATTGCCGGCGGCTGGTGTACAATAACATATGATTTGGCATATTTCTACATTCCTAGTTACTATGCATTTTTGACTATAAAATCCTGAAGGGAAAAATTAGTTTAAAAAAATATTTTTATTAAATTATGATCAATTAGCTTCCTAACATTTTGTTTAAATCACGCACTTGCTTCAGTTTCTCTGACAATGTTCTGCGTATGTTGTAGATATTGAGGTTTCATAGAAGTTTTTTATTTATTTTTTTAAGCCTTTATGTAAACAGGTCTATGTGTAATTTATATTCTCATGTATATATTATTATTGTGTTTAATATATGTTTGTATCAGGGATGGCTATCTGAATTCATGTGTTGCAATGGATAAAGGAATTCTAAGACGGCCAAAAGATGTAAGAAAGCCCATTAAAATTCAATTCACAAATCGAGAATCACGGTGATTTTGGGATCTCATTTAAAAAACTGTGGTAATTGTTAAAGTGCTAAGTTATTATGTTTTGGTATCAACTAAAGTAGAATCACAAAACTCAAAATAAAATTATTATGTCATAATAATTTTCATTAACAGTGGGGCATTATGTAACGATTCGCTAAGCTCCCCGTTAAATATCACTTTTTATTGTGTATAAAGTAAAGGAGTAGAAGATTTTTCCATTTCTTAGGATGTCTGTATGTTCGAAAGATGCACATTGAAAGGATAAGAGGCAAGGATTTTACGCTTCAGTGAAGGGCAGACGGGCTGGCGCCTTTTGGGCAGAATGTTAAGAGGATTAGGGATTTCTGTCGGGCAGGCGGCCGTAAACAGAATTCCTTCCTCCCGAAGGAGGCATCGGCTCGCGAAGATTGCCGAAATTTAACGTGGCGAAGAGAAACTACAGATTCACATGACGTCAGATGGTCAGCCAATCACAGGGGACATAGTACTAAGATTCGGGGAATTTTATGTTCTATGTCGTCTTCGAGCCACAAGAGGCGGAGTCAGAGTTTACCTCCGTGGCGGCAGAAAAAGACGAGCTACACTTCCTTCCTGACTTCCTTCCAGTGAGGAGCCCCGACTTGTGTGCTGGAGACCATCTGAGGCGCACTTCTAACTTACGACTTGCCGCATACTGCTGGCGTGGCCAGTTCCGAAGCTCAGCGCTACCTGCCGTGGAACGGTAATGTGTTTCTACGAAGCCATTCAGCCTGCAACTCACTTTGAAACTGTACCCTTAAGCGCATCTGAGATAAAGATCCTTGCTCTGATCTGATAAAACCACTGAGCTAGACTGTGTAACTGTCGAATGACAGGTTAATCATTCGTGGCGTCCCAACCTATTAAAATTCATTACTGTTTGCTATCACCATCACTGGTAACATACTTTGTATTAGAATAATTGTGAGATTTTTAAAGTACAACTATACTTGTTTGCTTGCATTTAAAGGGCTCATTGTACGTCTGAGCGTTGCTTAGAAAATTGCACCTCTTGTTTATTAACGTAATGGTAAATACGCTCAGATTTGTAGATTCCATTGTAAAAATCTTTATTAAAATGTCTTTTTGTGACAGTTTTCAAATCCCAGAATCATCCAATTCTCATTTGAATAATTTACATTTTGATATTCAATTATAGTATCATGTATAGCGTAAAATATTAAGAATTAATTAATAATTCCCCCCCCCCCCTGTTGATACGCTACAAGCTTTATATCACAAATAACTTATAACTGGAATGGGGCAAATGTCCTGGTGGCAATTTTACTACACCAAACTGGCTATCATAATAAAAAATTGTTTTTCCTATATTTTTCCTTCATGCTGTTCTCTCTACATGTATCATATCAACAAATTCACTGGTAATAATGCACATTACTCTCCATATTTATATGCTTATTAACTTCTAAATTGGTATGGATATCACCAGTCATAGCATAATTATTCATAACTTCACAAATCCAAATATATGATTAAATGTACATTGTGGTTCATGCACAGTTCTAACATAAGATGTTACCATGGATGAAAATGTCTGTTAATCTGATATCTAAATAAAAGGTTATGCAAGTTGATATGATCACCATACTGTTGAATATTCTGCTGAAAAATATAATGATCAGGTAAATCATAGAAATGAAAAATCGCTGTTAATAATTAAAAAATATATTCTTGTAAAGTTCTAAAGTCAGGCTGGTATAGGACCACAATTTTTGCAGCAATAGTCGAATGCTAGATTGGACTTTAGAAACACATTATAAGAATGCAGGTTATTACTTTTGCAACCTGCAATTGAATTGCAACCACATTCAGTGTGAGCTTACAAGAACTGTTCACTTTGAATATATTCTAGTCAGCACATTGTTAATAAATTTTTCTATCACTTAACATTCTTTCATATGATAAAATTTTTAAGTCCTCCTTCATCACAATGTTTGTAGAGGCCAAAACCATGTCAAATGCTAAAAAATTAATTTAATTTAATTTAATAGCAATGGAGTGTGCACTCTGGTGGCATTTTCCCTACACACCCATCTGCCTTCCCTTTTCTGCACCTTCCTACTTGTGCCTTCTATAAATTTCAACTTTAAATTCTTTCAACGTTTTGGTTAATTATTCATCAGTTCTCTTGGTAACTTATTCCAATCCCTGACACCCTTACCTAAAAAAGATAATCTTCCTACACCTTTGTGGCTGAAATCAAGTGCCAGCTTGTGGTCATAGACATCTTACCTTCCATGCATTACTTTACATTCTTGCACCAATATCTTTCTATGCTTCATCACCAATATACGCCTGGTACACTCACATGACCCTCTTCACTTTCCTCCTGTCTTCCAATGAATCCCATTCCAACTCTTTTATCATATCTGTTACTGATTGCATTCTGTAGTAATTTCCAGTTTTGGTAAATTATTCATCAGTTCTCTTGGTAACTTATTCAAATCCCTGACACCCTTACCTAAAAAAGAGAATCTTCCCACACGCTTGTGCCTGAAATCAAGTGCCAGCTTATGGTCATGGTCATCTTTTCCCTTCCATGCACTAATTTTCAAACCTACTCCAATATCTTTCCATGCCTCATTGCCAGTGTATGCCCTGTACACTCCCATGACACTCCTCATCCTCCTCCTGTCTTGCAATGATTCCCATTCCAGCTCCTTTATCATATCCGTCACTGATTGCATTCTGCGATAATTTCCAGAAACAAATCTAGCAGCCCTTTTTTGTACCCTTTCAAATTCCTGTATTTAATATGCAAAATGAAGGTCCCATAATACACTACCATATTCGAGCAATGGTCTGACCAAAGTTTTGTAACCCATTTCCTCTACTTCTCTCGTACATACCCTCATCACTCTCTCCAATAAGTGCAGAATTTTGATACCTTTTCCTACCACCTGTCCAATGTGTCCTGCCCAGTTAAGCTTGTTATCAAATGTAATGCCAAGATATTTACATTTCAAGTCTTCAGCAAGCAAATCATTCCCCACCTTAAATTGATAGATAACCTTTTGTTTTTTATTTGTGTATCTAATAAGCTGACTCTTCTTTGTATTTATCTTCATCCCATGTTTACTAACCCAACTAGATATCCTGTCCAGATCACCCTGCAACTGTTTACAATCCTCTATCGTTTTGATTCTTTCATATAGAATTATGTCATCTGCAAACAATCTTATTTCAGGTAGTAAACCAATCAACACCATTATTCATTAGAATAATGAATAGCAATGGTCCCAATATGCTACCCTGTGGTGCTCCCATTTTTACTTCCACTTCTTATGATACTGCATTTCCTACCCTAACTTTCTGTTTTCTACCTTTTAAAAAATTTTCTACCCAGAAAATCACTTTCTCATCTATTCCAATAGTTTTTACCTTAATTACTACCATTTTATGGCTCACTGTGTCATAGGCCTATGAAAGATCTTGCGCAATACTATGAACTTGGCCTCCCTTGTCCATTTCATCTGAAATATCTTGCATATATCCCACCAACTGAGATTCGCATGAATATCCTTGCCTGAACCCATGTTGTTTGGTTGAAAACCACTTACGTTCCTCACATATATTTCTGATGTTGTTGCATATTAATCTTTCCATTAATTTTTCCTACCACTGATGTTAAATTGATTGGCCTGTAATTCTCAACTCCATTCCTCACCCCTCCTTTATGTACCGGTACTACTATTGCACTTTTCCAGTCCTGTGGTAAGCAGCAAGTATCCTGACTCAATTTAAATAATATTTCAATCTAAGGTACAATGTCACATCTGGCTATCTTTATGATATCTTTAATAATATTATCTACAGCAGCCCCTTGATGTTTTTTCCAGCTTTCTTAATTCCTTCTTGATATCCGCAGCATGATTTTAAATTTTTTTGGTCTGTTCTATTCTAATTGTGTTGTTAAGCTTATTCTCCGAGTTAGATCCTACCGTTTCTGATTCATTGTCGCTAATGCTTTCACTAAACCAGTTACTTAAAGTCTCTGCCTTTTTCAAATCCTCAGTAACTTCTTCTCCATCCTTACCTATAAGCATCTCTACTCCCTCCCTTCCCCTCAGTTTCCTGATATAGCCATAGAAATTTCTAAATGCATCAGTCTTCGGTCCTCCTGCACTGACAAAACTCTTCATAAACCCATCTTTAGCCACATTCTTTGCTGTTATTAAGTCCTTGTTTATAAGATAGGATAGGGAAAATAAACAGTTACCCGTCACTTACCACAGATGAAGGCAGGAGGGCGAGACACGTAAAAACACAAAAACAAACGAATTGCACTAATATTTCGACTTTAGTCTTAGTCATGTGGGAGGCGAGACACATGGCAGGGGGAAAGATGTGGTCACATCCCAACCCGCCAAGTCCTTGTTTAGTTGTTTTAAATATTCCCTACTACTCTGCTGTCTCTTTACTCTGTTATGTTCTCTTCTTACCAACCGCTTTAACCTCGTTACTCCCCTGTTATAGTACATAAGTGCTCTATTTCTCTTTAATTTCTGCCTTGGAGTAAATTTTCTTCCCCCTTTCTTACTATCTCCTTGAACTCTTTCCACCTTGACTCTACTGTACTTGTGCCTTCCTTCCACTTGCTGAATTGTTATCTGAAATATCTCTTCAAATTTGAAAGCTGGGCCTTTTTATAATTGTACCTATTTCCCCCTTAATTTTGGCTGCTGGTTTACTGAATCCCCTAATATCCATCAGAACTGAATCATGATCACTTATTCCTTCAGTTACTTGACATCCCACAAGCTTTTCATTGGGCTTAATTAGAAATATATCCAAAATATTTTGTCCCCTAGTGTTTTACTCAACCACTTGTGTAAATCCTCCTTCCTTTACTAAGATATGTGCAAATCTTTGTTACCTTGTGTTATTTATCTTATTTCCTTCCCAGTTTACACCTGGTAAATTTAAATCTCCACCAATGATGATGATTCTATTCTCATCTCTGAAAGCTGAGTATGAATTTAATTTCTCCCCAAGAGTCTCATCCTCTTCTGTCATTCTTCCATTGTGGTAAACAGCCAACACTCTGATTTTTTCTTTTTTATTACCCCAGAAATCTACCCCAAGTAACTCATGGTCTTGATCTATGAACGCCAGTGAACGGTGGTAGTTTTTGCTAACTAGTATGAAAACTCCTCCACTAATTGCTCCTCTATCTCTGTGGTCCACTCTGTAACCGTCAGGAAAAACCTCACTCTAGTACTTCTTCTTTTAACCAACTCTCTACCCCAATTATTACTTGTGGTTCATGTATCTCTATTAAGTATGCAAATTTGATTACTTTGTTCATTATACTTCTACAATTTACCATTAACATCCTTACTACTGGCTTTATATTTTCAGCATTTATCTCCTTTTTCCATTTATTCTCTTTTTTGTCTTTGGAATGTATAATTGTTTTTACTATGATTATGACTCATATTGTATGTATGTGTATTAACCATGACATATTGCACATCCCAGAGGTCCTTCCTCAGCAAGGATCCAGGAAACAAGATTGATAAATTTAAAAATAAAATAAATAAATAAATAATATTCTTTGAGTTTATCTTCATCCCTTGTTACCAATGCAATTAGATATCCTATCTCGATCACCCTGTAGCTGTTTACAGTCCTCTGCTGTTTTGATTTTTTATGTAGCATTATGTCATCTGCAAACAATTTAATTTCTGATAGTAAACAATCAACAAAATTATTCATTAGAATAATGAATAACATTGGTCCCAATACATTACCCTGTGACACTTCCATGTTTGCTTCCACTTCTTTTTATATTGCATTTCCTAATTTTTTTATTTTATACCTTATAAAAATTCTTCATTGTGAAATTGTAACAAGTTTACATATCAAACCTCCGATGGCGACATCAACTGACTTCACCTGTCTCTCCTAATAGTCTGACTTGAAAAGTTAATGATGGCCACATATTTAAACTCTCTGGCTGAAAATATTTGGATCATCATTGATTTCCCATGGTAAACTCCATTTCCCTTGTGAATGGTAGAAGTTCCCAATTCTCACAGTATACTATTTTAGTTGGATGTACCTAAAACTTTGTAATATTATAGTATTATTTATTGCAAAACTTTACTTGTAATACTACTCACTTAGAAGTTAACACTTTAGTGCCTGAGCCTTCTACTCTCCCGGGTGCTCAAATAACTGGCCATATTTCGCCATTTTTAAATTTTAATAACTTATTATTAATTAATGCTACAGCTTAGAAACTTTCATATTATTGTAGTTTGACTTGTACACTTTTTATGTAAATGGGGTATGACATCATAAGAAAGGTAACAAAGTGTTTATAATCAAATGTATTTTCAGATTTTGAAAAAAGTCTTACAATTACTATACTGTTATCTAAAAGTCTCACAATCACTTTACGGTTATCTGAAACACTTTCCCACTCTTCAATGTCTATTTAAGAACCTGAATCATCTTTCACTTCATATAAAAGAGCTAATATTTCTTCGTCCTTCAATCTTTCCCCCAATATAACAGAAATTCGCAGAGCAAACGACAACGAAAACTATCTGCAACAAGACGCACACATGAAAAACGCGGGAGTTTCTGTACCCAAAATAATTTAATGTACAGCTGAAGATAGTCTCAGAAATACTCGCTGGATGGCAGTACATAATATAGAAACATCGACAGACACAATACCATGCAGAAAAATCAGAATCCGACTTACAAGGAGGTGAAAAAAGGCAGTTAACTGCTGTCCGAGTCAGGCTCGGGCTCCGCCAGCACAACAATACCAATAAGCCTGAGTCTGACTCGGGCTCCAGCGTGAAAGTGTCAATAATTTCTAAAAGTTAAAGGCGTCAAGGTCACTTTTTATTCTTCAATGTAAAAATTCTGTTTTTCACCTTTAAATCTCAAATTTACTGTACAACTGTTATTATATAAATTCTTCCCTATCATTTAAGCATATTTTTAATTTGTATCTATTTTATTTTAAAAAATTGGTTTTCTTTCTCTCTCTAAAAACATAGTTAGAAGTTACTTACGACCTTTAATTTTTGTCAGAAATTGTTTTCTGTTGCAAATTACATGATGTCATAGTTAAATTTGGTTCATTTGTTGAAATGACTGATATTCTGTTGATTAACACGTTTTTCATTGTTTGATGATGCCATGTTTACGTCATCCAGCCACATACACATACTCACCACAGATACATCTCAGAGAACAATTTCTGTGAATGGTGACAAAAATATTATATGTTTACATATAACATCAAAGTCATGCAAAATACGTGCATGATAGTGAGTATATTCAGAATATTTACATAAAATTACAAAAATTCACTTTAAATCTTAGGATGATATTGATATTTTTGTCAATATGCTCATATGGGAAGTGACATTCTTACAGGAGGATTGAACCTTGTTCCTATTAGCTAGAACCAAAATGAACTAAATTTATTTCTCATTTCAATTTGCATAAGAAAAGTTTTGAATCATTATTAGCAGAAGATATATAATAATTGTATGAAAAGTAAATATATAAAGAAAATTTTTTACATTATTACTTGTCTCTGCTGCCGTAACTGCTTTACAACTGGGGGTGGTAACATCTGGAAGAGTAGCCAGTCACTTTTACGCTTCTCACAATGAAGTTCCTGTGTTCGTTTCATTAGTGTTTCAGCAAAAGCCTATTAAACATAGTAAAAAATAAATTACTAATTTGTTCTTTCTTATGTTATGAAACTAGGTACAATGCAGTCATTTTGATTTTTCCATATTGTATCACTTCTTCTCCTTCTGTACAAGCTGTTAAATTTAAAAGCTGAATCTCCCCTAAAATTTTACTCAGGATAACACGAGACATCAAAAACCAATAATTATTTACAACAGTTTGTTTAAATTTTGTATGTTAAGAGTATCTAGTGAATCTGAATGTTACATGGAATACAGTATTTTCTTGTTATATACAATATTCTATTGTTAATTAAACTAAATTTTTCTGCAGTGGAATGAATATAATTACCTAAATGAGAAAAAAATCAATATAATTAACAGATCTAAATATGGAGCTACTATATAAAATCTTAAAAACAGTTATATTAGTAAACTGAGACTTATGTATCCCATTTGATATAACAGTCATAAAAAATGCAATTGTAAATTCTTAAATAGACATCATAACAAAGTTATTTGAATGGCCAGGAAATTCAGTATCAAAAGATGTGGAGGTTAAAATGGGAGTGATGTGAAGAATGTGTGTATTGTTTAGTACTTATTTATTTGTGATAAAACAACATAAAGCAGTAAAGTTGTGTATATAATTTTCCTGTTTGAGTCCCAAGGTATCATATATGATAATCTATAATAAAAAATTAATTATGGTTTCAAAAATTTTTTTTCATGGGCATTCATTATTAACTAGCATTAACACAAAGTAAATAACACAAAAGTAGTTCACTTGCATTTTTATTATGAGCTCGGGACTGAAGAGGATAGGGTAGTGTATTGGTACCACTACTGTTCATTGTTTTAGTGAATGATTGTGTTAATAATGGTTGTTTGGTGGTGACATAATATTATATAATAGGATAAAAACATGATAAGACTGTGAACAGCTCCAGGGTGACCTGAACAGGAAATACAGCTGGTTAGGTCAACAAGAGATAAAGATAAATACAAAGAAAGGTCAGTATGCTAGGCACACATATGAAACATTGAAGGCTGAATATGATTATAGGGTGGGTGTCAGAAATAAACTGATTGGTTGGTGATTTAATCTGATTATACTACAAGCTAAGCTGTTCATTGTCTGTAATCTATAAGTAACGGGTTGCTATTTAAAGCATGGGATTTAAATATATAGCTAGTTCACTTAAATACTGAAATAAATCAAGTTCAGAATAACAAACAGAGAAAGAATGTTCATCTCAAGTATATTCTTTTAACCTGTAAGTGGCTGCTGTCAGGCGTTACATCTTAAGTTGATAAATGTCAGATCAGACTCAATTCGTATATGAAGATGCAGGTTAACTTCTATGACTCAATGCAATCATGACCAAAACAGTCAATCAGTGAATTTTTCTTAATTACAGTCCTTCTAAAGTACCATACTAATACAGAGAAAGTAGACATTCTCTTTAAATGTAAGAATTTCTCAAAGCTGAGATAAGCAATCACTGAAAGGTTTTTAAGTCTATAATAATGAGGAAAATATTTTATCACCAGTGCTTTTCCATAAAAATAATTCAAAGTCCAGTATCATGCTATAAAAAGTTTTAAGTATATAAACTGCACTAAAAGTTACTGCCATTGGTGTCATATATTCCACCTGTATTCTATAAAGTCTGCCAATGATGCAATGGTAGAAATGAAGGTGCTTAAATAACCTCCCCCCACAAACGTTTAGAAAATTCGATGTTCCATCATGCAACCCTGTGAAGTTGTCTTGACATGCTCCCATGGTCACTGGTTTCTGACTGATTATTACTACATTTTTGAGTTCTTAAAATATATGTAATCTTTTTTTTCATTTTCCACATTGTGGTTGGTACTTTCTGCACACAATTACTTCATGTGCTTTACAACATTGTGATTTGAGACCTATGTGATTAAATGCTTATTACTTAATAAAGCATGAAATTTTCACTAGTATTCTTTGTTTAGAATTATTTTTCAAGGAGAGGTGAAAGTTGTAAAATTCACACTTGATTCATTCTATGTATAATAAAAACTCATGGCCAGAGGTAATATGTGGCAAAGTAGTAACATGCGCTTCTTCGCCATTGTCAATAAAATTGGTATTGAAATATTGTGTTGCATACAAATACTTTCTGCATTATGGAAGTTTCGATTGGTGCGTGGCGCAGTGAGAAAACTTTTTAATTAATAAGACCGTTGTCGGAGGAATGTGCATGCCTTCTTCAAACAACAATAGGTACAAATGCTCCCCTGGCCTAGACTTTCACCTGACATGTTGCCCATCGAACATGTCTGGGATATGGTTGGTCAGCAACTTCTTCATTATGGTCTTCCTGTAACCAGTGTTAATTCTTTGTGGATGCGCCTACAAACTGCGGGTCAGAGTGTTTCCCAGCAGAGTGTCCAAGCTCTCTTTGTTCCATGCCATGATATCTAGAGGCTCTGATTGCAGCACATGGAGGCTTCACACTAGCTCGAAGTGCTAGTACAGTTCTGTAATTTTAATCAAATGTGTATTAACATGTGTCTAGTCTGTGGATTAAATTTCACTGTAATCAGATAGCACCTTGTTGATATTGCAATTTTCCCAAACCTTGTACTGCTTCCTGTTCCCCTAGTATTATTGTCTTGTAAAACCACTAGACATCGATCCTCTGTCCCCTGTCATTTCTCTTTTGGCTATCAACTGGCAGTTAAACCATTTTGTTCCTATCATTTACAATCACTCATCTATGCCCAATCATTTTCAGCAATATCCTACTCCTGTATCTGTATGAGGCTCATTCATTTGTGGTAGCTGGCCAAGCTTACTTTTCTCTAAAATTACACTGACCTATCTGTCAATCTCATTTTGTGGTTTATTGTCAGCTTCAGTACATTCTTTTCTGTTTCCCAGTTTAATTTATTCAATTCCATGAAATAACAATTGCACTTATTATTTCAAGTATTTGTGATAAACTTAATATCTTAATTTGGATTATTATCTGAAGAAATTTTGTTAGTGAAATTAACGTTTCTAATAAAGCTGTTGGTTTTCTCATTAAATTAATTTATTAATGAATAAACTCCTAATAGAATTTTGGATATCAGTTGAACTATTACGTCTGATTTATTTAATCGAAATCAGATTTGTCCTGTTGCTCTTGGCTCATAGGCAAAATGTCTTATGACATACCAAAACAATTCAGGTAACATAAAAGAGTTTCAATTTGATTAGTCTGATGTGGCTGTTGTAAGACCCAAGGCTGACACCGGGGTTGTAGTATCACCTTGGCGACTTAACTAACACATCACGTGGATGGAAAGTTCTGTGGAATTTTCATAAAACAATTTGAATTTGACCATGTAGCCTACCAGAAACTCAACTTAAATACTTGAAGGTCGCCACTCAGCCTACGAAATTACAACAGTTCACTTCAGGAGAATTTAAAGTTTTATTTTTCAAAGTAACATTTATTAAATGCAATAAACAGTTGAGTAGGCAAATCGAACACTCGTTTCCAAATATTGCAGATTGTGGAGAGAGAATTTACTGACCAAACCCCTTTTTGTAAATTTATAAGTTCATGTTAACAGTTATGCTCGCAGGCTATCACACCAAAGTACCAACATGGCCGACTCGGTAGCGTCAACTTTCAATCGGCTTCCTACCCGCTCCGATACAAGACTTGCGCAGGTTAACTTCACATAGCACTCCACGGAAAAAGACAAAGCATGATGGCGGCGGGGTCCTTATATAGCGATTACCAAAACCAGTGACGTAAGCAGCTGTATCACATCTTTTCGCTTCCGCGAGATCAAAAGTGTGTGTAATTTATTTGACGATCCAGATTATTAAGAGTGTTTAAACTTTGACAATGTATAGACTTATCTACTGGAGAAGTCCAACAGCAGTTAGTGGGAAATTTCGAGTGATTAGTTTTAAAGTTTTATTTAATTTCCATGTGGTGATACAAATCTCTGAAGTAAGGGATTAACCCAAACGTTTGAATTTTTACAGCGACAATCAACGACAATCTATCTTCAAAAATTTAATTACCAGACAAATGCTTAAACTTTTCACCACTATATGTTCATAATCATCTTAATTAGGGCTATCTACTGATATAAATTTCAAATTAATATTGCTTTTAATTAAAAAGTTCATTATTTTCTCTTAATTAAAACCACTAATTAACCTTTGCCAAATTATTTAATTTTACTACCAAAATATCGGGAACAATGCTGACTATAGCTGGTGATAAAAGATCAGTTGTCACTTTACTCGATTTAAAGATATTACAAATCTTAGATTTTTACTTTTATGATCGTGTGTGTCAAAACATGAACAAACCAGAATATCTCTTCAAATAAACGTTTCTCGATAGTATAAATACACTTTAAAATGATTTTTCATGGCGAATTGTCCCTGTGGGAAAGATTACAGGAAAATTCCTTCAAGTTGGCAATTACTCTTCTTGAAATTTTTAAGTCCAACATAAGCAACTTTAAAATCGATCTATAGAACATTTTACTACTAGGTAAACTAGAATTTGCCAAAATTCTAAGGTGCTTACACTGTTTCTCATTTATGTCAGTTTGATAAGATCAATACTTCATTTAAGAAAACTGGATGATGAGTTCTTATTCTTTTCTTGTTTATTATTTCCATTTGGTAGTGAGATAACATAGCCAGAGTAAGATTGATGTAATTATATGGCCCTTAAATTTGCAACAATTGTTGATAAGCTTATGTCCAGTTGCTGTAGATTCCCCAACACACTGGAAGAATGTTGCTGAGGCTTTTTGCTAGAGAATAGCATGTGGTATTTATCTCCCCCACTAATATCATTGGATTTCACACAAGGGGTATGATATTAAATGGAATCTATAAAGATGTTTGGAAAAGCTGGTATCATTGATTTTCTTGGAAAAAATCAAGTTTGATCCTATTCTTTCCTTGAAAGTATTGGGTGCATAAATCCATAGTGCCTTCAAGAAAATAGAAACATGTGTCTTTTCTCACACAGCTACTGCAATCAACACCAGGTGGTGGAAGAATGCAAACAATATCAGATGAAATATTAATTGTGAGAAAGAACTTCATCAAAATAAAATAGAAAGGGGGACATTTAAAAGAGGTGAAAAGTAATTAAAAATATAAGAGATAAATTAAAAAAAACCTGAAATACATGCAAGTAGAACAGGAGGAATGTCTTGTGCAATTTGCAGAGCATACAAAAATGAACGTCATGAATACATTATTTAAAAAACATCAAAGTTGAAAGTGGACATGGTGAAGACCAGATCATAAAACTAAAAATGAAATAGACTACATTTTGTCCAATAGCCACCATTTTGTTCAAGACATTACTGTTCTAAATCAATTTAACAAAGGAAGTGATCACAGGCTGGACCGAGTGAAACTTAGGATCTGTATAAAACAAGAAAGGCTAATAAAAGGAACCACTAGAACATCAGCAAATATAATCAATCTCACTGGAAAGCAAGACATCTTTCAATGCTCATTATCAGAAAAACTAGCTACCACTGTCAGTGGTAATCTAGCATTAACTATTTATAAGCCGTATAAATTGCAGGCACTGTTAAAATCCCCAAATTAAGCAAAATTAGCAATGAGACAAAAACCCTCCTGAATAAAAGAAGGAAAATGAAAGTAAAACCTGAAAGAAATCTAACTGAATATGCTGAACTGTGCAAGACCATTAGAAAAGAAATAACAGTTGTAGGTTAACAGAAATATTATCTTAGAATCATATTACATATTTTAATATATAATATCTCCTTGAATTTTGGGGCTCCTTGGCTAAGGTTAGTTTGTTTATTCTGAGGAATACTGTTGAGTTTTCTGTAGCAACAACTAACTAGGAGTGGGTTGCCTAGGTTGGTTGGCTAATAGAAGCTGGAGAGATCAATCATATAATTGTATCATGATAATGCAAATAACAAGAAATATTTATAAACATACAAACTGACTATAAAGGTAAAATCCTTTTTAACAAGTACTATAAGACAAGATTGTATAAATGAATTCTGATTTGATGTGTTTGTTGTGTTGGCCATTGAAATACATTAGAAATGCTTAAGACTGTAAAAGTATCTGACTATCATTTCTATTATATTTAGTCTATCAGTATGCTCAGTGAAATAAAATAAATAGTGCCAACAGCAGCTAAAGCGGTGAATAATGAATATAAAGTAGTATTAAGCATGGGAAATGCTACAACCTGACATCAAGGAATGTAACAAAACCTGGTTAGATCAGTTATAGAAACAAGAAAGGCTATAAGAAAGCAAAGCAAAGATCAATGTTAGGAAGGAATCAAATAATAGCTTTAGATGATGATAACAAACATATTACAGATAAAATGGCAGTATTAGACCACATCAGGAACTTCTATTGGATTTTATACAGAAAGCAAGATGAAAATCCTTTAATAATATCAGGAGCAGACTTGCCAATTCCTGAAGACCTCCCATCTGAAGTTCGAAGGGAAGTGCATGCAATGAAAAAAGGATCAGCTAGTGGTTATGATGGCCTATCTATTGAAGTACTCCAATTGACTGGAGAAGAAACCTACAGACACCTAGCTAAGGTATTTTCACAATGCCTTGAAGAGAAAAATATCACATCGAGCTGGAGAAAGTAATGATTGTGTTGCTATACAAAAAAGGCAGTCATTATGACATTAGGAACTACCGCCTCATCAGCCTGCTCCCTAGCACTTACAAAGTGTTCACAAAGGTCATCAATAACAACATCAGTTCAACCGTGGACACAGTACAACCAATTGAACAGGCTGGCCTTAGGTCAGGATTCAGTGTGATAGATCTCATCCAAGTCATCAAGGAAGTAATAAGTCATGCAAATGAATACCAGATGCCACTCTCTTTAGCCTTTATCGATTCTGAAAAAGCTTTTCATTTAATCAACCACTCAGCAATCAGGCAAGCCCTTCTAGAACAAAGTGTGAATCTAGGCTATATCAACATATTTTATAACATCTACAGTACTTCCACTGCCTTTGTCAACATTGCTGAAGCCACCAAAGAATTCCAAGTAGAAACAAGGGGACTCTATATCCCCCAGCTATCCACATCAGTCCTAGAGATGGCAATGTCAAAAACCTAATGGCATAATAGAGGGTTGAGGATAAATGGAAGAAATCTCAACAACTTAAGATTTGCTGATGATATAGTTTTACTCTCAAACAGCCTGGAAAAGCTCAAAGAACTGATAATGAACCAGAGGCAGCTTGCAGAAAAGTGGACCTTAAAATAAACCTGTCAAAAAGCAAATTCATGCAAAACAAACGGGTAGAAAAAGATGAAGACAAGGCAGAGATGAAAGAAGCTGTTACTGAGTCCATAGAACAGTGAATCTATCTTGGCCAACTGATCAACAAGAATGTCTGAGATCAGATGCATACAGCTGGGCTGGAGAGCAAATGGATGAAATAACATAGTTTTTAAATCCAAAATACCAGTATACCTTAAATAACAGGTATTTGAATGATGTGTATTACCATTCCTTACACATGCCTGCCAGACTTGGACCCTAAATAGTGAAGAAAAACTGAGAACTGCACAGCCAAGTATGGAAAGAGCAATGCTAGGGTTTACATGAAGAGACAGGAAAAGGGCCGTCTACATTCATTTGATAATCAAAGTCACAGACGTCTTAGAAAGAGTGACGACCCAAAAATGGCAATGGGGTGGTCATATTGCTCGAAAAAGAGACAACAGATGGACTACAGCAGTTCTGGGTTGTATACCAAGGAACCTGAAAAGAGCAAGAGGAAGACCTCCAGGATTATTGGGATAGAGACATATGACGAGTAGTAGGCATGAACTGGAAGAGAGTAGCTCAAGATCGATCATCCTGGTAGATACTAGAACCAAATTAGGTAACATTAAATTGGCTTATGTTTTATATAGCTGTAAAAAATAAAGATACACTGCTGTGTAATTAGAGTAGCACAACATATTAACTACTCAGTATAAATGAAAGAAAATGCCATGGTATGTTGCCAGAGTTGGAAGTCACAGGGCGCGATGTCACCACAACTGTAGCACCAAATTTGTCTGGCCCCACAACATGAGACAGGTGAAGGAATAGGACAAGATAGTGTGTGTGTCAATCAGTAAGGTGTTATGGAGCACTATGGTGGTGTTCCTCACTACAATATGACCCTAAGACAACATTTGGATGACTTCAAATGGAGAAGGCTCATCTGGCAACTGGAAGCAGGACAAAGTGTGATGAGTGTTACAACAGCACTGTTTCATATGTATGGGAAACTTTCCAAACCACAGACACTGCTACCTGAAGGAAAGCAATTAGTTGACGATGGTCAACTACAGAAGCAGACAGCAATATTGTGCATCAATCAAGAAGGGATCCAGTTAAACAGCAGGTGCAATTGTAACAACATTTAACAGGACTGCATGACACACAATCTCATGCTCCACAGTAGCATAGTGACTGTATGATATTTTTATTTTTGTACAACGACCATTGTGTTCTGTTAACACTTGCACATCAGAGGCAACATTTGTAATGGAGCCAAGAGCATCAGGACTGAACCAATAAGGAGTATTGTTGACTGCTCTTCTCTGATCAGAGCAGACTTAGTCTGTCTATTGATTTTTGATGTACCCTCATAGAGCGAGGGGTGGGAATCCATAATGTACCCAAAAAACATTGACAAATATGATTGTTTGGGTGGTACAAGTGGTATAATGCAGAGAAGCATAATGTTGCATTGACATGCTTACCTCTAGTTCTTTGAACGCAGTACACTCACTGATTAACATTATTATGACACTGTACTCCTTCTGAATGCACATCTTTTTAGGAGTTCAGTCATTTTTACAGATATGAATGTGTGACCACATCGAATAGTGCAACAGGAGGATCTATTAGATAGAGAAGATATTAGGCAAATGGATGGGTGTTCCCATTTCCCTGACTCAAATTCCCTCAGATATGTGTGGGATATGTTTGAGAGGTGTATTGTAGCATATCCACATGCACCAATAACTATCCAGCATTCGTCAACCACAGTGGTGGAGGAATATAGCTCCCTACCATAAAAACTCCTTGTCAACCTTGTAAAACCTTGAAAGAGAACACATTACAGAGCACACATCACTGTTCAGGGTGGTCACATACCCTTAAAAGAACCATGTTACTCTTGATTTTAAAGTCCAAGAGACCATCATGAGTCACAGTAAGTTTAGTGGAACTTATTATCTCTATATGAAAGTGTCATTTCTGTTCATCTCATTGCATATTTCTTGCAGTTGCAATTATACCATACAGTAGCTGTTCTTTCTATGTATGCTTCAAGTTTCATCAAGCTGTATTACTGGGCAGTAACAGAGCATGCAAACACCACTTTCATCCTTAAGTTTTGCACACTAATGTACTAGCAAGTGAATGGGTATATGAGGGTGAGAAAGGTGGGTATTATGTGAGATAGAGGCCTGTGGTATGTTTGGTATCCAGAATGTGTTGGAAGGGCAGTTCCCATATCCAGAGTTTGGTTTCAGGGAGTTCTCTAATAGCTCTAGCAATTAAGGCCATGGGAGATGTGTGAGTTGGAAGGATAGCAACAGCTGGTACAGATTTTGGGAGTAAACTTTTGACCATTCATTCTGATGGTGAGGCTGATGCAAGAACTCTGGCAGTGGAGGCAAGTAAACTTGTATATAGATGGGACGAGGTACAAGTGTCATGATTTATGGTAGTGTAGGTTTCACCAGTGGTAGGGTTACAATAGATAATGGTGGGTGGATGCATATCACATGTTTTGCAGTGACGCAGTGACAAGGTACCATAGGGTGGTTTATGAGCATTAGAGAGTTGGTATTTGTGTATATTTTCTAGTTTAGGTGTCCTGCTGATGGTAATGCAGGGTTTTATTGGATAGATAGTGGGGAAAATGTGATACAGTTCAGGAAAATATCTAAGAAGTCACAATCAGGATGAAGAATCTGATTGAAAGATTCCATACAAGAAGAGAAATTGTTGAGAAAGACAGCATTTCAGCTAATTTAGGATGGTGTATTTTGGCGTTGTGGACAGTTTTTAGCATAGGATATCAATATGTGAGCCAATTATGGAAGATGATTATGAAATATGAGGGCTTGTGACAAGCTGATGGAGTAAAGGGTAAAGGATTCTTGGTCAGAGCAGATGTGTTTGGCTTCAGATGGCTGTAGGCTGTAGCAGAGAGAGCATTTTGTGCTATATGGGTGACAGCTGTTGTAGATATTGTTGTAGGTTTGTGGGTTTGATGTGGACAGGACCATGTAAAAGTTTATGGACTAGTGTTGTACAGAGAATTTGGAAAGTCAAGGATAAGTTCTTCATCATGGGTCCAGATCATAAAAATGTCAATTATAAATATGAACCACATGATGGGTTGTAAGGTGACTATGTAGAAAAGACTCTTCTAATCTGCCCAGGTGAACGGTGGTATAAGAGGGTACCACACAAGTGGCCATAGCAGTGTCTTGTACTCCCTAACACAGTTTGGTTAAATTTTATTGGCCTTAAAGTAAGACTAAAAATTTAAATCAAATGTAGAATACACTTTTTTTAACTATTACCATCCAAAATATTTCAAATAAAATTCTTACACAATAGTTTAATTTTTACTTGATGAAAATATTACCTACCTGTATTGTCTGAGTAGCATTAATGACAAGTAGGATAATAACTGGTGATAAAATAAGGACAAGAACAAGTATGGTGATGGCCAGTGCTTGTTGTCGTCCTGATGTTCGAAGATCCTCAGAAACTTGATCACTATTACAAAAAATAATATCCCACCATCAAATATATATTCATAAGAGTATTACTGTGTAAAAAGAAAATTATAGTTCTTAATTCTCAATTTTATGTTCCCAACAATAAAGGAAGGAAGGTGAGAGAGGAGACTTTCCTGGCATAACTATGCAATGTAATCTTCTTTAGTGGTCAGCCAGATGGTATCATAGAAACACAATGTTTTACAATACAATACAATACAATACATTCATTTTTGACATCTGACTCTGCTGTCTTCATCAGGTATTTCATTGCTTCCATATGTTTAAAAACAGGTGTAATTGTCTATGCTGGCTCAACCTCATATCATGTTTTTCCTTTCATATGCTTAGAAAAGCCATACTAAACTTTTCTCCCTACGAAATGCACTCCCCGTATGCACAATTCTGTTCACTGGCAGAATAAGCAGTCTGTGAGATCGGCAGCCTGTTAAGACTGTGCAACACAATTAGAACAGGCCTGGACTGTGCAACACAATCAGAACAGGTCTGCCAGCATTGAGGACTATATATTCTGCCAGCAAGCAGAATCTAACAAACAACTAGGGAGTGTTTGTCATAGGAAGTCAAGTTTTCAAGCACTTTATCTAAGCTTATAAAATAAAGTATGATATGAGGTTAAGTGAGTCTAGAAAGTCACAGAAAGCTTATTATATCTGGAAGCTATGTGACAATTGTTAAAGACAGCAGAACCATCTTTCTTCTTGTGATGCCATCTGGTTAGACAACTAAAGAAGTCTACACTGCGAAAGAAGGAATTTTATATTCACAAGCACACATTTATACTGCTAGCAATTCTCTACAGCTTACTTTCAGTTTTCTTTTGCTTTTTACTTTAAAAATACAACTATTCTCAAACATTCTTGAACTTTGTAATCAAATATTTATTTTCAAATGATAAATTTACATATGGATATGAAATGGGATCTTCCTATTTCAATAAGTAAAATATCAGTGTCAAACATCTATTACTTTTTCAGGAAACACATTATAATCAACAGAGAGAGAGAGAGTGTGTGAAAAAGCAAATGCAAAAGTTTATCCAAAATGAAACTTATGTTTGGAGCAAACTAACAAATAGGAAAATTAACAAATAGGAAAAGTAAATGGGGAATGAAATGAACACTTCAATTATAAAAGACAATTTTTTAAAAAAAGAGTAATTAGATGGCTAGGGGTATTGCCGCCGGAATGTTGGCTCCATCACAATTAATACTAATAAATAACAAATGAAACAGCTTCAGTATTGCACCAGTCTTATTAGATTTTTGGTAGATATCATTTATCAAATATAATATTAATTTTAAAAGTATTATGAAATGAATTTTTATTTTGCAGTAAATGGTCACAGACATGGGAAAATAGCTGACATCAGATGAAAATAAAATTATTACTGAAGGTTAAATTTAATGAGAAATAACATTAAGATATTCAGTGCTTTTGTAGTATTATCGTCTCTACTCAGTAAAAATTTTAAAACTGTTTAGGACATATTATTAATTACAGAATCACATAATCCTTCATTCTCTTTTTGTCAAAATAATCTTTCCCATATGTACTTAAAAAAAATGTAATTTTGTATGAATAATCTAAGGAAAAATGTAAATGGAGGGCATTAGTACATTGGGGAGCATGTGGTACCAGTTGAAAGAGGTCAACAGTTTAAAACAAAATCTTCATACTACAACAGATATTTGTGTAAATATTAGTACTGAGGAAGGAGAGATATATTCATACGATTATAGATAAGTATAGAGAGGGAGTTTAAAGAGAAGATGAAAAACATGATTCAGTGTGATCATTAGGGACTGAATCAGTGATAGTAGGGAAGGTATTAAAGTACAAACTTTATTATGTTATTAAAAAGTAATAATAATAATACTTAGAAAATTATAAATATATTCTGAGGTAACAATGGAGTAGCTAGGTAGGTCAATAAACCATAAGCCCAATCATATAAATACTATAAGAAGTGTGTTAAGATTTAGTAATATTGCTGGGAACATTTGCATATCAAGGGAACTGAAGCATTACTTAGTAGTAATGCTTCACAAGAGAGGGGACAGGAAAATGATTATGAATCATTTAATTACACTTCAACAATGGATAGGGAAAATGACCTCATCACTCATCAAAGTTGAAGGCGGCCACAAGTCAAAAAACATGTACAATATTTGGGTTTTATGCCTTATTCATGTTTTAGAAAATGTGCCATGTGGTTAGGGAGGTGTGCACACGCCGAAGTTTATCATGACACTGTTGAATTGTTTGCTCCCAGCGTCAGATCACAACAATAGCCACATGTCCCATATTTGTTTGTATGTAAGTTCTTTTTTCCCTACAGAGTCAGTTTTTGTTTATATATTTCTGGGCCACATCTCAATTGTCATTTCATACCTACAATCACTGTCAGCTTACTTCCAATGCCAGGTCATTCTACTCAGCAGGAAAAACGTGAGTCCATCGGCTCATAGAGTCCACTCTGAAGGCTGACGAATAGAGCCGAATATCATAGCTTACACACAGTATGTGCAACAGTTAATAAAATGTTAGCCTGACATCAGGATGCTTGACCACAAGTCTATCAAAATGAACAAATAACTAACAATCTGAGATTTTCTGACTAACATGTTCCTCTGAGGCAAAGAAGGCGGAGCTAAAGTTTACGTGAAGGATGGCAGAGGTGATGAGCTCATTCTATCTCTAGCTTCTGATATGACTTCTAGTGCGGAAGTCTGATGTTGGTTGGACGCTGCTGCTCGTTGTGACTTGCATTCTGAGTCAGATGTTGTTTGTAATGCTAATGTGGGCATTATATGGTCTTAGCTTGACTGTAGCTGCCTTGTGAGGCACTGGGTCTCACATTCATTTGCTCCATCTTCAATCATCACCGGCTTCCAGCTGTTATGGTAAAGTGTTTCATCAACAAGCCCAGTGTATGTGCATTCAATGATCCATAAGCTTCCCTGGAACAAGATGTTTCTGCTCTAACGTTCGAAGTAAAATCCTACTGAGCTAATGGCATAATTTGTCAAAATAGTATGAGTTGTTAGCAAAGAATCCCTTGCATCTTTCATTTACCGACAAATATTCCTTGTTTTCCCCAGATTTTTATTCTCTCTCAAAATGACCCTATAAACATTTGTGTTTTATAACACCTTACATGTGTTTATTATCTGCAATAGTATCAGCCTCGCGATTTTCATTTTAATAATACTTCCATCCCAAGCCTAAATAGACTACGTGTATTTTTTTAATTTCACTTAAGAAGTATGGAAGTTGATAGAGAGTTTGATTTTCAACAATCTAAAGAGTATCTGTGACTAAAGAAAATGTTCTTTATATATAAAAATTCAGCCTTTGCATGCTTGTGCTTGCAAAATGCAGAAAGTAGTTGGTCAATTGACTTGAAATGTTTTGTGAATATGGTGGGCAGCATGAAGAAAAAAAAAAAACATTAAAAAATCTCCCGTCTCCCCCCTTACACCCCTTAATTTTCGTACAAACCCACATTTTTTTAATCCCATTTCACTGGAACTTTGAACACATATACTTTAAAACAAAGATTTGATTTTGAGAAACCTCTCCCTCTTTCCACTCCCTAATTTTTTAAAGTGTTCTTTACACAAAGCTCCTCTTTCTATCCAATTTTGAAGGAACTTTGCACACAAATGCTTTAAAACAAAAAGAAAAATACTGCTTACATTTGGTTTGCAAAATTCCAACCACTCTCCACCTCTATCCCCACCCTCTTAATTTCCAATTTTGTTTATACCCACAGTTTTTTTTTATCCATATTTCGATGGGACACTTCACATTTATACTTTAAAACAAAGAGAAAAATATTGTCTACATTCTGTTTTACAAAACCGAACCCCTCACCCTCTTTACCCAATTTGGTTTTTTTAAATGTTCTTTATAAAAAGCTACAGTTTTTATACAATTTTGATGGAACTTTCCACATGTATACTTTAAAACAAAAGAGAAAAATACTGTCTACATTAGATTTACAAAAGCCCACCACTCTCCCCCATCAACCAAAAAAACAAAATTTACTTTGGAAACCGTTTTTTTTTTTTTTTTTTTTTTTTTTTTTTTTTTTTTTTTTTTTTTCTTTCAGATATCTCAAAAACAGTAATAAAATCAGCTAAAGTGGATTGTGTTGCAGTATATTTATGACATTCTGATCAAAAGTTAAAAACATCAGAAATTTCATATCTAGCTTCCGAGCAGAAGAATGAAAAAATAAAAATATTGTATATCCCAAAGCACTAGAATAAATGTTTTAAAATTTGGTCTATGCACAAAATTCAATGCCTTTCACTTATTTTGTACATGTTAATGTGTCTGCTTTACATATGTTCACCCACTTAAAAAGAAAAATAGGCATTGCAACGCATGTTGCAAAGCTAGTGATCTATAAATCAGTAGCCTGGTTGTAAAAGAGGCTGTCAATGTAGTTCAGATGAATTGGAAAAGGAAGACAAAGTGAATAGTGCATCATGAATCTTTCAATAGAATGATGGTTAGTAAAGTTAAATTAAATGCTATGCAATAGTTTGAGATTTGTTGGGTGGAGAGGTAAAATTAAAAGAGTCAGTGTAGGAGTGCAGGGTCAGGAGAAATGGAAATGAGAACTAAAAAGAAACAGGATAGCTTACTAAGATTGTTGCTATTCATTATTCTAAAAAATATATTTTAATATTGATTTTCAGTCAGATGTTAGTTTGTTTGCAGATGACAATTCTTTATAATGTGATTGCTTTGAGGTAGGATTGTGAACAATTACAGAAGGATATGAACCAAGTACCCATTTAGGTAACACAGCATGGAATGAGTCAACTCAAGAAATAGACAGAAACATAGTATGAATGGAAATTCAAGTGGAAATTGTTGGCAGAATGAGTAAAATCTAAATATTAGTGCAAATCATTTTTTTGGTGTTTTGTTTGTTTTATTTATCATAATTTGATGAAATACCTTTCTTTTACCTTATTTACGAGCCGTATTTTTTAAGTAAGTACCATTTTGTCACACCGTGGCTGCAGCGCTACAGTCGGCGTTCAGATATGTGTTGTGTACTTTCTTTTAATTTCACTATGTGAATATATCAAAGTTAATGAAATAAAGAAGTCATAAGTAATTTTTTGTTCTATGTTAACAATATTCATTGACCTCTTCAGGGACTATTCACTACACTGAAGTAGCAAGTGTATAAAAACTGCAGATCAAATCAATTTGTAGCTGAAGACTGAGCTAGACACAATACCAGCCATCTAATGTGACACTAATACTATTTACCCATAATTATATTAAAAAGCAATTAAATTTTAAAAAATCATGACCAATCCTAAAAGCTATATTAACTTGCAGGCATAATGTGTTAAAGAAAAAATGGGATGTAAGAATTTATCCAGATTAAAAATTCTCTGATTCAAAGAAGTTGATTGTTTGTTCATACTCCAATTTGTCTAATGACTATAGAAAGTAAATTAATTATGTTTGCTAATAAAAACCTTCAAACCAATAAATGCCAATATAATTAGAGCCTACCTGATCATGAGCCTTAGTTTCTCTTGATAGTGCCGTAGCTCATTCAGAACATGCCCCATTATGGTATGATATTCTTCTGCTAGAGAAAAGTCTGGTACATGTGGTAGGTTCCCATATATTTCATTTCGTCTGCAAAAAATAGTGCCTTCTCGGATAATTTCTCAACATATAGGAGCTGACTGATCATATAAAAATTAGATACTCTGATATACTAATAAAAGGTTGAAAACTAATTTTATCTACAAAATGGCAAAGACTAATTTTACTCAGAATAGACTTAGTGGTTTTTGAAACACATTATGATGTTATCAAATGCTTCACATGAGTTATGTCACATCTCATATGTTCTCCTTTATTCTGACGTTTCAAGCAAAGTCTCCAGCTTTCCTTAGTGATCAATATCCTCCTGCTGAGTATATTAGAGACTAATGTTATGTGAGGCTATTCTCTTCTTTATAGTGGTGAGGTAACATAGATCTGGTTGCAGATCCCTTAATTTTTATTAACTCTACTTTCATTACTATCATGCTATATCACCATAACTAAACTAGTTAGTGTGTCACTCTACAGGAGTTCATTCTGAAGTTTTATTTGTTTGGCAGGAGCTGTTAATAGAGCAATGTTTAATCATACTGGAAGAGAGTTGTGTTCGTTCTCAGTTTGTGGTGAGATTGCAAGCACAGAACAGAAGGCATGCTGTGATACTGAATTTACTAAAAGTGAATTGGTTATGATTGTTCAATGTGTGTTTCACCACAAATACGGAATTAATCATTCCAATAGGAGTATCATGTGTTGGTTTTGCGAGCATACCTTTGTAAAGGCAAAAGTTCTTGTCAGCTGTAGGTGCCTGAAAAGTATGTACAATGGATTAAACAGGCATTTATAAAAAGTCTGAGAAAATGAAAGTAACAAGCCATTCATGGACTCCAAATTTCTTAACCAACAGTGTGAAAAGTTTTGATAAATTTACTATAATTCCATCATCCAGGCTACAGTTGGTTGAAGTTCTTACTGAAGTTGATAAAGAACAGATAATTGCTTTTTCTTTCTGAGTTTGTTCTTTGTAATTGATTTAAGAATTGAGGAAATATTCCTTGGAGAGGTTCAGCAAATGGAAGGCTGGAACAAGAACAGTGGAGACAAATTGGTAAGACCTCAAGGAGATAATAAAAAAGGCTGAGGAGATATGTATTCCAAAAGAGAAAATAAAGAGCAGTACATACTACACCAGGGAGGTGAGGAGGTTAAAGAGCTTAGTGAGAAGAGAACACTACTGAGTTAAGAGACAGCAAGGCAGAAAGGAATACTTAAAACATTTAAATAAGAAATTAATAACAGCAAAGAGGGAAGCTGAAGAAGGCTTTATGAAGATAATTATTAGTGCAGAGTGACCACTGAATGATACATAAAGAAATTTCTATGGTTATATTAGAAAACTAAAGGGAAGGGAAGACATTCGAACAGTTGCAGTTAAGATTTAAGAAGAAGTTAGTGGGGTTGTTGAAATGGCAGAGATGTTGAGTGACCATTATGGACTATCACTCTGGGATGTGAGGGAATAGCTCAGAATAGCATCTCCATATAAATAGAAATGATGAAACTACAAAGTTTGAAATAGATCCTCAGGAAATTATGAAGGAAGTCAGAAAGTTTAAAAGATTCAAAATAGCTGGTGTAGTTAATGTTACTACAGATATATTAAAGACAGTAGCACACAATATTGCACATTACCTTGAAATTTTATTTAAGTTGAGTCTGGAGTCTTGCTGCCTACCAACGGACTGGTAAAGAGTGATAGTAGTGCTGATTCATAAAGGATGATTGACAAATATGGCTGAGAACTATAGGCTGATTAGTTTGACATCAGTGATAGATAAAAGTATTGAGAGATTGTTATGCAACTATATCCAAACTGTCTCTGTGGAAAGAAGCTGGTTTACAGAATGAGAACATGACTTTAGGCAACAATGATTATGTGAATTCCAGATTGTGGGCTATTTGAAAGATATTTGGAATTAATTGCACAAGAAAAGTCATGCTGATAATATAGCTCTTGATCTTACTAAGTCATAAAATGAACTAAATAAGTTGAAAACAATTGGAGTGATGAAAAAGTAACTTTCTGCATAGAGGAATTCTTAAAAGGCAGAACAATGTATTATAAAATGAAAACCACTGGAGATGCTACAGTTAAGGAGTGAAACATGTTCGGAAAGTAAATGAATGAACAAATATTCAATTGCTTAGGCTGTATTTATTTATAAATATTATTAGCTATTGAGAAAAACGATCCATAATGTCCAGACAGTAAATTGGATTTTAAAATGAGAAAGTATAGGGATGGTAAACCCATAACTTACCAGACATAAAAGCAAGAGGGCAGTGATAGCACAAGAAACTAATACGGACAGAATTCATACTATTTTGTATTACGGCAAGCATTAGTCATGCTTAGGAGGAACAAGACACATGGCGAAGTGTGGGACATAGTAAGTTTTACCTAATGACAAAAATAGAAATTGACCAAGGTATAGTGAGCTGTTACTTGGAGAATATAAATAAAACAATCAGTAACTATAGAAAAGTGCTGTCAATGGAAATGATATTTACAATATATTAATTTAGATCATTATGTAAAGAAAATAAGAATAAATATTGATGGATTTACAAATAGTGTGTTACTGGGTCAGAGGATGCCTGACACTGAGATTATGTTGGTAAGCTAGTTTTCATCTGCAGAATTTAGAATCTGGTGTTATTCTGGAAAAAATCTGATAAACCATTATTGAGCTGGCATGGGCAGCCTGTGGATGGTCCAATTTATGGTTAAAAATTGTTTGCTCATTCATCCTGATGGACAGCTGATTGATCCTAGTGCAGTGGAGGCAAGAAAGTTGGCATATTGTTGTGTATGTGGCATATAGAATAATGGAAAAACTTTTACTATTTGGTCAGATTGTAATAGGTAGTTGGGGCTGGAGGCATCTTGTAAGTTTTACCAGGAGATTTTTTGCAGAGGAAGGATCTCATGTGATGCTTTGGAAGAATCAGGTGGTAAGTAATATTAGAACAAAATGTTCCTTGCTATGCTAAAGCAAATGCAGGAGGTTGTGAGAGTGTTTTTTGGTGAAGAATGAATCATATTTAATACACAAAATATGGGAATTTGAGCCATCTACAATAAAGAATTTGATTAATGGACAGAACTAGATAATAAATATAGGATTAGAGTTTGTTTCAAGATGTACAGGATGGAGTTGTGGTATGAGAGGCATGTTGTAGCATATTATTGATTTGGGAAGGGGAAGGGGGTAGCAGTGGAACATTGGGTGGATAGGCTGTAATAAAGGGAATGTTTTGTATGGAAGGGATGGCAACTGTCAAAATGCTGGTATTGTTGTTGTTTTGTGGGCTTGCTGGAGGCAGAGATGTGTAATTCACATTTTTGTAGGAAAATATCTGCAACATAGAAGGTGATGTGAGTGTTAAAAAATGTCCATGTGAAGTTAATCGAATGGTTATAATTCCAAAAATGAAGGAACTTAATGAGGTGGTTAGGTGTTGTTTCAGAACACAAATATTTCAAACCCCACAACAGAATGATGGAAATGAAGTTCAGAAACTTTCCACCTGAAAAGTTGGCATAGGAAGGAGCTTGGCAGTGCCTCATATCTTGTGATATACTAGCCAGTTGACGGATTTTTTTTTTTTTTGGCAGAATGAAATGACCTGAGAAGTAAGAAAGGAAGTAATAGGGAGGTTTTATAAGGGGAGCATTTCTGGAAAGGATTCAGGGACACTGATGCCCTGAAAAAGGATAAAGGTTGGAAATCCATCAGTGGGCCACACATTAAGGTTGCACAGGATTAAAAGTCTCATGGATCCTTGGAAGAAGGCACTAGGTAAGAGCAAAGAGATTCTTAGGAGTTCAAGATGGCTGCTGTGTTCAGCCTTGTGACAAAAGAGAAGTTTTTATTGCACTATTAAAATTTTATAGCGAAAAGCCACTGACTAAGCAATAAAAGTTCTATGAAGTTTTAACAAGGAATGATTTGTGACTCACCAGGGGAAACATCAAACATTTGCTGCAAATTCAACGAAATCAAGAGTAACAGGCTCTTGATGGGCCAAAAGAGGAAAATTAAACATTTGTGAGTCCTCTCATGGGAAAGATAATGCTTTTATGAGAACAAAATGAAGCCCAATCTCATCAAGTCTGTTGCTTGGCTTCCTCTGCATATCCAAAACATGACAAATCAATATAGTTATTCATGCATTTTTATTAGATTTACTCTCTATTTCTTACTTCCTTTAATAATAATAATAAAATAGTTTACATGATTTTCACTGCATTATTTATTATTACAATATAAGATAACTTGCAAGCTATAGGATAACTTTTAAACAGATTTACTTACAAAAAAGTGACATTGTGGTATGCAGCAAACCTAGTTTGGAATGTATGCCACTCATTCATGAGGTCAAGGGAGTAGTGTCTTGCAGCTGTAAGGTATTCTTGTCCCAAAGAGTCAAAATGTACAAAGTTGGCATAATTTGAGATGTTTAAGTTCCCCTTACAGAAGTAATATAGCCCAAAGATTGCTGCTGAGCTTAGGCTATCTACTGCTGCCAGCATTGTCCTATATGCCACTAACAGTCTGTAACAACAAAAATTTTCACAAAAATAAAATGTACCTACATAGAATTTTCAATGAATGTATAACACATTATCTATACTTATAAAGTGCAAGTCTTGGTCATGTTGTAGCTGCGTCATACAGTGACATCACACTATGACATCGTGCTGTGATGTCTCGCTTTTCACCTTTGTTATCCAGCTTACAACCATGAGATATTGTTCTAGGGTATGCAAGTTATTTAATAACATTTATATTTATCTAAACATCTGTAAATAAACTAAGTGTCAGAACAATTGGAGGAAAAGTGAATATTCTGTTTAAACTGACATAATAATTATTAGTTGCTTAAATTTTTTAAACCATAGTAAAAGTAATCGCTAAAATATTTGGCAATAGATATGTAAGATAAAAGCTATAATTCTTAGTGGCAGTTTTGATTAGATTGTTATTTCAACTAGAACCCGACATTACAGCAGAGGGCATGAGTAAATTAATTTTGTTTTTAAATAATTTAAATTGTTTTCATTGGTTTCCTCTTACTTACATCATTACTTCATTTGAATGAAAGTAGTTCCAAACTGATCACAATCTATACAGCTTAGACTACAATTAAAACTAATATTACGTGGCATGACGTTAGCTGTTAAGATTTATTTTTAGTTTCCTTTTGCTTTTACTGATGACATATTGCAGCCACCATTCAAACTTTGCAATATCAATCGATCTGAATCATGGATGGCAAAAAAGAAAGTTGTAAGAGCCCGTAAAGATTTTTGATCAAGTTTATATCGTGATGCATTATTGCCACTAAAATGTGATACAGTAAATATATTAACATTCGTGTGATTAAAGTGTTTTTCTGGCAGCAAGTTTAGCATAGTATGTGGTTAGGTTGAAAAGCAACCTGGACCAGGATGGCAACAGAAATCTTTTGCTACAGCACAAGAGCAAATACATTGAGCTTTATTTTATAATAATTATATTTAGTTAAGCAATTGCTAATAAATGAATTACCAGGTCACTGAAAGAAAAGTATGTGTTTCATTTAAATTGGCATATCAATTATAAGTTTTTTTTTAAATTGATCAGTACTTCATTTGAATGAAAGAAGCTCCATATTGATCACGATATATACTGCCTTAACTACAATTAAAACCAATAAAATTATGTGGCATAACGTAAGTTGTTGAGATTTATTTTTAGCATCCTTCATTTTCACCAGGGTCATTATTTTCGCCTTATGTAAACTGTTTCAATCATTAAAACATTGATCTTCATCACAGATAATAAGAAAGATGTAAGAAACCATGAAGATTTTGGATCACGTTTATATCACAATGCATGATGACATTGACATGCAATACAGACAGTATATTAATTTGCATGTGACTGAAGCTTTGATTTTCTAGCAGCAATATTTGCAGAGGTTGTGGTTAGGCTGAAATGCAACCTGGACCAAGTTGGCAACTGAAGCTTTTTGCTACACACAAGAGATGAGAAATTACATTGAGCTTTATTTTATAACAATTCTATTTAGGTAAGCAACTGCAAATAAATTAATTTCCAGACTACTCTGTTAAACCCATAATTTTTGACAGGATTTGAGGCTAGCTTTATGTAAAATGCATAGAAAGTTATTGGAAAATTACCCATAATTTCATATTTTACCATTATCAAAATAACTTTATATTCTGTAATGTTACAATGAATTGTAGACATTACTAAATAAGCAAACAGTATCTAAAAATAGCGAATCGAAAGCAGTGGTGGCTGAAATGATTTGCTTAGGTAGTGACAAGACTGAAATTTTTTGATGGATTACTAATGATCTTCATTATTGAAGTGAAAGGTGTCTGAAGGAATAGCTCACCATTCACTAAGAATCTCACAACCTTAAAATTTTCAATGTTTGAATCTCGCATTGCCTGCGTGTACTACTGGATTAAATAAATCATTTTGAAACTTAAGTAATAAATGATAAATGCTTTAAAATTGACCAAATGGTAAACAATGACTAAATTGTCAAAAACCGATGAGTTGACCTACAGGCATAACTAAGCTCTAACCTGAGGACCTGGATTTTTAAGGGCTCCCTGAGAGTCAACATTATTTGATTAAATTAAAGTAATAAATAAATCAATAATATCATTGAAAACAATACAATGAAAGGAAATGAAGAACATGAAAATTAATTTATAATAATGTAAATAAAAGTATTTTTTCGGAATATCATAAATTTTAAAATTAATTTGTTTATTCAATTAAAAATATGATCTAATCAATCAGTCATTTACAAAACATTTTCTTTGTGCTTATAATTTTTAAGTGAAGGCCTAGGGCCCCATTCTTTCTTAATCCAGCACTGCCTTCATGGCACAAACACTGCCTTTGTTTATGACGAGGCAGTGGCACACCATTTCTGACAGTGGAACATAATTCTGTGGTAGTAGACACATTTCGGAATTGTTTTAACGAGATAGCCAGTATCACAATTAAGAGAAAAACATGATTGCTAGTGAGATTGACTTTTATTTAAAGTCATCTCAAATTGATTGGAAGTGTGATCCATATATTTGGTGGTTAGGTAATGCGACACAGTACCTGAACTTGACAAAATTTGTTATAATTTATTTTTGAGCACCTTGCAGTAGTGTATATAGTGAAAGACTTCTCTTTGAATATAGCTTTGTTTACAAGGACAAGCAAAACTGAATATTACCTTCTTATTACAGAGACAGATATATAGGTGTTCATTCAGTGCAAGAACTAATTTTTTATGTAAAAACAATAATAAATGGCATTTTGATTTGAAGACAATTTTTTTTATTTTTTTATTTGTGTTTAGACTTGTTATATACTTAGCATTTGTGAATTTAAAGAAAATTTCATGAAATTTTCATAATTTATTGAGAATTGGATATCCGTTTCATCTCTAGTTATAATAGACCATAGTTTATTTTAAGGAACTATCAAGTAACCTTTCTGTAAGAGTTCATTATAAATAAACTTCCTTAAGCGAATCCCCGATTCATTATTAGTTCCAGCATAAGCTCCACAAAATTTCCAACACCTCACTGGGTGCTACACCTTTTGAATAGTAATATTCTAATAAGGCAACTTATCCACCACCATTCTTTTGGGGCTGAGGCTCTTCTGTTAAGCTCTAGCTCCTGGTCTTAAGATGTAGGTGAAGTGCATCTTGTGGGGCTAGATCACTATTGTTACCATACTGCCAGTGGGTGTTCACAAGGGAAATCCATTAGCCATAGTCTGAGCTCCTACATTGGAACAAGTCCCCAAGAAATCAATTGAAGTGGTTTATAGGGGCAGGTTGTTGATTGAAGAGATAAAGATATAAAGATTTACTTCAGATTATAGAGCATACCACAGATTCAAATGAGCTATTGGTAAAGGGGTATTTATACTGGTTAGTAATGACTACTACCTATAGCTGGAATTCATAGATCATTGACACGAATTTCCCATATCGCTCCAGGCGAATGCCAAGAAGATTCCTCAAAATAGCCCATCGGCGCCCCTTGTTATATGGCATATATTATTTTCAAAGCATAAACGAATTAGGATAGGTGCAATGAACCCTCTGCCACCCACTTTTAATGATAGAAGTAGTAGTAGTACTGTAATAAAATGGTGGTAAATAAATAAAATCATTGGAGTTATTGAAAAATTGATTTTCTGTGTTGAAGAATTCTTAAAATGTAAAAAGCAAAGAAATAGTTAGGAAATGCAGTATCAAAAGAAATCGAACTGAACCAGGCACTGTATGAGGACCATTGCTATTAGTTATTCTAATGAATGAACAGTTTACAGCCAGCAGATAACATAATGTTATATAATGGGATCAAAATGGGAGAATATTGTGACAAGACATAAATTAGCATTGACATAGAAAGATATTGGTGAAAAAATTTGGAGAGGTGCGTGGAAGAGAAACGATGACCATACCCACAAGCTGGCACTTGATTTCAGGCATAGGGGTGTGAGAGGATTTTCTTTCGTAGGCAAGGAGCTCAGGGATTGGAATAAATTACCAAGAGAGATGATGAGTAATTTACCAAAACCGCTGAAAGAATTTGAAGTTGAAATTTGTAGACGGGAAAAGTAGGCGAGTGTAGAAAAGGGTAAAAATGGGAGTGTAGGAAAATTTCCATTGGAGTGTGCACTCCATCATAATTAAATTAAAATGGTGCATGATTTGTGGGGAAATATAATGGAGGAAGTAAGTGTTCTTTGCTACTTACAGTAATGGAATAATGATTCAGCAAGGTGAGGCCATTGTGGAAAAACTAAAAGCATATTAATAGTTCACAGGAGGAAATAGGATTATACAATATAGTATAGATAAGGGAGGAAATGTGATTAACAATACATGGGAGCAGTGGGAGAAGAAAACTTTGTACCTGCAGTAGAGCAAAGTGAAAAAGTAAAAAACATACCAAATTGATTGTAACTATGAGAACTATTCAAAATAAAAGACTGGACTGAGAGCACAGACCATTTGACAGGATGAATTGAGCAAATTCATGTTATCTAGTGACACCCTTTAGTACTGTGGGTTATTTTGTGACGACAACAGCAACAACTGTCACTGCATACAATGACCTGTAATAGAATTTTTGCCACATTGGAAAGGAAATATTTGGTGAAGCAACATGTGTGTGTTAAATTTGATATCAATCTTCTGAAAAATACCACAGAGACATTGCAACATGCCTTCAGGTATGAATCAATAAGATTGTAACAGTGTTGTGACAGTTACGGTTGATTCAAAACAGGGAGGACTTCAACTGACAAAAATCCTCAAAATGGATAATATTCACATCAGCTCAGTCCATGATGTGGTGCATTCAAATCTTTGATTGTTGTTGATGTATGGTTAAGACACATAGTTATGTAGAAGAGGCCTAAGCTATGAATTTGACAGTGCACCAACACAATGCTCCAGGTCACACACCCCTGCCTGTGAATGAATTTTTGGGCAAAATGAAGATGGAATTAGTGTGAGTATGGGTAGATGCTATTCAAAGAGTCATTGCTAAAATTGGACCTTATTTCTTCAGAAACCTTACTTTTGAATGTAGCTTGGATAAATAAGATAAGGAATGATGTAAAAGTTTGTTATTATTCAAATAAAAAGGATTAAATTCATAAACTTGGAAATTGATGCTATTCAGCCAGTCATTGCTAAAATTGGACCTTATTTCTTCAGAAACCTTACTTTTGAATGTAGCTTGGTTAAATAAGATAAGGAATGATGTAAAAGTTTGTTATTATTCAAATAAAAAGGATTAAATTCATAAACTTGGAGATTCAAGTTCTAAACGAATTAAACGGGACTTGTATCCCGTGGCAACTGAAAACATATAAAGAGTGAGTTGTCGTATATACATGCTTGACGGGGATTCGAACATTTCTTCCGAACTTGATCATGTTGCTGGTAACTTTAAATGATACTTGCATAGGTTCATTAGTCATCCACCAGTCCCTCGTCATTTGTGAAGCAAAACAATTCTTGCTTAGACAAAGTTTATATTCTTGAATTCTGTATGAGTGCTGGTATCAGAAAGATAAGGCATCAATACTATTGTCTCCTTGGATTTGGATTGCAGGTTGACATCACTCACACATGCTGATTGCAAAACTTCAGAAAATCCCCCCCCCCCTCAAATTTTAAAGATCATCCTATGTCATCCTAGAATAATATCAGTGTCCACTATCCTGATCGTTAATATAAAGTTTACAACAACTTGAAATTTTCGAAGTTCCCTGTTTCACCACTACTCGAAAGCTTCAAAGTACCTAGCCTAATAGTTTGCTGCCCATCATGGAGCTCTTTTCGCCTCGACTGCCTGCTAGAAAAACTGTTCCTGACTGCCTCTGCTGGTTGGCTTTTTATAGTCTTGGCTAATCTATTACTGAATTGCCATAGAACAATGGTAAATTCCCACGGGGAAACACTATTATTTGGTGAATTACCGAAATCCCCCATTCCTGTGAAACACTAATTTTGCTTGGATTTTCCCGAAATTTTAATATGTTATAGTTTAATTCATTCCCAATCTTTTAAGTCATGATAAATTTTTTTTAATTATCCTCGTTTAAGACCTATTAATTCCAAAAAGTCACACATGGTGATGCCATCTCAAGTCAACACTAGAACCTCTTTTTTCTTACTTTAAAATTGAAGTTACCTTTGAACTGTTATATTATTGTTATTAAATGAATTTTTCTCTCTGATTTAATCCTACATTTATCTTCCTAGCTGTTATATCTAAAAAGAAAAAATTCAAATTCTTTATTTTTTTCAATATCTGTTTAAATAAATTTTAAAAGCATACAAAACACACCTTAAAATGATCATCATTCTCTGCTAAGTTAGTGGAAACGAATGCAATAAAATTCATTATGACTGAAAAACAATCTTATTTGAGTCTTATGTTTTTTATGAAAATGGTTTAGGATCAATTTAAAAGTGCTTTACTGTTAAAAAAATGGTTATAAAAGTGCTTTAAAACTATATGAGATTTGCTCAATTCTAATTGATTTTAGCAAGATAATGAATGTTTAACAAGGTTATGTTCCGAGCTGAAAAGAACTTTACTATTGAAAACGATTATAAAAGTTATTTGCTATATGCATTATATGTAATAGGCCTCCTGCTGAATGGTTTAGGTATAATAACATGTAACAGAGTCCGATCACTATATAAATATGACAAAGGTATGATAAAATACGTCATGGCGATCATAACAGGACATGAATTTTGTGTTTTTTTCTGTCTTGTTTCAATTGTTATAAATTGTAAAAAAATTCTATATTGTAAACATATTTAGATTAAGGTGAATAAGAATATTTTTTCAAAATATATGTGAAACTTTGGGAGGGTTGTAGCATAATGAGTTTCAAAGAAAAAATAATACAGACAGCAGGTTACTCTGAGAAAAGTTGTTGTGATAGGGCAAGAGGGTAACAAACTGAGAGAACAAAGAATAGCATTAGTGTATGTATGGGTCAATGGTATTCAGCCAGTCATTGCAAAATTGGACCTTATTTCTTCAGAAAACTGACTTGTGAATGTAGCTTGGATACATAAGATAAAGAATGACATAAAAGTTTATTATTTTTCAAACAAAAAGGATTAAATTCACAAGTTTGGAGATTCAAGTTCTAAACAAATTAAACAGGACTTGTATCCCCTGTCAACCAAAAACATATAAAGAGCAAGCCCGACCGCTGTATAAATATGACATAGATATAATAAAATATGACAGTGATATAAAAGTGATTACTGAAGATCACTAAATATATTATTCAAAGTTTTGAAACTTTAATGCTGGTATTATATCACATAGCACATTTCCTAAACGTATGTCAAACTCAAAAATCCATATTTGAAAATTGCAAGCTATTCTTCAAAAAACATACGCTAGCATCAAGCTTTCACTCTTGCAATATTAAACTGAATTGAAAACCCATTAGAGTGAGCTTGAAAGTTTCATTTAGTCACCAAAAGTTTTTATCACCAGACATCTCGACTTTACAAAAATATTCTAAGCCCCGATAAATTGCATGATGGAAACATTCTTGCTACTTCTCTACTATAAAATAGAAGTGTCGCATACCAGTTTCCTTGATCGACTGGCACTGGAGGAACAAAATGGTGGGTTTATACACCTTTTTACCGTGGGAACGCTAAATTCTCACAATACCCCAATCATCATTTCTATTCCTATTTGCCTGAAACATTACTATATTTTAGAATGGATTATTTTGATTACTTTAATCTATATCAACTTTATTCCTAAACCTCCTTGTTAGCTGTCATTAATTTCTGAAATTCAAGGATTATTTTTAACCGACTTCAAAAAAGGAGGAGGTTCTCAATTCGTCTGATTTTTTTTTTTTTTTTTTTTTTTTTTTGTATGTTCAGTGATATCTTAGCCAATTTTGAACCGATTTAAATTAATTTTTTTTAGTGGATAGGGTATATCCCATAGTGGTCTCATATGAATTTCATTGAGAAACCACCCCTTCTATCCCTTTCCACCCCTTAATTTTTATGCAAACCCACATTTTTTATCTGATTTCAATGGAACTTTGGACATGTAAAGTAAAAAAAAAAAAAAAAAAAAAAAAAAAAAAAAAAAAAAAAACTGTGATCTTTTGGTTTAAAAAACTGAACCCCTTTCCCCCAATCTACACCCTGCATTTTTGCCAATACAGTCAACACTATTTAACTAATCTCCATTAAAACAATTTCTCATGGAGAAGGTTTCTGACAAAAAAAAAAAAAAAAAAAATTAAAAACCCACCCCATATCTCCTTTTACACCCCTTAATTTTAGAGAAACCTACATTCCTTATCTGAGTTTGATTGAACTTTGCATATGTATAATTTAAAGCAAAGAGAATAATCCTGTCAACATATGGTGTGCCGAAGCCTAACCCCTATCCCTCCTCCCACCCACTTAATTTTTGCCAATATTTTTTTATAAAAAGCTACAGTTGCCACCGTTTGACCGATTACCATGAAAATTGGAGCTTATATATAATTTTTCACAAAGAAAGTTTCTGACCAAAAAATCCAAAAACTACCCCCCCTCCCCATTAAACTGCTTAATTTTTATACACACCCACAGTTTTTATCCAGTTTAGATAGAACTTAGCAAATTTTTGCTATATAACAAAGAGAAAAATATTGTCAACTTTTGGTTTGCAAAAACTGAACTCCTCTCCCCACTTCCACCCCCTTGATTTTTGTCAATTTTCTTTTTAAAAAACTACAGTCAACCCCATTTAACTGATCTTTTTGAAAGTTGGCTCATATATGTATTTTGTTATGGATAAAATTTCTGACTAAAAAATCCAAAAACTATCCTATTTCCCCTTTTACATCCCTTAATTTTTGTACAAACCCACATTTTAATCCAATTCAGTGGAACATTACATGTGTATACTTTAAAACAAATAGAAAGAGAAAAATACTAACCACATAACTTTCACAAAAAACGCAAACCCTATCCCACTTTCCACCCTTTTAATTACTATCAATGTTCGTTATATAAAGCTACCATTTGTATCTGATTTTGAAGGAAGTATACACATGTATACTTTAAAACAAACAGAAAAATACTCTCTGCATTTGGTTGAGAGAAGCTAAATCCCTTTCCCCCTTTCAAGCCCCTTAATCTACACAAAGCTACAGTTTCTATACGATTATGAAGGAAATTTGCACACGTATACTTTAAAACATACAGAACAATTGTGTTTACATTAGGTTGCAGAAGCCAAACCCTTCTACCCCCACCCCACCTAATTTCCATTGTTCTTTATGGACCTTTTTTTATCAGATTTTAATAGAACGCTGCCCATGTATACTTAAAAACACAGAGAAACATAGTGTCTACATTCTGTTTGTAAAACCCAACCACTCACTCCCTTACCCCATTTAATTTTTGCGAATGTTCTTTATACAAAGCTACAGTTTTTATCTGGTTTCGATGGAACTTTGCACACGTATACTTTAAAAGAAAGAGAAAAATACTGTCCACACTAACTTTACAAAAACAAAACTATCCTTTGTCTCCACACCCCTTAATTGTTTTTAATACATACCTACAGTTTTTATCTGATATCAAAAGAAATTTACATACATATACTTTAAATCAATCAGAAAAGGCAGTCTACATTTGGAATACAAAAGCACTTTAGATTTCAACTTGAACCCCAAGCTCTAACGTTGTGAAAACCAATTAAAAATTTATATTTTCTGTGTGATGCCGGAATAAACAGATATATTCCAGAGACAGATTTGTGTATGTGGTATGTATTAATGCCCAGATGTTACACATTTCGATAATTGAGAAGCAGCTTTAACAGATGATATGATTAGATCATAACACGGCCTGCACCAAAATGTAAACTGACATTCCTAGACACAACATTCAATTCACACCGTTCTGGAAGTTGGAGTATATGAAGACAGATATATATATATATATATTTAAATCATGCTCTTTAACCACTGAGCTACTATACTAAGCTGCGGAATACAGTATTTAAAATAAAAAAACAAACTTTAATACCACTAAAAAGTTAAAAATAAAATAATTGCTTAAAAAACATAAAAACTGCCTTACAAAAAAAGCACACTGAAAATTTTAAAATATGTTTATACTTTGCTTAGAAGAAAGTAAATCTAAATGGAACAATATTTTACATTACTGTTATTGTAATTTTTACATTAATTAGTTATTTTTGGAGTCGGTGCCAACCAAACCTAGAAAAACAAACAAATTAAAACAATAATGAATAACAATAATATCTAAAAATCATGGTTCTACTTACTACAATTAATGCTAGAAACTTGTTTCAACAAAACTGAAAATACAGATGATACGCTGATATTATACTAACTGTAAAGCATTTACTGCGGGATGCAGCCTACCACAGATTAAAATACTGTTAATTTGTTTCCCTGAGCTGTCTCCCACAATAATACTATCTGCCTCACGACATGCTGTAAAATATTTGGAATTTTTGTTGGTACTCCCTGTTTCTCCTCGAACACCAAATAAAGTTCAGTAATTCGATCTTTGCGATGTGGCAGCTGGTACCGACTCCAAAAATATCTAATTAATGTAAAAATTACAATAACAGTAATGTAATATTGTCCATTTAGGTTTACTTTCCCTAAGCAAAGTATAAAGGTATTTTAAAATTTTTAGTGTGCTTTTCTGAAGGTAGTTTTTATGTGTTTTTTTTAAACAATTATTTTATTGTTTTTAGTGTAATGGGCTCCAAAGAGAAAATAAAGTAGAATGTTGGTTACTCTGTGATAAGAGTTGGTTGTCATGGTGGCACAAAGAGTAACAGGCAGAGAGCGATTAACAATGCTAGTATGTGTCGATACTATTCAATCAGTTACTATTAAAATGGAGACCTTATTTCTTTAATGTAGTTTGAATAAATAAGAAAAGGAGCAACATTAAAGTTTGAAGTTATTCAAATAGAAAATACTAAATTCCTTAATTTGGATATTCAAGTTTGAAATGAATTGAACAGGACTTGCATCCCCTGGTGACCACAAACATATAAAGAAATATGTCTGACAGCTATTAATATGACAAGTTATTTGCATATATAGTATCTCTTAAAGTGTTAAATCCCTTGCAATGGTACTTACATCACTAGATTCCTTTTAATTTTCTCTTGAACTTGACATATGTCTCAGTTCTGTGGCTATTTTCCTTCAGCTCTAATCATTAATTTCCTGAAATTACGTTTCACTTTTAGCTTCCCACTAATATTCTACGAGAAGACCTTTCGACTTCAGAAAATCAAATTTCCATTACTTAATTATAGTTTTAAATAAAGTTTGTTTTTTATTCTTGGGATAGAATGCTTTATTTAATTGTTTCTAACAGATTTCTTTTTCTATTTGACACATATAAATGATGCAATTTCAAGGTAAAACATCAAAATCTCTATCCCTCTAAAAAGTTATTTATTTATCAGCAAGTATTGTTAGATGCTGAAAATGTATTGCCATTGTATAATTCCATTTACTCTCTTAACTAAAAGCCTTTCTTTTATTCTCCCAAAAACTTACTCACTCTAACTTTGCTGCTGATTGCATCATCATTTCATTACACACATAAGGCAAATAAACCTTCAAATTCGTTTACCTTCCTACATAAATTTTTTAGACCAAACAAATACTACTTTAAAATGCTTATTTTTTACTGCACTATCTATGTTTTCAATTCAATTTAGTTTTAAAACTTCAATATTTATGTACTGATATGATTTTATCTTTAAACATCTGTCAATTTTAAGTTTATGCTTCTTAATTAATTAAAAATACTAAATCATTAAGTTAAACCTTCCTACAGGCTCTATAAAGCTTATTCCTATGTTATAATGTCATGCAAAGATGTTGTAGCAAAATGTTTGGTCTCGAGGAAATGGGTTGGCCGTACCATAACACTGCAGCTCATGCAAGGCACACTGCTATGGTGTTGTGTGTGGAATCTGTGGATAGAAGAGTGTCATACACAATGATGAGCAGGTATTGGGCCACACAATGAGACCCACAGTGTGGGGTGAACACAATTTTGTCTTCTTGGCCACAAATGAGAGAATCCGAGGCAGAATGGGGTAGCATGGTGGAATGAAGTTCTACATTTTTCAGTGTGAAGGAAGTATTATAAGTAAACAGCCATAAGCAGAGCTAGACTGACCTATTGATGCTCAACTGTGGCAACCATATTAGTCTAGTTTTCTCGAGCAATATTGTGTAAACTTTTCACTGTGTGATTTATTTCTCCTAAATTGTAATTTCTGAAGATTTTATAACTGAGGTAAGCTATATGTATTTGTTTTCATTACAACTATGGTTAGCACATGCTTGAAGTATGTTTAATTTTCTTTAGTTTCATGTAGTTAAACATTTGTTTACCTATTTTTCTCAAGTGACCTAACCTCACTAACCTGAATCGTATCCCTGGGGTACATTGGGTGGAGCAGAATGGGTGGGGCAGAATGGGTGGGGCAGAATGGGTGGGGCAGAATGGGAAGTACTCCAACTGACAACAGGATCTCTTCATTTTATGATTTACCTTAAATTTTAATGCCTATTCCAAAAGTTAAAGGAAGCACAAAAAGAACGAATCGGAAGAGGGGGAACAATGTATTAACAGATTTCCCACACAAAAAAGAGTTAGAAGTTGCTATCAAGGAAAAATAGTAAAAAAAAACTTTGCTAAAGAAGAAAATTTAAGGATAAAAGCATTTAAGAAAGAAAAGAAAATTAACAATGGAAAAAAAGGAAAGTGCCTAAAGAATAATGGAAAAAAGAAGAAGTTCAAGAAAGAACCCAAAACTAACAATAGTGCTTCTGAGGAATGTTCTGACTGTGAATGTTTATATTACTGTGAATTTTACTCAAAGTTAGTTGAAGGTTGGGTTGCTCTTTACATGTGCAAAAAGTGGACACACAATTCCTGTGTGAATATAGCTAGCAAAGGTGATCAGATGATGTGTGAATTTTGTAAATAGGCTTAATAAAAGTACACAGCCAATGAAAAACTGTAGTTAAACCTTTATAGTAACTTAAAACTAAATAAATATAGGGCAAACGTTTTTTCTGCATTTTCTCTATTCTTTATAATTACTTGTCATTTGATTAAATTCTTAAATACCCGTGAAATTATATATGCATAAACATCTATATGTTGCAATTCTGTAAATGCTAGAAGTAAGGAAATAAATCACCCAATTCTGTCCCAGGAATGTAGCAGAATGGGGCAAATGACATAATTTTATGTTTTTAAAAAAGATAAATATTGTTCTTTTGCAATGTTGTTGCAGGCCATGTTTCCACATTTGCTTACTTAATTTCTAGTTGAAAATATAATGCCAATGCAACTGAAAATAAATAAATGAAACAGTTGCATTGGCGTTATATTTTCAACTAGAAAATTATTCTTTGTTTTCTCAGAATATTATTATATTGATTATTAAGTTAACATGTTGTCGTAAAATGATTTGCAGCTCTCTTAATTACCCCTTTTGTATTTTTAAAAACACATTTTACTTGGTATCCTGTTCTACACTGGGTTCTCTAACAAGGTTTTTTTGTTTTTATTTTATGTTTGTTTTTTCCCCCAAATTCTATAGGGGCTGGATCTGAAAAAATGATCAGATATTGAGTGTACATGATAACTAGCAACTTGATTCTGTTTAGCTAAAACAATTTGGTATTAATGTCATGACAACAAGAGGGCATTTTGTTGTCATATTTATCATGTTACTGCCACATAACAATGTGGATAATTTTGAAAATATTAGTTTTATTTAGAACCTTTTGATTGATTTTAACATAACCTTCTGACTACGAAGAAATTTATGATATTTTTTTTTTATATAGTCATCTAATTGTATACATATTGTACACATGAATACTACTTGCTAGGAGTTCTATTTCACTTTGTAGTTGAATTGCTAAAACTGCAAATACAGGTAATGACAGTATATGAAAATAACAAATTTTCTTTGAAACCTACCTCCATACTCCACTGGTAGCAGTTTCTCGAATGATACGTGACAGTCCAACCAGAATGATTTCTGTGCAGTCATTATACCACCGCAATGGCTTCAAAACTTCATCCATCAGTTTATCATGATTGTCACTAAGAAAAGCAATAGAGTCAGAACTTTGACTGCCTGTCTATTAAGCTTCTTAAAAATTATGAACTGACCATTGTAGATCCAACACATTTACACTGCAGAAATATTTGACAGAAGCTCTGATGTTTAATGAAGCATAAAGATTGTGTGAAACTTAATTTTGCATTTAACACTAGCATGTAACACAGATCACCGAAGCTAAAGCAAACCTTTTACTGTAGCAACTTTTTATTTTAAAATAATAGCTAATTGGAATATTAGTTTGTTGAATGCAATAATTATTTGGGGTTTAAACTCGGAAAAAATGACAAAGCCTATTTGACAGAGTTTCCAATGGGCATCTTACACTTGTTATATTGGGTAAAAGAGACTTTTATGTCGACATAACCAGTGTAAGCATTTTAGCATATTTTACTTAAATGAAGCAAGATTTGTCAGAGGTGATGTTTTAAAAACCTCTGAAAATCTTAGCCAGAAAGCAATTATTAATAGTTAAGGAATGTACGGCTGAGCTCCACCCCCTCTACTGAATCTTCATCCCCCACCATCAATCCCTTTGTTCCTTACAATCAGATACTAGTGATGCAACAGACAATTCATTTAGTTATGCTTACTTTTCCGGAATGATTTAGGTAAGGCCAAGAGTTACTCCAATTGTTCCCAAAATAGCAAAGAATCGCTGAAGATATATCATTGATTTATGTTTCCATGTGCTTTTTTCTGCATTGGTAATGTTGATGAAATTTTGAAAAATATTTTGATAAAATTGAAACAATACTGTGTTTTATTATTCCCATTGTAATTGTGGCTTCTTTGATGCATATGACAACATAGGCTAAAGACACCATTGCCAGAAATGGACAAAATAAAGCACCAAACTTTCTACTTGCTGTAGATATTTCAGTATTATAGTTTCTTGACCCAAGTTTATAATTCCTGAATGATCTGAGAATCTATTTCCACAGTCTTTCTTCTAATGCTAGATCAATAGAAAAATAATGCTGTATCCATCACAAATGGAGAAAAAGGTAAGAAAATTTAAGATTTTTTTGAATGGAAAATTGAGCATCTTGAAAAATAATTACACAGGTGGTGAAATAAATATTAATCTTAATCCTCAGAATAATGACAGTATACATGCACATATAAAATTAGCAAATCTATTTGTTTGATATTTAAATAAAACATTAATCAGCATGAAATTTCTAAACATGTCTGACAATGAGGTAGCTATAGAAACTAGAGTAGAAAGATTAAGTTCTTAATTCTAGAATACAGTATATGTTTTTATTTTACTCTTCTGAAGACACATTTTCACCATGCAATTAAACATATAATTACAGTGATAGACATACACACCACATAAAGCTGAAAAGTTGGATTTCAACATACTTACGATAGTGGCTAAAATCGCTTGATGTTATTGCACTTGGAAAGTAAACAAAATTGTTGATTAGACAAAATTAAGATCATATTATTTCTTATATTTTGATATGTTGATTTTGTTACTGAACACCATTACAATGAAACAAATTATAGACTTAATGCATTAAGCTGTAAATCTCAAGACAGCAACCCTGAAGCATCAGAAAGCCATTAATTAATAAGGAATAAAACAACATTGTACTGTTATTGTTCTTTATATTAAATGGAAACTAATATTGCAGTTCTGAATGCATAACAATAACTGTATCTTGGTAAGTGAACAGAATCAGACACTTAAGCTGTGATAAAAGAATTTTTCTCTTATTTTTGAAATTATTCCAAAGAATCATAAAAACTATTTTTCTTTAATATTTTTTTTTTTTTTTAAAGAATCTAATGCAAATACCAATTTCTTTAAACAGTTTTAAAATGGCATCAGCAAGCTGCAAGCCAAAAATACCTTGTGGATAATTCTGCTATACAAGAAACGATTGTAAAGAAAGTATACCATATTACAAAAAATACTTCTTGTTCTATTTTATTTTCTCTATTGGTAGATACATTATCATAAAATATATTTAATTTTTTTATGACACAATACTCTCATCATATGTTTCTCAGATACAGCTATTAAGAATTTCTTTACCTTATGTTTCCTATGTAGCTGTAGAAGATGTCACGATCAACAGTGATGATGTCTTGCCACATATCCCAGTGCATATGTGTAATACATTTAACCGTCTGACCAAAAATGGGCTGCAGTTGTGATCTGTGTAGTATCAACAAAAATGAGTGATATAAGCTTATCATATATAATGTTAAATCTGTCCTGTTTTTATTTCTTTAATAAATCCATTTTCCTTCGAATATCTTAGAAGTCTAATGCCACTCCTTCCTCAATTCCTGTAACCTGTTAGTTACAGTACCCTTTCTATGACTACTAAATGTGATTGAAATGTTCATTTTCAACATTGCTGATATTTGTTTCCTTGCTTTAATTGCATCATCTATATCAAATGGTTTCTATTTCTGTTTTCCAAAAGTGCAATACCTGTCAACAAAACAAGTGGCAGCTCATAAATTAGATGGGGGGGGGGGGGGGAGGGAGGGGGTGCTTTGAATATAGGCCTACTTATTCATTGGTTAATTTTAAATCAGAAATATTGTTTTAATGATAAATAACTCATGGTCATGATCTATGAACACCAGTGAACTGTAATAATTTTGCTAACAAGTATGAAAACTCCTCTACAAATTGCTCCGCTATCTCTGTGGTGTATTCTGTAACCATTAGGAGAAACCTCATTGTCTAGTACTTCTTCACTTAACCAAGACTCTACCATTATTATTATTTGCAGTTCGTGTCTCTGTTGAGATTGCAAATTCTGTTACTTTGTTCATTATACTCCTAGAGTTCACCAGTAACATCCTTATTACTGGCTTTATATTTTCAGCAATAAATCTGCTCCTTCCCAGTTCTACACCAATCAGTTATTGTTTCAGCAATTTCATCTATTTCTTTAAGATCTGTGATGTTTCACATCATGGATCCACAATGAGTATCACTTTGATTATCTATTTCCATTCCTTCACCAGCAGCCACTAACCTAATGAATGCACTGTCCTGACCCCATCATCACTGAAAGTGGATTCCCTTACAGATTCAGCTAACAACTCAGAAAGTAACCCTTTGCCCCTTCTATTTAGGTGTAGGCCATGCCTAGTGAAACCCCACCAACCAAGGGTGTTCACAGGCACAAACCCCAAGACAGAACTAATGCCTTTCCCAAGTTGTGCTCCTGTTGTTACATCTACCCGCCTACAACATAGTTCAATTGTGGCCAGTCATGGCAAACTTAGCACCTGCGTGAGCTCAACCCTAGTATGTTGCGCCTCCTTCACCATCTTCCGCAGATCACTCTGTATATTAAAACTCATGTTTCGATCAATACTATTCCCTCCACCTCCCACTATCACTAATCTATTGTTCTTTGTTAAACTCCTACACAGTGATCCTACGTCCTCTATTACCTGACCCAATGTTGCACTAGGTTTGAAAAAACATGTTACTGGTAACCTGTGTCTAACTGATCCAGCAGAAGAGAATCTACACCTCTCCTGTGGCTACTACCTAGCTGCAGAACCATTTTTCCCTATTCTTTCCTTGCATGCCCTTATTCCTAAAGGGCTGTGTTGTGTTTATTTAGCCTTGTTGTATTTTAATATAATTTTCAGTTGTAATTTTAAGGATTTGAAATGATTCAACTGTCGGCAGGAGCACCAAATTGTTTTAAAGTCATTCGGAATTAACTTTCAGCTTAGTGCTTATTAGTTTCATCTTTCATATTTGAAATAAATAGTAAAACTTCTATGACTTGATTCTTTTTATTAACACGTTATCTAATACTTAAAGATCCGTAGATATACAGCTAGAATTTCTGCAACATCATCCAGCAACAAACACAGGAAGATTATATTTCAATTAATATGAGGATTTAAACAAATGAATACTTTTGCATATGGTTGGTTTGAAATTGAAACATGTTGATCAGTTACAGAAACATAAATAGCTATCCTAAATTCTCTGTTATCTATGAGAGTAAATCAAAAAGTAAGCTACACTTCCAAATTATGGCCATTTATGAAACTACCTACACATGACTATGACAACATACAATGTCAATGCACTTTTCCACATAGTCCCCAAGAGACTGTAAACATTTCTCGGAACAGTCAACCAACTTTTTGATTCTGGATGAGCACCTCCAGTGCTATGCAACCACCTGGAGAAAGCTGCTTTCAGCTCCTCAGCATTTCAGAAATGTTGAACTGGTTGTGTAAGGGAATTAAAGAATAGCGGTGGGGAAAATTAAGCACTAGTGTGATTTTGTTGCACGATAATGCAACATCTCACACGGCCCGCCAAACATCTGAAATGCTACAGCAATTCAAGTGGGAGGTATGGCAACATTCTACATATAGTCCAGACTTAGCGTTATGTGATCTCGATGGACGATGATTCAGAAACGATGAGGAGTTGAAAATAGCTGTCTCCAGGTGGTTACAGAGCTCTGGAGGTGACTTTTATATATCTGGAATCAAAAGTTTGTTAACCGAACCGAGAAATGTGTACAGTCTCTTGGGAACTATGTGGAAAAGTGAACTTACATTATATGTTGTCATACCTGTGTTGCCTACATGTAGTTGGTTTCATAAATGGCCATAATTGGAAGAGTAACTTAATTTTTGATCTGCCCTCATATAATAGTGACGTCTTTGGGCAGAAAGTAAAAACTTATCTGGTCAACGAAGGCCAGGAGTGTGATGTCACAGCATTACAAACATCATGACATGATGAACATGACTGTAAACCATTTACTCAATCATTGATAGGATAATAAACAGCAATGCTCTAAATTCATTATTCTATGGTACTCATTTTTCACTTCCATTTCCTGATTCACACCTTCTAAGAATTCCTCTAAAACAACGTAACTTTTTCTTCCACTCCAATACATTTCACCATATTTACCTACATTTTATGGTTTACTCTCTCAGATTTCTAAGGTTATTCCGTTAAATTTGTCCTCCCTTGTCCATCTCATCTGAAACATGCTGCAAGTATCTCACTAACTGAGATTAACATGAATATCATTGCTTAAATTAATGTTACTGTTTTTCAAACCATTGTTTTTCTTCGAACATATTTGTGATGTGGTTGCATACTAATTTCTCTGACAATTTATCAACCACTGCCTGTAATTGGCCAGTAATTTATAACCCTATTTGTAGCCTTTCTTTTAAGGAGCAATACTACCATCACAGTCCTCTGGCGAGGATCAAGTCTCAGACACACACTAAATAAAATTTCAAGATATGATAGAATCTCTTAACATGGCACCTTCTGAAGATATGTTTTCCACACCAGCTCTTTTATGTTTGTTTAAATTTCTTATTTCATTCAAGGTATCTTCAGGATCTATTTCCATTTTTTTTAAACTGCTTAGATATGTGGGAATGATCCTCCTTTGGTTTTCCCTCTTCCATCCCTGGATGATAGTCCCTACATGTCTTATTAAATTAATTACTTAATATCTCTGCCCTTTTCAAATCCTCTTTAACTTCTTCTCCGTCCTGATTCACATTTGTCTGAATTCCTTCCCTTCCTCAGTTTTCTAACATAGCCTTATATATGCAGCATTCTGTAGCCTTCCTACACCAAGAACATTTTTCATTAACCAAAATTTGGCTTTCCTCTTTGCTACTATTATTTCCTTGTTTACCAAGTTGTTTTGAGGGTTGTGGTGCTGCCACTTAACACTGTTGTGTTATCTTCTTATTAACATCTTTTGTCTCCTCTCCTCTGTAAAATAGCACGTAGGTTCTGTTATTTTTTGATTTTCTGTTCTGGAATAAACATTTCTTCCTTCATTCCTTTTATTTCTTTAAACTTTTCCAAATTCAACCCTAATGTATTTATCCTATCCTTCCTAATAATGGACCTTTTTCGCTTCAACTCTGAAACATGCCTTTTATAATTGTACCTAGGGCCACATTTAGGCATAGGATACCTAGGCTCTAGCCTAGTAGTCCATACCACAAAGATGTCCCCTGCAGCACTCGTAAAAAAAAAAAAAAAGAGAGAAGAAATATATTTTTAAAACGGTTTTAGCACCAAAAATTCTGAAATGCTTTGAAGTATGGCTGTACTGCAAAATAATATTTCAACCACCTTTACCAAAAAGTAATAACTTTGTGGCTCAACAATGTGGACTTATAGCCTTTGTGATATAAGGTTGCAGTATACTATGGTCAGAGTGTATGAATGTAGATCAAAGTCACTGTCATACACCTGCAATACAAACTAAAATTCCCTAGCCTTCATGTCTGGAAGATTAGGTAAGATAAATTCATTTCGTATATGATGTAAACAGTGAGTAGCAGTGGGAGGTACAAGTTTTAATGATTTGTTTGATTGTAGGTATTTTTAAAACTTACATGTGTTTATAATTGAAATAGGTGTATTAAGAATTCAATATTAATTCCGCTTTTTAATTAGTTTTCATTTAATTTGTGGTTTTAAGTCTTTATTTATTTTAAAACTTTATTTCAGCAATCAGGAATCTCAGAAGCTTGGTGTAGTATGAGAAGGCTCTGATTAATGGATCGCTGTCTTAAAACAATTTAGTCCTGTCTTCTTGTTGACATACATGTGTAAATAATCAATTTTGTGATTTTAATCTTACTCTATTGAATGCTTTGGTGATCTTAATCATTTTTACTCATTTGTTTTATCTTAATATGTATCAGTCGCGTAGCTAGCGTGGGTGACACCCGGGGCGGTTATCAATGGTGTCACCCCTTGAAAACTTAAATTCAAAATTAAGTAAAATATAATTTCTTGTATAATATCTTGCTTTCACAGTATCTTCTTTTTAGCTTTAACAGCTGCAAACTCGTAAATCACATCTTCAAAATTATCAATTTGAGTTACTTCATGTTCAATAGTAAATATGACAAGATTTTAACCATGTGTTGCTCACCGGTAATCTAAAGTGTTTTTAGATTAATTTCAACTCCTCTGAAGATCGGGTCTCACTTGTTCACTTGTCCGATACTGTTCCGCAGCATGACCGCACCGACAATTTTCTTAGTGTTGGCTCTCACTCGATCGAAGTTTTTCCAAATGACACGGTGTGATCCGACACTCGGCCGTCATTGGATTGGTTTATGTTTTGACGGTGCGGATCAGTGTCGACCTGCTGGATGTGGAGAAGCGCATAGAGAGAGTTCGGAAATTTCCCTTCCCTTGCTACTAAATGTTGTTTTCATGTTATTATTTGCCTTAAAATAGTATTTTTTTCATCCATGTTCATCAGCTTCGCATTAAAAAATCAAAGCTTTGCCAGAGTTGAAGATCAATTTTAAGACCCACAAAAATTGCAGCCGAGATCCGCATTTGTAACCGAACCTCCCACACCCGAATCACACGCCATTACCAGATGCAAGACTAATCTAGAAGTAATGAAAAATAAGTATTCAAACACATAAAAGTTGATTTGTGTCTTTTGATAACAAAAATATATGTTATAGAAAAAAAGGATGTTTATTTTATCATGTTTAAAAACTTATTTTCACTTATATTCAGACTGGTATTTATTTTATTTATTTATATCTCGTGTCCAGGACATAACATTACAAGTTGAAAAAACCCACAAAAAACAAATAACATTAATTAATTAATATAAAACTATAGAACACAATTAAATGGTATGTGACCAGAATTCCGCAATCTTGATGGCCTTCTCGTTTGCCCTAAAAAGGTCGTCGATAGTGCAGGTTTCAGGGAGATTCCTGCATATCAGAAGATGTTGTGGGTTCTGAAGGTCACCACATTTGCATAGATCGTTGTCAGTACTGTAACCCCATTTTTTAATATTAGATCTACATCGGGACACTTCAGTTCTTAATCTGTTTAGAGCCTTCCATATAGCATATGGCTGATTACACCCCACAGCTGGTGCCTCTTTGATGTTCCTCCACTGTTCTTCAGGCAACGAATTTCGCCATAGTTCCAGACGGCGTGCTTCAGGGGAAGATGTTATGGCTGTAGTTGACTGTACGAAGCTCTTTCTTGACTTCAGCCTTGTGACTCAAATGGTTAGTGTGCGATTTGGAAACTGAAGGTCCCGGTTCAAATCCCGGTCTCGACTCTAATTTTTGCAGACCTTAAAATTGACATTTACCTCTGGCAAAGCTTTTATCTGTAAATGCGAAGGACGCTCGGTGTTTTGAATTTCGAACGTTAATCTGTAGGTATTATTTTCAAGTTAGGTGAGTACAATATAGGCGCACTGCGAGTTTCCCAATAAGAAACACTCTGACTAGAACTTTGAGATAATATGAAATTATTATTTTTGATATACAAAATCTTTACGACCTATATTTAAATTAAAATATGTTATATTATCGTTCTTCACTAACAAAAAGTACTGAGTGAATCGAAAAGAACATCAGACAAAACAAACACGTCAAGTACGAAGTGATTGCGTTGAAACAAGCGACAAACTTTCATTCGGGTACAGTGTGGTGATGATTTGTTAATACTGCGCTGGGATACTATTTTTGTACATAAAACATCAACCAGTTAGGTGATTACGTGGGTCAGATAAAAAAGTATCTTTATGTACTTTCATACCAAAACTGTGCAAAATAAAGTACAATATAATAAAGTAGGGAATCAAATCTATCTGTCATCCCCAACACTGATTCCCTGAAACAATCACTTGAAAACGTTAAAGGAGACAAAGACCGAGTAAGAACATGGGCGAGCTATGGAAAAGTGAGGATGCGAGGGAGCGAACAGTCACTCGGCCGACTGTTGTTGCGGTGAAGGTACAGGTCAGTATTGGCAAAATGCAGCTCGACCTTTACACTTAGCAATTGATACACAAACTGGCGCAAATTAAAATCCCAACACCCAGACGGTGTTGTGACAAATGAATGACTTTGGCCCCAAATATGCCCACATGAAGAGTATTAAATGATTAAAAATTGAAAGTTTTATATGTAATAGTATGAGAATTGCGGTGCTATTTATTATGTAAATTGCAATAATTTTTTTTAGCCTATAAGTGGCGAACAGTGTGGTATAACATGACACTTTTTTGTCCACAAATTTTTGTTGGCTAAGTATGTCAAGGCGATGAGTAACAACTCTCTACACCCAAAGGTCTAATTGTGAGAGAGGTCGGAGAAATGACATGTTTTTAAAGGGTGCATCATATCATGAAATTTCCCGAAGGATTGGCCGTAGTGCAATGTCAGTATACAGACTTGTGTAACACACAGTGGATGAAAGAAGGCTCTAATACTCTTAGAGCAGGCACAGGTCCATACAGATGGATAACAGCACGTGAAGACCGCCATATGGTGTGGGTGGCTGTTGCTGGCAGATGGTTGACTGCAGGCCAGATCCAAGCAGTGGGTGCAGATAGTCACCTCCCCGCCCTCCCCCTCCCGAGACGATTGTAAAATAATTGCTTGAAGCTGAGTTGCACTCTCTGGGTGCTGTGCAATGTGTCCCATTTATATAATTTCATTGCCAGCATCATCTATCATGGTGTAATGCAAAACACAAATGGACATGTGAATGGCGTACATTTGTGTTTAGAGACGAGTCTCAATTCTGTCTGTAACAAAGTGATAATCGACGACATGTTCCCAGGCGTAGTGGAGAAATGGCTTACCTGCTGTGATTTCAGAACATCACACAAGTTCAGCCACTGGTGTCATGTTTTGGCAGCAATCAGTTTAGACAGCATGACTGAGTGTTGAAGGCAATGACAGCCCACCACTATGTGGACGGGTTAATGCATCTTATTGTGATACTCTACATGTTCACCATCCAAATCACATTTTCCAGTAAGATAATGCCTGTCTTCATACTGCGGCCATCGTCACACAAGCCTTGCAAGGAGTTTCGATCACAATTTGGACAGCACAGGTGTAGACACATTAGATCACATGGTCACCCAGCACAAACTGTGCAACAACTGACTGCAAAAGACATGCACGGGTAGTGAGACATACACCCAGAAGACATCCGAACACTTCTTGTGTCAATGCCGGCAAGGATCCACGAATGTATTGGTGCTCAAGTTGGGCGCATATCTCACTGAAAACTGTATCTAAAGGTAATAACTTAGCCTGATCCATTTCCATTTGTTATCATTTCTTCTAGGTATGGCCCTGGATATATCTTCAAAGTTTCCTAAAATTGTACCATTCATGTATGCGTGTTGTGATTTTAATTTCCACCAGTGTAACTATAGGCCTACTATAAGGTTCCGTTATAAATTTAAAAAAGTCGAAAGCTACTCAATCATTTGCTATTGAAACGATAACATAGACTGTATTTAAATGACTTCACAAACTCGGTATTTGCAGGACCAAGGGATATTGAGAGGAAAGTTTACAGAAGTGGCTTGATCCAAGTAGAAGCAATTCCAGACCCAGATGGGATCCTATTGGTGCAAACCCAAGATCCGAATCCCACAAGTTGTGAGACTCTGGGGGATAGCCTACAGTATAGCCAGATAAGCAACTCTACATTAAGTTCCTTCATAAAAATAGAAGAATAAATAAAATATAAAAACATAATTAAACTTAATTAAAGACATAATTACAAAAACAATGGGTCAGGTGATAAAAGAACATGCCTTTGCGATATCTGCCATCTTTACATGAAGTACTTAACAAGTGAAGTATTTTACTACCTGCCTAAGAAATACGCAGCTACTGACTCCTAAATATGACATTGTATGTACTGAAGACCGTCTCCACATGTAAATTTTAGATTTCTAACGCCGCTTTGTAGCGTATAAATAAAAATGTTGCAAACGGCTCGAATGTTCGTTCAGTTTATGATTAAAACTCAATTTTTGTTCAGGCATAGAAGTTCGATTTAAGGAACCCGTAAGAATTTAGGTACCTGTATTCGGCATAGTGGAAATCTTCTTCTGTAAATTTATCATGGAAAATTTCTTAGAGAATCATACGCTTATTTATTTCATCGTGATCATATTTGCATATTCTCGATCAATAGAAAGCGTAGCAAACTTACATGAACCTAGAGTCAAAGTGCTTACTAATGTTACGATTTCTCTAGCAAGATACGTGGCTCCGACTGTTTTAAACACAGGCCATACAAAAACTGACTACCAACGACAGACGAAACCATCAACGAACACTTGGACTCGTTCGGATAGACTTGAAACCTGACAGTATTGCTAGTTTAATGCAGTTTTCAGAATCATTGTATTTGCATAAATTCGAACATGATTAGTGTTGTAAAAAAAAAAAAAGGGAAAAAACTATGGAAAAAACATGTTTCTGTTCTGGGACACGTTTTTTTTTCATAACTACTAAATCTCAAATTTGTAAGGCATTTATCGTTTAATATGACTGTTTTAGAGTTTAAACTAAGTACTTATCTTAATTTTTAAATCTACTATATTTTTCTGGTTCAGTATAAAGAAAATTATGAAAATATTGGCAACATTGACTGAAGTTTTCTTTTACGAACGGGGACTTCCCAAAGAAGAGGCTATGTTGCGCGAGAAGGAATCCCCGTTCCCTGTTGTTTGGATTGATACTTGCTATTTGAACTAGTGCTTCCAACCCTGCAAATTTATCTGTAGACCTACGGATCTTTTCAAAAAATTAGGAATTTTACATTTATCTACGGCTTTTTGCCACTTTTTACTACTTATTATGCTTTACTTATATGCATATACTTGTTAACTCTCAGCGTATAGTGATACTGAGTCATTAAATTGTCAGTAATTATGAATCGTTTCCTTGCAATCGTTGGCATAAACGTACAATTGAAAAAGAAATAAAGCTCCTATTTTGTATGATAATAGATTTAAATTCAAACTTAAAAGACCATAATACAGAATTATCGGCGCAGTATTTATGCACAGTGTGTGCTTTGCTCACAATTTAAAATTGCAATCTCAGGACAACCAGTAAAAAAAATGTAATTATTTCTGAAGTTATGGATCTAGAGACAGAAGAAGAAACAGAAAATTCCGACACATATCGAACTAGTGTTGGTAGTGCTGATAGCCTACTAGTGAATGTGTTACTGACATAGAGGATGAATAAAATTATGTTACCTATATAGATACATTTATGAATCATTATGTAAGACATTATGTGATTCAGTAAGATTTAAAACACACATGTAAAATGTAAGTTCCTTAAATAAAACTATAATTTATCAAATATACCATTTTCAGAAAAAAAATAAGAAAAAAAGGTTTTTTTTTTTTTTTTCTTTTCTTTTTTTTTTTCACAGAGCTGATTTTTTTTTTTTTTTTCAGTTTGCAACGCTAAACTTGGTACGATTTCATGTCGAGTATAGGTGCACTGTCGACAATAGGTAGGTAAACAGAGTGTAAATTGGATAAAGTGAAATGTACTCAATTTATACATCACGACTCTGTCAGATGTTAAATTAAAAAATTACTAGAAAATACTTCAATGCACTTGTGAATCTTAGCTTGAAAGCTAATGGAATTCTAATTACACAAAACAATTTTGAGGCCTAGACTACGCCTATTCTGACATACGCTTGATTGCTTTTTTTTTCATTTTCAAAGGAAAAGCTAACATTTTTCTTGAAATAATTTCGAGGATTTACAATTTAACTGTCTAATTACCATGATTTTAACAATTTTAGATTAATATAATACATTATTTAATTTTAAAACTTCCTCTCTTTATACAAGAAAACTTACATTACATCCACCGCCGCTTCTAACAAACCAAACAACAGTGACGGACGGCAAGCACAACGAGTTCCTGTGATTGTTGGATCTAAAGAGAGATGCTCTCTTTGTTTAAGCGCGCGGTGTTGCCAATAATTATACTCTACTGTAATGAAAGAGCACAGCCCCCTGGATCGTATTTTAAAAAAGTGATAGATCAACTTAAAAACAAATATTCAAAACATTAAAGGGACGGTAGACGGGTTTCAACACCAAAGGATAAAAGAAGTCTACCAAAAAAAGAAAAAAAAAATTGTATCATACTAATTTCGATTATTATTTTCGGTGACACCCGGGGCGGACCGCCCCCACCGCCCCCCCCCCCCTAGCTACGCCACTGATATGTAGGCCTACTGTTTCACGTTGTTATTAAAACTTTTGCGTTTGTAATTCTGTGGTGGTTTGATGAAGGTGTTTGGTTACAACAATACAGTTACAATAGGCAATACTTCATCTATTGATCATAAGTTGAAAAAATTTAATTTGCAAGCATCACTTGCTAACCTCATTCACTTCAGTCTCAGAAATGATACAGAAAGCATGTCTATGATTTTTCAGAAAGTTATCCTCGTATATTTCCGCTACCATTACAGTCGCCAATATTAGGCATAAACCAGAAAATAATAAACCTATACATGGAAACCCATTGTGGAGATGTGAGCTGATGGTCCTAACTTGCCTTTTACACCATGTATGCATGTATACAAAAACTGAGAAATTTATGAAATAAATATATTTGGAACTTAAAAAAACAAATTTTGAAGTTACAAAATGCTTAAATACAGGCTCTGGTGAGTGATGGTTCTGTGGGAAAAGGTGGGAGGTGAGAGGGATGGGTGGAAAGGAGGGGAGGAACATTGGCACTATCTTAAATTTAGTCCTGGTGGTCAACTGGTCCCCAGTTGGTACTGATAAGCCAGTTCCCACCTTCTGAGTTGTGAGATGCTGCTTTTGTTGGAGGGGACTCTGATGGCGCATACCGTGAAGCATGTATTGAAATTGTTGGTGTCATGAGTGTTGGCATTATAAGAAACATGGAGGCTGGGGGGGGGGGGGGGAATCCCGTGTTTATTGACAAATAGTTGGTTGAGGATTGGAGGTCTACTGAAGCAGGTTCTAGGTGGCTGAGGGAGGGTTTTAGGAAGGAGGGTTCTCATCTCAGGACAGGCTCGAAGGAAATCGTAACCTTGTCGCAGGATTTGGTTAACAATTTCCAAACTTGGGAAGTATTGGGTGACCAAAATGGGGCTGTGGTTGTTTTAGGAGTTTTTGGGCTGTTGATAGGTTGAGCGAGTTGTACTATTGTCCATGAAAATTGTTTCTGAACTAAATCTGGTTGGTAATTGTGGGATATCAGGGCTTTGGAGATGTTGCTAGAATACATGTTTATTGCTGATCATTGGATCATTTTTACCTGCCCTGAACGCCCAGGCTATAGGAAGGGAGTGTTTGATGTGATGAGGATGGCAGCTATCATAATGAAGGTATTGTTGTAATTTGGTGGGTTTGTTATGGACAGATGAGTAGATGTAGCCATTTGTGAGAGGTAGGGCAACATCAAGGAAAGTTGCATGTGTGTGGGAGTAAGTCCATGTGAATTTAAGAGTGCTGGCGTGTCAGGTAATCTAAAATTTTGTTACTTCATAATGAAATTTGTTTATGGAACATCAAGTTCACCTCCATAACATTGCAGATCAAGTTTAGAGACATTTTCTTAAATATTTCAAGTGACATTTCAGAGGAAACAGTTATATAATGCCAGAACATAGTATTAATGTTTTCTTATAATGGGATTAAAATTATTTTAGAAAAGAAAACATTGCATTCATTTGCAGAGCTATTTCAGACACTAACTAGTAAAATGAGATTATTAACTGTATAGGTAGGAGTTTTCCCTGAAGAGATATGAGACTTTGAAATGGGGAACTAGTATGAAAATCAGGATGAAATAGTAAGACATTTAAAATTCTAGAAGCCACAATTTGGAAGATAGGAAAACAGTTTATAGTTTAAAAGAAGTTTTATTTTTGCCTACATTTCATATTAAATTTTTAGAAAGGTAGTTAAAAGTTAAGGGCTATTTTTGGAGGTTCTATTGAAAATAATAGTCTACATGTGGGAGGAGAGAAAGTTAAGATTAAAGAATAAATAAATTAAAAGGAGGTACTATATTTAAATTAGAGGAAGAATTTTTTCTAGGAATGACACTTGAATTGGATTTTGAATTTATGCATTAGTTTTGCTGATATCTGAAAAAGAAATAATTACACTTCATCTCACAATGGCGGTTGCCGCCAGAACCTTGGTCAGAATTCAAATTATAAGAGGGAGGGGGCGTGATTGTAAAACGATGCAAAAGCTATCAAAGAACTGTTATCACAGTTAGATAGTGATGATTTCTTATAGAAAATGGTATGTAAAATTGTTTAAAGAATGTTTCAGAGCTATAAGTTAAATAGTCTAGAAGATATCAATTTTCAAAATTAAAGTCATATAACAGTTTTTATTCACCCAGTTTAAAAAATAATAGCAAAGTGGATCTTGGTATCAAATTAAAAGGAACAAAATTAAGTCAAATTAAAGGTTATATCAACTTCGTAGCTTTAAGACTTTTGGAGTTGTAAACATATTTTGGAAATTGTAGCAAATAATTCTTTACAGTATACTAGGACAGCTACAGAAATTTTCATTAGGATACATTTTAACATTTAGCACCTCAACTATCTAATGTGAAAATTTCAGATTGGTAGGAATTTATTTAGCGACTGAAGCTTTACGATGTCATCATAGAACAAGGCTCTGCTATAAATAGGAGCCACAGTACTTCCTCGTGGTAGTTCTCAAAAATCAGTTCGGCAGTCACCACGCACCTCTGTGGGTGCACTTGGCTATGAGGACAGTAGTAAGCAATACCAAGAAGCAGTATTTTCTGGCGGCCATCTTTGAAAATTTACCGTGCGAATATGAAATAGTTGCAAAGCCTCAGGTGACTGTAAACAGTTAAGGGGTTAATGAGTTTGGCCTTTCTAGATTCAGTTTATAATACTTGCAATCACTTATTTTGGAAAAGGAGTTTGATGCCTACGTTTGTGACTTTGTAAAAATTTTGAAGAATACAGTGATGATTTAGTTTTTCTATGGCAACAGTGACTTTAATTTCGACATACCTTCCTGGTTGAGGTTATCCAGTCAGGTGACGACCAGTCTTCAAGCACAAATGAACTATCCAAAGGCAACATAGCAGGTTATAGTTGAGATCTAAGCTGTCAGCTGCTAACCCCCACTAAACATTTGGTCTCACAGGCGATATTGAGGTTATTTAGGAAACTGAGTGGTTGTCCAGATCATGCAAATGTTGTCAATGAATGTGAACCACAAAAGGGGTTTCAGATGGGCTCCAGCTAAGAATGACTGTTCCAGGTGGCCAAAGTAGAGGTTAGCGTATGAGGGATCCATAGGGGTGCCCACTGCCCATGGCTGTGCCATTAACTTGGTGGTAAATTTCACAATCAAATGAGAAAAACTTATTTTTCAGTACTAGCTCAGTTAGTGTGATTAGCAAGGATCTGGTGGGGAAGCTATTTGGGGGATGCTGGTCTAGAAAATGCTCCATGGTGCTGAGACCATGACAGTGGGGAATATTGGTATATAGGAAGATCACATCAATTATTACTAGGAAGGAGTCAGGGGGAAGAGGTGTGAGCACAGTAGACAACTGAGAGAGGACAACTGTGGGAGGGAAGCTGGCTGACAATGGGCTTTAGACGCTGGTCCACTAGGGCAGAGATCTGCTCATTTGGTGAACCATATGCAGCAACAATGAGGCATCCTGGTTTGCCAGGCTTATGAACTTCAGGAAGTAGGTATAAGGAAGGAGTGCGCGGCTTTTTTGGAGTGAGGAGTGAGACAGAATGAGGAGTGAAGCCTTGGAGGAGTCCATTAAACTGCATATAACCTTTTATCCTTATATTGACTGCAGGTGTAGGATCATGGTTAAGGTGGTAGTATGTGTTAGTGTCAGTCAACTGACGCAGTACTTCACTAACGTAGTCACAAAGATTCATGACCACCATCCTTGAGCCCTTATCTGCTGGTAGAAGGATCAAGTTTGGATTAGAGGAAAGCTCCCTGTTGGGCCAGGTTTCTGAAGGAGTCAGATTGGTGCCACTGGGTAGTGATTTCACAAAACTGGAAAAAGCCAATCTAGTGGAAACCAGATCTTGAAACAATTAGAGAGGGTGGTTTTGTGGGAGAGGTGGTGGATCAAGAATGGAGAGTGGTTGGAATCTTTGCAGAGCTCTAGTTTATTCTGAAGTGTGCAGATTACTGCTCTTCAAGGCAAAGTGGTACCTCCAACAGTGTGTGCGGCAGTACGCTAGGGATTCACATACTACGGTGGTCTGGTAAAATTTTGGAGTGGATGAGAAAGTGAGACCCTTGGAGAGTACTGAAAATTGTGGTTCTGAGAGTGGAGAACACGACATATTAATAACAGACAGTTTGGGTCTGGCAGCTTGATTTGGACTGTCTGGGCGAGTTGTGGGTTTTCAGGGACGGTTGTAGAGGTACGAGGGGCTACCCAAAAATAACCGGAATAGCATTGCCGTGGGCAGAGCTTGTGTAGTACGGGTTTCTGCCTCTAGGAATTTATAGCACCACTAATTGCCAGATCAGTGCCACCTGTGTTGCCAACCTGACTTGTTCCATTAATATGCAGTGATTGTTTTTGCTAGCACTGTTTCGTTATTGTTTCCTTTTTGATGACAGCAAGTTTAAGTGAACAACATGCTGTGAAATTTTGTTTTCTACTCAGTAAAAGTGCTGCTGAAACTGTTTTAATGCTGAAAACAACTTACAAAGATTACTATGGGAAAAGCTCAAGTGTTCGAGTGATTCACTTGGTTTAAAAATGGCGTCATGTCGATTGATGACAAACCTCATTCTGGACTTCCATCAACTTCCCGAACTGACGAAAATATTGATTTTTTTTTAGCGTTTGTGCTTGCAGACTGTCGACAGACAATTGTTCAATTGTCAGAGATTAGTGAGTTATCTTGGAGCTTGGTACAGTGAATTTTAATCGAAGATTTGGGAATGGAAAGGATTGCTGCCAAGTTTGTTCCTCGGGCTCTGACTAACAATCAAAAAGAACATCGAGTTTAAACATGTAGTGCTTTGAAACAACATCTTGAAATTGATCCAGATTCTCTATTAAAGGTCATTACTGGTGATGAGTCATGGTGCTTTGGTTATGGCCCAGAAACAAAGCAACAGTCATGCCAATGGAAGACATCATTGTTACCCCACCCAAAAAAATGTTGTCAAGTGAAAGCATCAAGACAATTCTCATTTGATTTTTTAATGACAAAGGTGTAGTTCATTCAGAGTTTTGTTCCCCCACATCAGACCATCAATCAAACCTTTTACTTGAAGTTTTAAATAGATTACACAACAGTGTCCATCAAAAAAGACCCAACTTGTGGCAGACAGGAGACTGGTTCTTCCACCATGACAATACACCTTCACACACAGCTATCTCTGCTAGGTAGTTTTTGGCTAAAAATGGCATGGTTCCACTGCCACATGCACCTTACTCACAAAACTGGCTCCGTGTGACTTTTTCTTATTTCCACGCATGAAAAGGGGTATGAAAGGACACAGAGGTAAAAAAAAAAAAAAAAAAAAAAAAATGATGGAGGAGGTGTCAGCCATTTCTAAAGATGACTACAGAAAATGTTTCAAACAGTGGAAGCACTGGTGGGACAAATATATTAGTTGTAATGGAGAGTGCTTTGAAGGGATACGGTTTTTTATGTAAAAAATTTGAAAATATATAGCTTTTTTTGGGTACCCCCTCATCTGTTGAAGAGCTGGGAAGTAGATGGCCGTGGGAAAATGAGGGGAGCTTGACAACTGGGTCCTGGTATAGTGGAGGGGCTGTCCTATATATATATATAAGGGCCTGCACTATAGTTACAGCCTAGGGGCCTACAGATCCTAAATGCAGCCCTGATTGTACCTTCAATTTTGATCACTTGTTTCATTTTGTGATCACTTATTCCTTTTATAATTTGATATTCAACAAAGTTATAAGAAGGCTTTAGAGGAAAGATGTCCAATGTGTTATGCCCTATTGTGGTCTACTCTACAACTTAGGTAAGTCCTCATTCTCTAACTATAGTATTTGCATATTTCTGCTCCCTTTTGCTATTAATATTAACCTTTGTATTCCACATCTTGTAAATTTAAGTCCACATCAATAATGATCATTGTACCCCTACTGCCCAATTCTGAATATTAATGTAATTTCTGCACAACAATCTCATCTTTGCCATTTATTCTTTCAATATTTTAAGCAGCTAGAAACATAATCTTTTCTTTTGTATCTCCCCAAAAATCTAGTCCAAGTAACTAATTATTTTGATCCATGAACACTGGCAACTACACTACTCTTTAATAACCAGTTTGAAAACTCCTCCATGAAATGTTCCTTTATCTCTGTGATAATCATTGGGGAAAACTTCATTGTTTATCATTTCTTCCTTTACCATTATTCTACCTCTATTATGTTACCAAACCATATTAATTTGTTCATTATACATGTACAGTTCAACAGCAACAGTATAAAGATTGGTTTGTAATATACTCATCATTACTCTTCACATTCTGTGTTGTGATGCTTCCTACTATGATAACATCAGCTTCAACTACTTATTTAACTTTAAAAATGTTTTGGTAAGAAAGGGAATAGGTTTTCCAGTCATAATGTGACATCTCATCTGTAGGCAGTTTTTCAAAAGATTATAATACATCACAAGAATGGCTCATTTGCTGATTTATAGGCAGAATTCCAACACGTGCAGAGGTACCTGTGTAGCTGAAAAAAAGTGTGGTTGTCAGCAGAACCCAGCGGTGGAAAAATCACTCCTAAAATCATCATTGTCACCATGGGGGAAGTGGTGTACACAAACTGGATCAACATGAATTCAGGTGTGCATGGCAACAAGAACAGACATGTCCATCTATTTGATGAGTGGAGACCACATTATCACATCATTTTTCTGTCATGGAGGGATTGTTCTGGTTCCTCCAGGAGCAACTACAGCCATATAAATTGCTTATTTAATACAGAACATAAGATTTGGCACATGTTTAATGAGTGTGTTGGTTGATGAAGCTATCCCAAGACAAAGTTGTCTTTACCAAAAATTGATCATTTAAATTTGGTTGGAGCCATGGGCGCCGGCAGGATTGCTTCTAGGGGGGTGCACCAGGGCTGCATTGATGCCCCTCCCCCCTATCGGCCCAAAAATTTCTGGGCGACCTTTATTTTTTTTTTAACTCTACTACTGCCCACACGGCGACCCGGGATGTGGGATGTAGGGGGGTGCACCCGGGATGCAGGGGGGTGCACCAGGGCTGTAATTGGTGCTCCCCACCCCCTATCGGCCCAAATTTACGTGCGACCCGGGCTGTCAGGGGGGTGCAAGTGCACCCCCTTGCACCCCCCTCCTGGCACCCATGGTTGGAGCCTTTCTTTGCCCACCCCACCCTGAGATCTTAATTATTTGTCTGATGGACAATAGAGTTGTTTTGTTTTATGACTGATTTTCATGGGTTTTCTTTTTTTATTATTTTTTTTGTGTAATGTTGATTGAGATTTTTACTTTCTTTGTCTGGATTAATAAAGTATTTTTCTTGGAAGATAAATTTTTGTAAAGTCGATTTTTATTCAGTGTAGTCTTTCCTTATTCATTTTTGTGGCTGGATAGCATAGAGCCAGAATTTTAAACTATTCCATGTGTTTTATTAAATTTAATAATCAAGTTAACAATAATTATAGGTAACTCTCTTAGTATAGGTGTCATGTACCTTATCTGAATTTTCTGACAAGGTAATTTTTCGTGAATGAAAAATGTCTAATGAAATTTAATTTAATTTATTTGCGATGGAGTGCAAACTCCAAATAAAATTTGTGTAAGAACCTGGATACTTCGTAATTGTTGGGTTTTACCAGATTGAGACCAAAGAATGTCTGGCAACAAAGTAGTGGCTTATACCCTCCTTCATGTTGTTTATATCAACCATTGCTTTTATATAAAGGCCTATATTAATTTTACTGTTTGCAATTTCTGGTAGAACTGGAGCCATATTTTTCAAACAAAATTGTCTATGTTACTGTTACTAAAGAAAAAAAAAATTGCTACATTTTTCAATGATACAATCCAATTCCATTCTATGTCTATTGTTTGCTGATAATATGATAACTGAAAACTAATATACAGAGTGTTTCAAAAAATACTTTTGCAAAGTTTTGAGATGGGTTGCTCTCACCAAAACAATGAAAAAGGTCCATATAAACAACGTCTGAAAATTCTTTATTTTTGAGATACGGTATTGATGAAGTGTCCATTAAACGTGTTTAAAGGCACTATCCAACAATGGACATTTGTAAACAGTAATTTTGTTAGATAATTGACTGATTATATAGATAAAAGTCAATCTACTAATACACTCAGTGGCAATGTGTTTTAATCACAGTGATCGATGTGTGATAGTAGATACCAACCATGACAAACAGATAGGTAGGAGAGGCATAGTTCCATGGCCTGCATGTTCCTTTGACATTACTACTTTGAATTTTTATCCCTGGGACCATATGAATTAATTGGTGTATGCAACTGACATTCCAAACACATAGAGGCGGTATCAAAATATCATAGACAGTTGCAAAGCTTTTTGACACCATCCAGGAGTATTTGAAAGAGTGCGACTGTCCATGATCCAATAAGTGCATGCTTGTGTAGAAACTGCAGAGGACAATTTTAACATTTGTTATGAGTTTGTGTGTTGTGAACATTTAAATAACTTCCTAATAAGCTGACAATGTCAAACAGATAATGTGTCATTGTAATCTGTTCTTTCTTCAATAACTCAAAAACAGAGGATGTTCATACAGTGGCGGGGCGAGACCAAAATTTTATGTGGGCGAGATAAGTTTGCGAGGCCCTCTGGAGGCGCAAGATGACAGGGTTTATAAAGTATTTAAAAAAACTTAAATTTTTATTTATAAAAATAAATCACTTTTACTGTGTATAATATTATTAAATAATGAGTAACAGTATATAATTAAATAAATAGAAATTTTCTGCTTTTAGCCTTGCTGAACTCCTTAATTAGATGCTATATCTGATTCAATCGATAAAACTGCCAAAGCTGAAAGTCTTTCCTGACCCATAGTACTTCGTAAATAATTTTTTATTAATTTTAATTTTGAAAAGCTCCTTTCAGCGGTGGCTGTACTTACTGGTACTATTAGCAAAATTCGTATGAAGAAACATGAACGTAGACGAGAAGCAAACTGAATGAAATAAACCCGGTGGCCGAAGATTCCCCGGTAGAGTCATTGTAACGCCAGCAAATATTGCTAAGCTATTGGTATTGCCATATTAGTTGCTAACTTGTAGGATTTATCGCATTATGATGAGTAAAATATTTAGTCGTAGTCACGGCTTTTAACTGTACTAATCTGTTTTACTGGTTAAGTTGCTTAAACTTTCGGGACGCGAGGCCCCTCGGGGCGCGAGGCCGTAGGCGGTCGCCCACGTCGCCCACGCCTTGCGCCGCTTCTGTGTTCATACATATGTTTTTCAATGTTTTGGTGTAAGCAATCCGCACCAAAAGTTTGTAAATGTATTTTTGAGACATGCTGTATGATTGAGCTTAAAGATAAACTAAACTTTTCAAAAAATTTCTCTCTAAAAAAAAGAATTAAGTATGTAATGAAAATACATTTATTTTACTTACCTATTACCATTAGTAAACAGGGTATAAGCAATCTGTCCTCTTTCATATTGAAGTGCAGTTAACACGTGAAAAACTTCTGCGGTGAGGTCAATCTGAAACAGCAGGTGACTAACCTATAAGTTAATTTCTAAGCAGTAACAATTTATGGTAGTTATTTTTTGGTAAATATGTTTGTTTGTCTTGATTGATATATTTGTTCCACAAATAATATATTAGACAACTTACTTTCTTAAAGTGACTAGATTTTAACATTGGTAAAGTGGGACACCATTGACGAGGGGGGGGGGGGCGATGGAGTACCAACATTTTTCATATAACCCAAAATAGTATTGCAATATATATATATATTTTTAATCTCGACATAAGTACAATTTACAGATATAATACATTAAAAATCTTGTATAGTGTTTTTTCTTTGGCATATTTCTCATTTGAGTTAATTTTTTTCAGTAAATTACTGTCATTGTTTAAAAGCTCGTGAAAATTTTCACAAGACTTTGTTAAATTAAATTTCACACATTATATGGCCTTCAAAGTCTGAGCTCTTAATTGTCACTTTTTTTGATGTCCACACTTTCTTTACTTACCGTAGAAAAAAACGTTCAGTCGCAGCATTATTTCCTGGTAAGGACAGCGCGTATTCTACAGTTTTAAATAATGATACTTTATTAAAAAGATCGTTTTCGGAAATGTTACTATAAGGTACGAAAAATTATGAGTAATATGATCGAATGAATTTTGTACATAATTCCAATTTAGTGATGAATTTGCCGTAATGTGAGTCGTAAGTTCACTTTCAAGGCCGACGCTAGACTTTTTGACGCCTCTATAAAATACAGTACAAATAATAAGAGTGTGAACTGCTAAATTTATGTATTTATGAAATAAATTAATTACCTAAATTATCTGAACAACTGATTTGTTGACATCTCTTGTTTAACTAGCATTAGGACGCAGCACCATGTGTATCGTCTGAGAGGCAGTTACAAAATGCTTTCTCTGTTGTCTCTGGTTTTCGTCGCTGCCAGTGTCAAAAAATGCCATTGTTCATTAAGTCTAAACAATTGTGGTCGAATGTTACCAACTGACCAACAGTGCGACCATTGATAAGCAGTTTTTGATAATCACTTCTCGATAATCAGTTCTCAACAATTATTTGTTTTCATTAAAGTTTAACATTATAAAATTGACAAAAATAATATAAAACTCCTATCCTGACGAAATAGCCACATGGCCGCTGAAAGCCGTATATTCCCTTCCCGTTCTCCCGCCGTTCTCTAGCTTGTCATCCATACTTTAAAAAAATCGGTACTTTATTAAAACGCCGCGGGACGCGATACAAATTGTTAAAAATCGGGACTGTCCCGCCAAAAGCGGGACGTCTGGTCACCTTATACTTTCTACTCATGAACTACTTGTATTATCAGGCCCGCTTCTAGCTGTTAGAGCGCCCGCGTGCAATCCCGATTATGCCGCCCCGTCTAACTACAGCCAGTGGTGGATCTAGGAAATTTCCGAACCGGGTCAAAAAACTGAGAGATTGCCGCCCCTTCGAACATTATTTGCCACCCCCATTGTTGCCATCCCGAGTGTCGCCGACCGACCGCCAAAAGCAGCTGTTGGGGGGGGGGGGGGAAAGGTCGCCTGCTACATAATACACTGCAAATTTCGTCGTGGCGACAATGGAATGGCAACTATCGTAGGGCGGCGACTGTCGATCACTCGTTTTGCCGCCCCCCTTGATGTGCCACGCCTTGCACGCCTGCTTACGGCGGGCCTGTGTATTATCATCACAAACTAAATAGAGTCGTATTACAACACTTGCAAATACTATATCAAAACTGCTTCAACTAGATTGGGACTAATGAAAAGATGAATAATTAGAAGAGAAAGCAAAAGATCTTATGGAAGATATTTTTGTTGGTGAAATCAGTTTTTTATTCAAAAACAGAACTTAAGTCTAAAGTCTATAGTCTAAATATGAAAGATGTTCCTGGCATGGTTGAATTTAATTTTAATTGCGATGGAGCTATTCCCTAGTCACCTACGTCTGCATTTAATGAATTTTCATCAAAGATTCTTTCACTGTTTCAGGTATATTTTTCACCATGGTCAATATACTATCAAATGTAAATTGAGGCTTTGAGCAGTTTTAACATTTCCTGAACAAGGAAAAAAAAAAAAAAAAAAAAAAAAAAAAAAAAAAAAAATATATATATTTACTAAGTACAGGCAACGAGTAGTGATTAATTATTATACAATGTAGGCTTTCACGGCCGGTATTAACTTCACTCATAATTTCCGGACTGATGGTCGATAAGTAAAACATTCCCCTGACGTTTCGTTTTCAACTGCTGAAGATATCCTCGGAGGCTAAGCTTAGCCTCCGAAGATGGAGCGATTTTTTTCGAGGAAATTTTTGTAACAGGTAGTAAAAAAAAAAAAACGAAGCTTGAAATCTTAAACATTGAGGCAACCCTTAAACTTATACTAGACCATATGTAATCAGATCAATTAATATGAATATAAAAAAATTAGTAAACAACATGTAAAAAGGATTTTTAATAAAATTCAAGTAACTTAGTCCATGGGCATTAAAATTTATTTATTTCGTCATGCAAAAACTACATTTTCAGCTCTACCGCTACCACTACCATCAGCATTAGCCCACTTGTCACAAAACACACATCTATACCAGAGCTCAGAACTACCAAATTTACTAGAGATGCCACGAATAGTGATTTTGCCGAATACCGAAACTTCGGCCACGCTCTCGGCCGAAGCGTCGAATATTCGACAACCAAATGTTCGGCAAAAATGTGTGCTGTGTAACTTTTGCGGGTGACTGACTATGACCTGATATATACAATAGAATTTGCTCTAAGATTGAAGCTAGTGTTTCGCGAGCAACAGCAGTATCAGTGACAACTGATATATGGACATCTCAGCATAATAACCAGAGTTTTACTGCGTACTGGATATCTCCACAGTTTATTCTTGAACATGCCGTTTTACCTATGAAGCCGTTCGCTGGCTCACATGCTGGTACTAATATCGCAAAAGAACTCACTGCCATTGCAGAAACATGGAATATTCCTCATAGCAAGATCCATTTACTTGTCTACGACAGTGGAGCCAACATGATAGAAGTTGTACGAGACGCAGAATATGATTCTGCAAAGTGCTTTATTCATTACCTGTAACGAGCTGTTGAGGAATCGCTAAAATCTCAAACGGATATAACGCAGATGGTAGCAGCTGCAAGACGAATTGCTACCCATTTCAACCACTCTGGTATTGCACAAGAAAAGTTGAAATTCATTCGCCAAGAACTTGACTTGCCTAACCGCCAACTAGTACAAGATGTACGCACTCGATGGAATTCCACATATTATTTAATGGAGAGATTATTAGAACAAAAGCGAGCTGTTTCATTGTACATAACTGATCACGAGTGTTTGATCAATTTAACACCTTCTGAGTGGCATCTAATGTAACAATGTATCAAGCTCCTGAAGCCATTCGAGGAGATTACGAGAATAAACAGCTCAGGTATTTCTGCATCTCTGAAGTGATTCCACATATCGTCACATTGTTGAAATACCTGGGGAAGGAAGAAACAGCATATAGAACAAATTTATTGAGAATGAGAACTTCACTACAAGCTGAGCTTGAAACACGGTTCAGCTTTGATGAAAATGATAAGTATCTGGTTGCCACTTTTCTTGACCCGCGTTTCAAAACCAGATTTCTCGGATTGCTTCAAACGCAAAGAGCAAAACAAAAAATTCTTTCAGAAGCTCTGAAAATTAATTGTAAATATTCTATTGGTTGCGGTAACGATTCTCCTCCGCGTAGTAAGAAAAGACATATTAATGAAAAAGATGAAACCACTGAAATACATGAAAGTTTCTGGAACTGTCTTGAGGAAGTTGCTACTGAAAATATGCAAAATGGTGATGATGTGGAGAAGAAAAGTGTTATTGCAAATGAGATTGATTTTTATGTGAAAACTGTTCGCCTACATCGGACGGCAGACCCTTACAAGTGGTGGTCAGCAAACGCTGAACAGTATCAAGACTGACAGAATTCTCTCAGATTTACTTATCGTCTCCTGGCAGTACGGTATATAGTGAGAGGCTATTTTCAGAAGCAGGTTTAGTTTATGAGGAAAAGCGCAACCGTTTGCTATCAAAAAATGCTGAAAAAAATTGTTTTCATACATCACAACTTACCGCTGGTAGAGTTTAAGTATTAAATGTAATAACTTGGAATTAAAATAAATACATTTTTGGGTAATATGTGAGTTTTCTTTTTTCACGATTCGGTATTCGGCCGAATAGTACGCAACATTCGGCCGAATACCGAATATGGAAAAAAGTGGCCGAATAGGCCGAATACCGAATAGTAGCCGAATATTCGTGGCATCTCTAAAATTTACCACATACTAAACATGTCTCTGTGTCTTCTGTAAACACATTAACGGTGCCATCACAGTCATCATCACCACACAACACTGACTCATCTATGTCTTCTGAAGTAGTTTCCTCAAAAGATATTTGCCTGCGGTATGTTTTCTTTATTTTTGCTGATTTGTGTCTGTCTTACTCTTTCCATCCTTTTTCATCATTATTTCTTTCATCTAAGTTTTAGTTATGTCTCCTGTTTGAATATATGACAGTTTTTCTAATTTAATCTTTGCTTTCAACTACTTTTCCTTTTTTTTTTTTTTTGCAGCTTTCATTGGAGTTCTGGTCAGAATTCTAGGGTGCTTCTTTCTTTTCGTCATTCGACGTTGATCCTGCTTGATTGCGATACAAATGTAAGGCAGAAATTAATATAAGTTTTCCCTGAAACTCAGCTGTACTTTTCTTAGGATTTTTCTCTGAGGCTGGTTTTCTTGGGTTTAGATTTCTATAAACCTCCAGCAGTGAACCCTGACCCTCCAGGAACTGGATCTTCGTACACACCAGTCAATTTGGGATGAGAGTAAATTTTTTCTGTACTTTTCACAGGCTCTTCATTGACCGATTTATCATCATCTTGTTGATCCATTTCCCCATTTGTTAATTCATTAACATTTTCTTGTTCTTTAATTTCTGAAGTTTGAATATCTGCTTCAGGAATGAAGTTAAATTCAATGAATTTTTCAGGATTGTAAGATAGAATTCCTGCTGCTCTGAAGCCTGAAACTCTTTTGTCCATTGTTCCACATCAAAAATAGATGCTATATCATAAACTGTTGTCTTCTGCAATCCATTTACCCTTGAGAATCTGTCACACTCGGTGTTAAATGCCTGTTTAAGTGGACCACAGACAGATCCAGAGGCTGTAAACTGCGTGATGTATTTGGGGGTATGGATACAACTTTGATATGATTGGCCCTGCAGAATTCTAATTTATCTAAAGTGATGTGGCTACCATGATTATCAAAGATCAACAGCACTGCGTCCTCCTCACTAGATTTTGGAGCCAATCTTTGAACAATTCTTCATTCGACCAGCCGTTATGAGAGCATTTGTAAATGGAACCTGCTGGTCCTTCCCTTTTTAAGAGAGGAGAAATCTATTTGCGCGGATATATAAACATATTTATTTATTTAACGGTTTATTTAGCCTGGCAAGATTACATCATACCAGGTGTTTACAGTAAATAATATACACCTTACACAAACTAACAGCATACAACACTTATATAACATTTGGCCTAAATTAAGTTCAGGAGTAATATTAACAAAACAAAACAAAACTTAATACTATTTGTGAGAAAAATACTAACTAAAATCTTAATATTATTCGTGTTTAACTAGCTAATAATTTAATGGTATAAACTAATGCTAGTGAAAGATGTAAACGGTACAAACTTAATACTAGTAGAATGAAGAAACAAGACGCAAACTAATATTATGGAAGGCATAATAAAGAGATGGACACTGTATAAATCAATATTATTCAAATATAAAAATTAAGTTTAAAAATTCAGTTATGCATGGAAGGACAGATCTTTTAGCTAGTGCTCCAATAAGTAATGCTTTATCAAAAGAGTTTTAAATGGACTGATTTTTGTGGTAGTTCTAATTTTCAGGGGAAGATCATTCCACAGTCTAGCCGCTGAAATCAAGAAGAAATTGGCTAGCGTTTCCGAGCTGTGGGAGTGAATGGTTAGTATGTTTGAGTTCAGGGATCTGCTGTTAATATTATGGGAAAGTCCTAGGTATGAGATATTGGAACAAAGGTAGGCGGGAGTTTTCAGATGTATGAGGCGGTGAAGGAGTGTGGAATCATCGTCAATCCCAAACGCGCAACCACTGTAAGCGATCATATGAAGGTGAGACATGGTCATACAGTCATAGGTCACAGACGAACCTTACACAGGAGGTCATAACAAGTTCAAATTTCCTTATATCTGCCGAACTCAAATTTTCCAGAAAAACGTCACAGTAATCGAGATGGGGTAATTTAATTTAATTTAAGCACCAGAATCCACACCAATTGCTTTTTCAAATGAGTGAGGAAGAATTTCTTACATTTATACAGAGCATGAAGAGAAGAGAAGGCTTTCCGACATACTGAAACAGTATTTTCAGACCAGTTTAATTTACTATCTACTAGGACTCCAAGATCCTTTACAGAGTCACTGTAGTTTAACTATGTTCCCTGAAGCTTTATTTATGGGAGATTTAATGTGAAGTTGCTGCCTATCAGTTTTGGACTAGCAATAACAACAGCCTGAGATTTAGAGGGATTCATTTTTAATCCAAGTCTCTATGCCCAATCACAACAATTCTTAAGGTCTGAATTTATTTGCTGTATTATAGTGAATATATCATTTGGTGATGCACTAAGGTATGGTTGTAGTTCGTCAGCGTACTGATGGTAATAACAGTAATGTAGGATACTAGCCACATCGTTAATATATATAGAAAAAAGAAGTGGCACCAGGACTGAGCCCTGGGGGACACCACTGTTTGCAGTTTTCCCATGGCGATCTGTTTCCATTGGGATCCGTAATAGTCCAGTCAACAGGTGCTCACAAGGACCCTTAGCTGGAAAGTTTTGGGGTAGTTTTGATTTCTTCCATTTTATATGTTTTTTGGGATGCTCAATCCGAATCTGAGGTTTGCTAACAAAATTTCATGACAAAACATTGAAAAAATTGCCAAAAGGGCCAGAAATCTCATTTTTTGGCGGTTTTTTGCTTATAATTCTAAATCTATAAACTTTTCGTAAGCAACCTCCCTATTCAAAATGAAAGTACAAAAAATTTCACCATTAAAGTTTTTTTCTCGGAAGAAGCGTTCGGGCTCAAGCGCTAGTTGAAAATTGGCGTATTTAGCTTATCTCCGCAAAAACGCACTTATTCCACTCCAGAACTCAAATTTATTATCAAAATCTGTCAATATTAGTGATTTACTGTTAGTTTTATGTTGCATACAATGTAGTCTAGTTTTATTTTTTTTTCCCTAAATATCATTTCTTTTAAATAATAAAAAAAAAAAAAAAAAAAAAATCAAAGAAGGTCGATGTTTACGGATTTAGTTACGAGGTCTAATTGTGGGGCTGTAACCACCTATTTTACTATTGTATCTAACGTGTTTATTCAATATCTTGATCTTCTTATCTAACATACGACACATTTATACTTTCTATGAGGCAGCACTGATGAGCAGGCACGTGCGCAGGGGGCTGAGAAGGGCTCACGAGGGGTCATTCCCACTCATCTGCCTCTCTCCATCAGTGGAGTATTTAGGAATTTTCCGAACCCGGGAAAAAACCATAAGATTGCTGCCACCGTCCCGAGATGGGCATGAAAGGAATACATCGGATTGTTGGTGGTGATTTTTGCGTTGTAAAGTTCAAACGAATCGAAAGAGTGTAACCTCTTACGATCATCAATAGCTCTGTTCAAGTCAGGGCTGCAGTTATCAATCCAATCAGACTTTTTCAACGAATGACTATCGTGAAACATTCAGATGAAGAGCAGAGAAAGTTTCTGGGTTATGAACTTTTCCCTACCCTCTCTCTCTTTATGATGAGCATGGAATAAGGGAAGGAACAAAATGGAGCTTATACAGGGCTTTTGTGCAGACTGAACAGTCGGACTTGAGTAATATAAAATATGTTATTTTTGAAGGAGGGTTTTTGATACATTGGGTCAAATGGCAACAAGGCCAAACATATGCAGAAATTTGCAGCAGTTATGTCTCATATATTAAGTTACACTATAAACCAAATCATTTTCGATAGGTACGCTGAGGAAGCTCGTGAAAGTACCAAGCGCCTAGAAAGATTGAGAAGAGCGCAAATAAAACAAAGTGCTGCGATATCATTTAGTGAATCGATGGTCCCCACTGTCTCACAGCAGAGTTTTCTTGCAAACTCCAAAAACAAGAGCCGATTGATAAATACGACAATAATAGGAAAGTTTGAGGAATGAAAATTTGTTTCACAACAAGCAGTGGAGGCTGCTAATATCTTGATTACCACAACAGCTCTATAGTCGGCCTCTTCGAATGATATATGACAGTGGTTGGGGAAGATATCGTTCTTTTTGTGATTTTTATTGGCCTGTGTAGCCATAACATAAAGAATATCTTATTAATGAAACCAGGAAAAGGAAAGGAATCTCAGGTCATTTACAATCCTCATGTTACTGACAAAACCATATCGGACCATATATTGTTCCTGCACGTGATGAGTGAGTGTGACACCACTTCTGCTTGTTCAATCAGGGTAAATTGAAATTTCTTAAAGATCTGCAGAAGGACAATGACTTGCTACGAGTTACTGATGCTTTCAAAGACTCTCATGAATATCAGGACGACATTGCCGAAACAGGAAACATGTTTCTCATGGCTCTGTATGGGAAAAAATCAGAAGCTAGTCTGAACGATTTAAGATTCAGGTAATACGTAATATCATCGTACAAGAGCCAACTCAACTTCACCTCTTTAACCCCCACTGAAGATACTGCACGACAACATTCACTAAGAGCTTACATTCAGGCGCAGCAGTGGTTATCCGGTCGAACCACTCTCGATGAGCAACATAGAGACCCGAACGAATGAGGCTGGATAAAAACATACCACTTAAGATCCTATACCAGACTCAGTACTCCGTTACATTTCTTGCAAATGTAAAAAAGGCAGCCAACGAAATTGTTGATGCAGGAATGCATATCTACACTGTTCCCCGTTCTGCACATCTTGCGAAGGTCTTTGTGATAACGTCGAGCCTCCGGATGTCAGCATTGTCATGGACGAAGAAGAGACTCAAGAAAGAAACCGAGAACAGACTGAAGAGGACACCTACACGATGCGGAAGGTATGTCTAATCTCACAGTCTATTTAGTATTCGTTCATCTCTCCTTAAGGTATGGTGACAAGTTAATGTTTTCTCACCACCTCTTTCATTTCTAGATCATTAAGTCACGACGTTGTCAAAACAAATACCCTACCCAATGCCAATACCATCCGACTTCAAAGAACCTCAACCACTACCTTCTAAACGGCAAAGATCTATGTTATGTTCATCATAGTATGTAACACAATTAATTATTAAAACATATGACAATTTTAAAAGAACTTTGTTGGAATTAAAAAAAAATTATTGTTTGAATTTGAACAATTTCGGACACCTTTAAAATTTTTTAACATTATTTAATTTTGGAAAAAAAGACCTGTATCTTTACGTAATATATGATCTAAGTAAGATATGTACAGAGAACTGTGAGAAGTTCTCTAATATTGACCAGCCTTTTTAATAATAATTTGAGTTTTGGAGTGAAATAAGTGAATTTTTGCGGAGATAAGCAAAGTGCGCCAATTTTCAACTAGCGCTTGAGCCCGAATGCTTCTTCCGATTAAAAAACTTTAATGGTGAAATTTGTAGGAAATTTTATGTACTTTCATTCTGAATATAAGTGCTATTTACGAAATATTGATAGATTTAGAATTATAAACCAAAACCGCCAAAAAATGAGATGTTTTGGCCTTTTTTGCAATTTTTTCATTGTTCCGTCACGAATATTTGTTAACAAACTTCAAATTCGGATTCAGCACCCCAAAAAAACATATTGAATGGAAGAAATCAAAACTACCCCAAAACTCTCCAGGTAAAAACACTATTTGACTGGACTATAACACAATGCTGACGGTTCCTCAAATACGATTGGAAATAGTCAACAGTGCAGCTGGAAAAATGTAATCCCCTCAGTTTGGACAGGAGTATGTCAAGGTCGACGGTGTCCAAATGCCTTGCTGAAATCAAGAAGTATCACAATTGTTATTTTTCGTCTGTCCATAGCAAGTCTTATGTCGTCTGTTACCTTTATTAGTGCAGTCGCCGTACTGTGTTTTTTTCGAAAAAACGGACTGGAAATTATCTAGGTTGTTGTGCGCGTTAAGGTGCTTAGGTGGTTTGGTCATGAACTAAGTATTCAAGAGGCCTTCGAAAAGGCAGGTAAGGTCAGTTTGCTGCTTAGCAACCGACGGAGTAAGGAAGTAAGCGGTGCGATAGAGTGAGGAAGTGAGACGTGTTTACCTGCGCGAGTGTTAGTGGCAGCGAAGCGGACTCATCTCCCGGCCGACTATCAACAGTGCTAACTGCGGTCGTGTTATATTCACAGAACTTTTGGTGAATCAGCGGACAGTTATAGTATTTTTCATCTAGAGAAGACAACCTAACTGTGTTAATACATCCTTGGCTGAGCTCATCTCGTCGGACCCTTCTGCCGGAGGGCGAGAGGAAATGGCGGAAGCAAGTGATGGAATCGACCCGAGAAAAGAAGAGGCGTATACCGTGTACCAGAGTGACCAAGAGATGATGGAGACAGCGAGGAAGACAAAGGAGGCAAACCTAAACGACACCGACGAAGAAGAAAAGTACAATCTGAGGAAGAAACGTAAAGCTGCAGACAGGAGAAACGTCACGAAAGAGAAAATTGAAGAACCGATGATCACTGAGTCGATTCCTAGCAGAGGTAAGGAGGTAGCGTGCAGCCTAGTGACCCCACCTCAAACAAATCCCAGTAGAGCGTCAGGAGATGGAGGCCATCAGTTGAACACCTTATGTAACCATCTGACAACTAGTCAGGCAAGCCAAGTAAGAGAAGAAGCAGTCAAGCGGAATCCCCCCGCGCCGGCAATGCGGAAGAGGCTTTATAATGACCATGCAGAGGGTCCATATATGGTTATAATCGAGAACGCATCAGACAGTGCTTCTCTACACCCAATTCAGCTGGGGAAAATTTTTTATAACAAGGTCACTGGGCTGAAACGACTCAATCAACTTGGGAAAAACAGAATGTCTATGGAATTTTTGAATGCCAACACTGCTAATGGCTTCGTTGAAAACAAGATGTTTCTTCAATCCTTGGGTCTGCAGGCTTATATACCGGCTAACCGAGTAGAACGGAAAGGGATAATCAAGTTTGTGCCTACGGACCTAGCAGAAGAAGAATTAAGGATTAACGCTGTTTCGTCGGCACCGATTATCGATGTACGGCGATTTACCAAGAAAGTATTCAATGACGGCAAGGTGGAAACAGTTCCCCTGCAAACTGTGCTCATAACTTTTGATAGCCAATTCCTGCCAGAGGAAATCGAGATTTTCTACCTGAGATTCAAGGTGGCTCCCTACATATTTCCAGTAACGCAGTGCTTCAAATGCTATAGATTTGGTCATACGGCCAAATTCTGTAAAGGAAAAGAAAGATGTATGAAGTGTGGTGAAGAACACAACATATCCAGCTGCTCAAATGAGGTCCAAAAATGCGTAAACTGTGGAGGTGACCACAAAGCGAACGATAGGAAATGCCCCGAACGGAAGCGACAAGAAGAGGACAAAGCAAAAATGGCGACGGAAAACAAGAGGAGTATACAACAAAGTTACCAATACAAGGCAGCGGAATTCCCACCTATACAGAGTAAAAGGTACAGCGCGGTGACGATGCCACAGGGAATGAAGCAAATCAGGGAGCACTGCCAAAGTACCGTCAGTACTCCCAAGGAATCTATAGCGACCCAAACCGAAGAAGTAACCAGCAAAGAACAAACTAGTAGAGAGGCAGGAGAAGACATGGTTAATATAATAGTCAAAATAGTGGTCAAACTGCTGGCACAACAGATGAAAGGCAAGCTGGCAGCCACCACAGTGAAGAAAATTCAGGACGAAGCGTGTCGACAAGTGCTTCAAGAAATTAAAGAAATGGGGCCAAGTGGAACCACATCGGAGGCTGCAAATCTGTTAATTAAAAATGGCTAGAAGGACTAAATTGACAGTGTTACAGTGGAACGCACGTAGCCTATTACCAAAATGGGACGAATTTCAAAGAACCATAACAGAACATAAGGCCGACCTAGTCCTTATATCGGAAACATGGCTGCGCAGCTCGTCGAACATAAACATCAAGAATTTTAGTGTGTTTCGGAAAGACAGAGATGATGGGCACGGGGGAGTTGCCATCTTGGTGAAAGCCACATTAATTGCTCCGTGCGCAGATTAGCGGCACCAATTGCCAACGTAGAAATGCTCTCTGTCGATCTCTCTTACGATGGACCTATCAAAACGGCCACCGTCATATATAAACCACCTCAAGTCAACCTAAAGGAAGAAGATTGGTCGGCTGTATTCCATCAGCTGCCGGCAAATAGTGTGGTTGGAGGCGACTTCAACGCTCACCATTCGTTATGGCAAGATAGTTATGTAGACACGCAGGGGAATCGAGCTCGCCCATGCCATATCAGCCTCTTCATTTGCCGTTCTTAACAACAAACATGGAACTAGACTTGTGCTCCTAGTCAGAGAAATTCTTCTCCAGATATTACTCTCATATCGATGAACCTAATGCATAGAGCGAAATGGGAATCTGCTACCAGAGACTATCGGAAGTGATCACTGCGTCCTCAAATTATCATTAGATTGGAATCTCCCATCTGTCCGCCGGCACTCAAGCAGACGGTGGTTGTGTAACACGGCTAACTGGGCTCGCTACGAAGGAAGATCAGCACGCTGTTGGAGCAGTGGGAAGGTGCACCGACGATATCCAATGTCGGTACAACGAATTTCAAAGAATAGTGGAGGCTGCTGCAGAAGAGGCTATACCGAGAGGTTAAAACTCACACTAGAAGAGAGCTCACTAGAAAACCTTGGTGGAACAGTGACTGCTCACGAGCTGTCGCCAGGCGGCGCTTGGCTGCCAGAACATATTTGCACGCCGCCACTCAGGAGAATTTGGTAGAACTCAAGAAAAGAACGGCTGAAGCACGAGATACCATTAGAAAGGCCAAACGAGAAGGCTGGAAGAGTTTTTGCTCCAAGTTAAAAATATGGTGTGACGACCCAAGAGACTTGGCGGAAAACTGAAGTGGTTTAAGGGTGAGAGGCCGGCTACCAGTTGGATATCGTCAGACAGACAAGCAGCAGAGGAGTTCCTAGCCTCGTTCACTCCTCCATATGTACCCAAACAGGAGGAATATCACAAGAGTAGGGACGTAGACGACGTCCCAACAGGATCGACGGAACCCTGTTTTCACCTATCAGAACTATTGCAACGCCCTACGGAAGAAAGATACTGCTCCGGGGATGGACGCCATTACCTACACAATGATCGACAAACTTCCTCTTAAAGTGAAGGAAGCCATGCTGGATCTCTACAATACTATGATTGACCTCTCCTATGTTCCTGACCAGTGGCGGGAGGTAATCGTTATTCCCGTGTGTAAACCCCACAGGAAGAAGAACATCATCTCGTCATATCGCCCCATTTCTCTCCTGCCGTGCCCGACAAAACTGATGAGTGCAATGATCAAAAACAGGATCGAGTGGCACCTGGAGCATCATAGGTTACTTGATACGAAACTATGGGCTTTCGAAAACGCTTCAGCACCTTAGACAATATCAGCACGCTGGTGACAGATATTCAGCTGTCATTCACAAGAAGAAACTATTTAGTGGCTGCTTCCTGGATATTAAGGATGCTTATAACAATGTGCAGATAGATATACTTGTGGGCATTATGAAAAAGATGGGCATACCTAGCAAGTTTGCTCATGGTGTGGCCGATACCTCGCCCGAAGAGTGAATGCAGTGTTTACAGCGGAGGGAGACAGAATCAGTCGGCTAGTCTTCCAAGGTTTACCGCAGGGCGATCCCATGAGCCCCTTACTATTCAATATCTACATGGCAGACCTATGTAACATCCTAAAGGGCCTAGTATCCTTCCTCCAATATGCGGATGATTTTGTTGTATATATATCTCACCCGGACATAGAAAACGGCCCGCAGAATACTAGAAGAGCAATTGAAGCTGATACAAAAGAGATTGCTGGACAAAGGGCTAGAAATATCAATCGAAAAAGCAAAATTTGTGTGTTTACGCAAAGACAGCTACAAGGAAAAGACTGCGCAATTACACTAAATGGACACACACTGGAGTTAGTTAAAGAGATCAAATTCTTGGGAATGTGGTTAGATTCAAAAATTAACATGGAGAAAGCATATCATGGAACTGCAGCAATCATGTATGCAACGCCTGAACTGTTTCAAAGCCCTCGCCGCCCCGACCTGGGGTGCGGACCCTCAACTACTCCGGCATGTATTCTGCTCTCTACTGAGGAGCCGAATGGAATACGGGGGTTCCTGTATCAAAACTGCCGCCAAGTCTCTTCTAACAAAATTGGACTGCATTCAATCAGCAGCTCTGCGAGTAATCGGAGGCTTTGTGAAATCCACCCCCATCGCCGTGATGGAGGCAGAATTAGCCATTCCACCGTTGAGTACTAGAAGAAGTAAATTGGGGTTGAACTTCTGGCTAAAGGTGTGGTCCATGAAGTCACATCCCCTACAGAGGAAGGTGCAGCTCCTTGCCCATGAAAGTTCAGCCAAATCACGTCAACAACAGAAAAAAACCCAGCCTGATACAGTATTTTCAGACAACGGCCCTGTGGAATATACACAGACAAGAGATCAACGAGATGTTCAGCGAAGAAGATACGTGGCAAAGGGCGGAGATCTCGTCGCGAATCCACCTGTCCTTGATCAAGGGCTCGGTAGACAAAAAAACCACCCTTCAGTTAGAATTGAAGCAATGGGCATTAGAAAACCTTGAACACACGATGGAAGGAATGGCGGAAAGTATTTACCGATGGATCAAGGGTAATGCAATCCACCAGCGCGGCTGCTTGGGTCGATGCAGACTGTGGCGTTTATGAAGCTTGTAGATTGCCGGCAGAATTCTCAATCTTCTCATCCGAGATGTACGCAATCCTGAGGGCCATACAATATATACAACGGTCAGTACAGACAAAAGCAGTGATATGTTCGGATTCCCAAAGTGCCTTACAGGCTATCATAGGCATTCCTAAAGGCCAGTGCAGAAATTACCTGACATATGAAGTTGGCAGAGAACTTTGGAAAGCCATACACAGAGGCATAGAAGTGTGCCTACAATGGATCCCGGGTCACGTGGGAGTGACAGGGAACGAGCTAGCGGACAAAATAGCTCGACGACATCTCCAGGTTCCCGATACTGAGAACATACCAGTGCCTTATACCGATTTCAGAACGATCGCCTCAGCAAGAGCTCTCAACGCATGGGAAAGAAAGTGGAACGAAAAGGCCCAAGGGAAAGGGCTATGGTACCGCGCCATCGCCAGTAAAGTTACGATGAAACCATGGTTCCAGGAAGTGGATCTGCATAGAAAGGCAATCACGCTGATTAATAGATTAAGAACGGGGCACACCTGGCTAAATGATAAAAAATTTCTAATGAAGGTCTCGGATTCTCCGAACTGCGAATCCTGTGGCGAAGTGGAGGATATCTATCACTTCCTTCTAAGATGTAGGCGCCACCGAGAATATAGAAGAACCTTATTAAAGACGCTCTTCACATAGAAAAACATCGCAGATGTGATCATAACTCTCGCCGCGCCCAATAAGAAAGCGATTAGCTTAATCTACATGTATGTGGCTAAAACTAAAGGCATAATATAAATACAAGAGCACCATTACTCCATGTAACTGGCTAAATTAGCCTAAGGCTAAAGCCATAAAAAGATAAAAAAAGGCAGGTAATAAACTTATTGGTGGATAATCTGAAGGTTCAACAGGAGAGGTTTTCTTTGGTAATGGTTTGATTAAGGTCCTCTTCCAAACTTTTGGATATGTTCCAGTAAGTATAGAAAAATTAAAGATATGTGTTATAAATGCGGTAATTACATCCAATATACTCGTATTATTAAACATTTTGATATCGATGTCATCTACCCCTTTTGCATTAGATTTTATCCGCGCAATAGCTTTCCTCACCTGCTTTGTAGTCGTAAGTGACAAGTGAAATTGTTGGGTGTGGTTTACTATCGAATTTTGGTGAATGATTACTTGAATTTTTAATGCGGGGTCAATTTCGACTGTTCGAGTAGAAAAGTGGCTGTTAAGCTTGTCTAGTGGCATACGAATAACTGAGACGTAATTTCTTTTGCCGATTCCCAAGGCGCGAAGTTTCTTCTACAAAGCAGTAGGGGTTGTGCTTTCAGTAATGACCTTATGAGCGTAATGAAGTTTAGCGTTTCTCATGCCTTGCTTAGTACGATTGCCCAGTGTTCTACAGTGTTGGTAGTTATCGTCTGAGGGGTTTCGTCTGTAAAGTCTATGAGCGGTATCTCTTTCGGTCATAAGTTGTCTTATCTCTTCAGTTAGCCATGGTGCTGGAGCTCGTTTAACTATCCTTTTCTTAGGCGGGGCGTGTCTGTCATACAGTTCAGTAATCATATCGGTCAGTTTTGCAACTTTTGCGTCAATAGAAGTCAGTGTGCAAATTTCGTTCCAAGGTGTATTGGTCGCGTCAGTCAGTCTCGTAGTTAATTTGTCTAAGATATCTGTATGTTATTGTTATTGGATGGTGTCTCGGAGTTTCTAGAAGGTATGAAGTGTCTATGATGTCATGTCCCGGATATACATGGGACGGATAGCTAACCGTAGTTTAAAATTTTATCGTTTTGCTTTATTATAATGAGGTCAATTAATATTTGACTATTTCCGACATGGTGGGTGGTATTTAGTGGGGGAATATTCAAACCACAAGTTTCAATGATTCGCTTTAAATTTATGGTGGAGGGTTGATTATTTAATAAGTTTGTGTTAAGCTCACCCATTAAAATTACATGTTCGTATTCTGGTACAATTGAGGATAGGGCTGCATAAAATGAATCTAAATTATCAGCATTTGGGGGTTTATATGCCACAGAAATTAAACACATTTTATTTGTATAGTTAATTCTAGAAAAATAAATTCGGGGTATTTATGCCTAGTACTATAGGAGGCAATCCTAATTGTAAATTTTATGTTAGATCTGATGTAAGCAGCCACTCCACCTCCCCTTCTCTTTAATCTATCATTTCTGTAGAGAGTGTAACCATTTAATTCTATGAAGTTGTCGCTAATTGATGGTTTAAACAATGACTGAGACAAGAATTACGTCGAATCCGGAGTTTTCAAAAATATATTCAAACTCAATAAAATGTGCGCCGAGAGATTGTGTATTAATATGTGCCACGTGAGGTGCTTGTGAACTTATCTCGGTAGCGTTTTGCAATGATACGAAGCTGGGGTGGGTTGTTATGTCAGCGGGCGTGGAATGTGGTGGTGGGAGAGTGAATGTCGACATTCACAGGGCTGTCCAAACTAAACAAGAAGCTGTAAGCTAGAAGTAAAGATTGGAAGAAGAGCGAAAAATTTACAGGGTTTGTGCTTGAATGTGCCACAACTGTCAATTTTACAGAAATAGTAACTTAGCTAAGACAAATATTAAATTAGATAGTGATATAAACTAGTTGCAATAAAAAGAAATAAAAAATATTTGAATTAATTACGTTACTTAAAATTAATACTGGTTGTAAAAATTTAGAAAAAAATTACTATAGTACTGTAGTTTGAACTCGCAGATTTTATTTGATATTTTTAAGTTTGGCTACTGTGCAGATGGAGGTTTTTGCTCCTCCATTGTTTATTGCAATTCGACCGTCATATGTCCAAACATTTTTAACTTCGAACTTATCAATTGCTGTCAGAAGTTCGGCAGTGAGGTCTTCACGGATAGTGACACCAGTTTTTGCCAATTTACGTTTTTCGCGAAAAACTTCGGCCCTCTTCCTATAATACACAAAGTTTACAATTATCGCTCTAGGATTTTTAGCGCCAGGTCTATGTCGACCAGCCCTATGGCTTCTGTGAATATCTGCTAAATTAATGTTAACCCCAAGTTTATTTTCTAACACGTCCATCACAATGGCGTAGTATTCTCTCCTTTTTCTTCAGCAACACCAAATATGCGGAGGCTATTTCGCCTTTGATACTGCTCGAGTTCGTCAGTGACACTGGCGAGTTTATCTTGTAAGTCACATACCTTTTTCTCGCTCTTGGTAATCGACTCGTTTGGCTGAGTTATTTTCTTACCACTGAAATCAATGCTGCTTCGTAGATTTTCCACAACTGCTGCAGTGGCCGCTTCAGTGATGGCACGCACTATGAGGTCGACGGTGTCTTGCCCTGTAGCACCATCTCCACTTGCTTTCGCACCAGGTCGGGGATGCCGGCGAGAGCGGCCGTCATGGCCGAGGCAGCTTCGTCCTCCGCGGGTCCGCCTCTGCGCTGCTTTTATTGCCCATTTTTACACAGTAACGCGAGTATGGCAGTATTGTGTTGATTCTGACTCTACAGGAACGTTCTTTTCAGCACAATAGAGAAGTTATACTATGCAACGAACACAGCAATAAAAAATAACACGTTCTGTATACAAACACTTGCGAGCTACAAAAATACGCGTCTCACACGCTAGCCGCCATCTTCGAATGCATAGGAGGCACATTTGTTCCCGAAGCGCTGGCAGCACAGACTACTGCAATATTTCTGCCTCTTTCCCAACTTGTCACAGAGCCCACCTGTTTTTGACCCTTTGGACATAATATTTTTTTTTCCAGGTTTCTGTACAGTTGAAATTACAATCTCATCCGTGTTATATACTCTGGTAGCAGGGAAATGCTGGTTTTTGTAGATCGCATCCAAGTTAGAAAAAAAATTATTAACTTCACACCTGTTGAAGGCAAGAATCCTGTTAAATTGTTGCGGAAGGTTTTCTCAAACTTATCCGTGGATTTCTTTCTTGAAACCTAATACCCAGTCCTCTCCAGTCATTTTCTTGTCTTTGTTAAAATTATGTTTGATTTTCAATTTTTCAACTAATTCACAGGCAAGTCGTCGCAGTTCAGTTAAAGTAATTCCATCGAATGTATTAGCTAATTGTTTAATACAGTTTGTTAAAACTGTTTCTGGATCAGGTGCGAAAATTGATTTTCTATCCAAGGCTGGTTTATCAGTAGAATTTGACTTTAAACGGTCATGTAATGTAATTCTTGGAATGTTTAATTCTACAGCTACGCTCTTAATTGATCTACCACAACTAGTTCAAAAGCTCGTTTCTTCGGTTCATTTACCTCTCTCTGTAGTGAACAGAGTTGAAATTTGCCAGGAACTCCTCTCGCGGTTCGAGAACGAAGGTGATGCCTTTCTTCATTCAAGCGTGACAGGAGACGAAACATGGGTACACCATTACGACCCGCAGACAAAACGCTAGTCTATGGAATATCAATACAAATACTCGCCACAGAAAAAGAAATTCAAAACACAGCCCTCAGCTGGAAAAATCATGGCAACAGTGTTCTGGAACGCAGATGGTGTTATCCATGTTGATGTCCTTGAATGTGGGACAATAATTTCAGAGCGTTACATCACAACGCTGCGAACTTTGAAACGACGGCTAACAAGGGTACGAAAGGAAAAGGGAAATGTTATCCTGCAGCATGACAATGCCAGACCACACACTACGCGTGTCACCACAGCAGAACTTCAGAGACTGAATCTCACCACCGCACGGCATCCTCCATACAGTCCAGATTTGGCACCGTCTGACTTCCATCTGTTCCCAATAATGAAAGAAAATCTACGGAGACATCATTTTGCTTCTGATGAAGACGTTGAGAGAACTGTGAGACTGTGGTTGAGGAAACAGTGTGTCGACTTCTTCCGTGATGGCTTCAGAAAACAGGTTCATGGTTGGCAGATATGTATCAAATTGTCTGGTGATTATGTGGAAAAGTGAATATTGGCAATTAAAGAAGATATTCTAAGGATTATTTCTGTGTTTAATTTATTAAAATATTCCCATTCAGCCCCTAGTTATGACCTTAGAGGCATTATTTATCATTCAACCCTGGTAATACGATCAAAGACATAATTTGCAACACGCTCATTAGGAATACCTGCTTGCCTACTTCGGTGGCAGCGTCGTACGCGGCGATACCGGTGGCCATGTTGAGGCCAGTCTGTACGACGAGTGCTGCGACGGGGAGCAGTGGCAGGAGCAGCATCTGTCCTCTGTATATGCGCCGGCCGCGAGCGCTTCCCGGCGACACTCGCATCCAGCCGTGTCGACCACGGGGCGGCAGCATGCTGCCCGTGCCGTCACTCACGCGTGACGAGGGCGAGTCGTGACCGCTAGCTCCACCACCGCCGTCACCAGGACGCGGCACCCCTGCGAAACATACATTATAATGAAGCACGGAATCTCATTTTTTTTCTTATTGCTTTACGCCTCGCCGACGGCTAAGGTCATTAGAGGTGGGATGGGACTGGGGACAAGGAACGGGAAGGAATTCGGCCATGGCCTTTTTGAAGGAAGCATCCCGGCATTCGCCTGGAGTGATTTGGGGAAACCATGGAAAACCCAAATCTGTATGCCCGGATGGGGATTCGAACCCACGTCCTCCCGAATGCAAGGCCAGAACGTTTACCGTTCACCCACCACGCTCGGTCGGAATTTGAAATTTCGGTTTGAACACAACGATTTAGATTTTAGCACTTCAGCAGGTAAATGCGGGAATAATACACTGTCCCTATCGAGTTCCACGTTTGCGATTTACCGCTTCGTCTTCAAACGCCTGCACTGCACAAAAATGGATTTCCCCTGAACTGACGTCTAGTTAGAGAACAGCATACGCTGCTACGGAAAACTTATTGACTGGGACTAAAAAAGTGTTTTCACGAAGGTTTAAAAGGCTTTCAGGATGATAGTGAATAGCAAGCCAAAGAGTTGAATTGTCACACACTGTAAGGTTATCTTTACATTGCGCAGTAACGAGGTAGGATACTGGAGTAAATCACATCCGGTGTTGTGTAATGGACAGGCTCCTAAGAGATGCGTATCCTACCAGTCTCTCCCGACCAGCTAAAAGTCAGCCGTCAGTCTCGTCTTTTTGCAGTCTTGTGAAACATTGCGGATGAACACGTGTTCAACGTAAAATTTGTGGGTAAAATTGAGAAAAAGGTATTTGTAATTAGTATCCATTATAATTATGTATTATGAAAAAATACTTTCTTCCGTAGTAAATATCGATTCTTGTTGGGCACGCGTGGTGTAACATCAGGACGACTATTTTAATTAATTAAACCCACGTTAAAAACCTCGCACGTTTACTTATTTTCCATTAGTTCTTATCGCTAGTATTAACTTTAAAATATCATAAGCGATCGACATCTTTGCTTAAATTTGTTTATTTACTTTCTCTACGTTCATACCCTCTTTTTCTCTTGTATACATTATTTAAGAATGGAAACTCATTCTTCCAATTTTTCTTTTTCTATAATAATTGTAATAAGAATAGGCGACGATGGTTATTAGATCGACGCTCACCACGGCTAGAGGCAGACTGAAGATTCTGTATCGCTTCACAGTATCCTCAGAGTGTGGTACCAGGTCGCCTGTGACTATCGTACTCACAGGCAACCCAAATTCACGGTATTCAAGTATCAGTCGCGTCGCTACTGAATTGCGCAGTGTGAGGAGGGCCTAACACTCAACATCGGGGAGCGTAAGTAAAAGCAGTGTAAATATTTGATTTTGTTTGTATTGCCTTTATCTATATATATAAAGATGAATGTATGTATGTTTGTTTGTTTGTATGTTGGTTTGTTTTTCATACAAATCCACAGTTTTCATCCGATCTTGATGAAACTTTGCACACTTATCCTTTGAAGGAGAAAAATACTGTCTACATATGGTTGAAAAATTACCTGTATAAATAATACATGTTGTATTAATTTCGAAAAATTACTGAATGGCGATAGACAGACGAGCTGGATATTGTGGTGTGACAGCGTCACCCACAATGAATATAATTAAATTATTATTAATTATATTCATATTTCTTTTTTTTATTATATTCAAATTTATTAATTATTTAGTCTTGCAACGTGCAATTAATTGTAAATAATGAGGGTTGTCTGGATAGGTTAAATGTATGTTTAAAACCAGGGCGGCCAAAGGTATATTTTATTGTAAATCAATTTTTCTGTAAACGCATGGCTCAGAAGGGCTGAATATCGAAGGCTAGAAACTACCATTTCGGCGGTTGAGAGAGGAACAATGGAGCAGGCGAGGCGACTCGATGGCGCCGGGACAGCCCGGCTTGAGTCCCGTTCGAAATCGGGCGGTGACCTACCCCTACCCCGCTACTACCCCGAAGGCCACGTAGGAAACGCGCGAAGGAGACGGCGAATGCGACGCATGATATTAAACACGTGACGACGGAAATGTGTAGATAGCCAATCCTGAACATTTATTGGGGTCTACAATACTAATTCCGTGGAGTTCTTTTACATGTGGCGAGCAACTAGCCGAGGAAGAAGAAGGAGCCATTTTAAGACATCACTTCTGTCCAAGACGAGCTGATGAACGGACGTGACTTGGGTCCAAGACGAGCTGGTGAATAGACGTGTCAGCCCGGCACGCTCTCTGATGATCATTGTGGTTGATCATTTCTTGCTTTGGGAAAGCGAGATGTCGAGTGGCATGCTTGCCATTATTTGGAAGTTATGCTAATAACGCGGGCGTAGCCGCTTATTTAGCTTCCATTGCTGCAGTGGCATTGTGTTTGTCGCTCACCATCACGGCGATGATTCTATGGTAATGTACCAGAAACGACGGTCACTATTCAGTGGATTTTTAACAGACTTATGAGCCCTTAAGCGACGCCTGGGTTAAGACTCTGCTCCCGCCACTTAAATTCTGAGCTAGCTGAATTTATATTTCGATTCAATTTTTTCTTAAGCATCTTGCTGTTTGTTAATTCAATTTTGATGCTTTTCATTCACTTTATACGGCGCCCCCTGGGACTTTCCTTTGTACAGTAAAATGTTAGCTTCAATTTGATGGCCTGTGTTGCCATGTTATTTCAATGTTAACTTTGCTGTTTTTATTACTTGTTTGAGATATTTCATTCAGTTTTGTTTGCTTACTCCGGCGAATTGTAAACGTCGGGTATTGCTTGTTTTTGCTGATCTAATTGTGTTTAACGTAACGTTAATTACTACCCGACCTTGTAAGGCCATAAGACTCAATAAATGAGGTTTTATTTTGTGTCTGAAATTCATGGTTCTAGTTAGCAACCTATTAGATCCCCTTTTAACATCATTATTATATGTATTTTCCATTTTCAGGAATTATTTTAGATTTTAATAATTCCCCCCTCCCTTTTTTTTTTTTTGGCAACTCACGTTTTCTTAACGGTAGCCAACAAATGGTCTCTTTACAATTGGCACCCAACGTTTCGGGCTTTTGCAAGTCGAAATTATTTTGAGAATTTCACAAGTCTAAAAAAAAAAATCCATGGATGTGACCTGTGTTGATTCATTTTATTATTTAGAATAAATTTTATGTTGAAATTTGTTTGCTTTGTTTGCCATGCTTGATTTAAATCTAAATGTGTGATTTATTTCAATCAGTTGTTCAAGTATATTTTCGTTCACTTGCATCAAGCATGGTTAGTTTAAAATTAAAGATAGAGTCAGTGCTTTTGAAATTTTAATGCATGGTAAAAGTTAAGATTTTTCTTTATGCTGATTTTGCTCATGTGTTGAGGTATTTGTGTCGCATGAAACATCGTTGTTTTTCCTTGTTGTTCAATTTTGGATGGGTTTTATTTCATGTTGAAGGGATTTATGCGCGAAATTTGTTTAATGCTGTACTTTTCGAGTTAAATCGTGCCGGTTGTATTTTGTTTGTTGTCGATTGTTCAAATTGTTCGGAGTTGAAATTTTGTATCTTACGATCAAATCTATGAAGTTGAGGTCACGCACCATTAATAGGGCAGATCAATCTATTGTTCATAACATTTCCGAGCAAACTAACGCGATGGATCAAGCACCGGAAGTACGCGAAATGCCGTTGGCGGACGAAGAGTGCAATGATACTCCTAGTACGCGTAGCATCCATTCAAATGCATCATTAGATGGGGAACAGTTAGGGATCTTTCCAACCCCAGACAATGAAACCGTTCAAAATCCACCCATGCGGGCAGAAGTTGAAACACGTGCGTCGCAAATAACGGTAGAATTGCCACCGGCGACCGCACAACCCCAAGACCAAAACCTAATCCTTAACATGCTGGCGGAATTGAGTAAACAAATAAGTCAAAATTCTGGTTCATTGAGGGAGGAATTAACTAAACAAATAGCTTCACAAAAGGAGGAGATAACTAAGCAAATGGCTTCGCAAAATCAGAAATTAGATGCACAAAGCCAAAGTTCCGTCTCATTAAGGGAGGAGTTAAGTCAAAAATTTGAATCACAAAGTGCTTTATTGAAGGGCATGGACGGAAAATTGTCCGTTTTTCGCGAGGAAATGACCCGTGAAATGAATGCATTCAAATCGGAGATGCGAGCGAATGTTTCAGTGTTGGAGAGACGCACAGATACGATTCAGGCAACATGCGCTGCATTGCAGGAATCAAGCGCGGAAATCTCGAAGCGTTTGGACGCGACCGAAAAATCTGTCGAGCACGTGCGGCAAGAAAGCCACCAGAGTCTCGGTCAGATCTCGGAATTTGTCCACGAGATTAAGGATAATACTGAACGAAGCTTGCAGGCTATTAATGCAAAGGTGTCGGAGGTTGCGAGTTCGGTTGAACAAGTACAAACGGCACAGCAGGATTTGCAAGCGTCACAGCAAACACTCGTGCAGAACACTAACTCAAAGCTGGCGCAGTTGGAGTCCAAGATGAAGGAAGTGGGTAATTCCAACGCTAGCGGGAGTATTGTTCACGCGAATTACGCACAGTACGCAGCAGCTAATATCGAGCTTAAGTTGCCACGTTTTGGGTCTCGCAAAGACGTAAATCCTAGGATTTATCTTACCGAAATGGAGCGGTATTTTGAAATCAAAGGAGTGCCTGATTCCATGAAGCTTATGTTAGTCGAGGAATCATTTTCAGAAACAGACAGACTCTGGCTGAAAATTGCGTCCGAAACTAAGGGGACATCCATAAATTACGTGAGGTGAAATGGGGGAGGGGGGGGGTCCGGCGAAATCTCACCAGATCTCACCAGGGGGGAGGGGGGGTCTACGGAAATCTCACGTGAGATTTTGCGAAAAATTTGGGGACAGTAGAGCAAAAAAAAAGGTCTACAATTTTCGCCAGAGTCGATTTTAGGAGGGTATTTCGTCAAAAAAGTTAGGGTGTGACCTAAAAAAAAGTCTACAAAAGTTTCCAGGGCGATTTGTAGGGGGGGGGGGTTCTCACGGACCAGATCTCACCAGAGGGGGGGGGGGGTTCGGCCAGATCTCACGAAATCTCACCAGGGGGGAGGGGGGGGGTCCAGAAATCCGGAAAAACACCTCACGTAATTTGTGGATGCCCCCTAACTTATCTTACGCCGAGTTCAGAGTCCTGTTTCTTGAGACCTTCTGGTCGAAAAAGATCCAGAACCAGGCGAGGATAAAGCTGTACCAAGGAAGGTACATTCCCAAGTGGCATTATTCGATGGAAAGCTACGTGAAAACTTTGCTGGTGCAGTGTAGGCAATTCGACGACAAAATGACGGACGGAGAGTTCATAGAGATGGTGATCGCGCACTTTGGTCCACAAGTGCAGTCACTCATTAACCCCGTGGTCATTCGTACGATACCAGAACTGCTAGAAACCGTCGGTAACCTAGACAGAATCGGGAAAATGGCCGATAATCTGGCGAGACAAGACGCGGAACGAAACCATGGCGAAGCGCAAAGCGAGTCTAAGCGACCGCATGGCGGCAATAAAGCTTCCTATGCTGATGGACAGAATGGGAAATCTTCCAATCAAAATTCCGGCAATCGTAATGGAGGGAAGAAATGGAAGAACGGAAATGCACAATGGAAGGATGATAAAAATCATCAGCGGTCGGGAAACAACCGATCCGCGTATCCACAAGAATTTCCAGTGAACGCGATCTCGATTGAAAACGCGGAACCGGAAATGTGTGCAAAGACGACGGAGAAGGATGTGGGCGGCGTTAACAACGCGTCTAACTCCCCGCCGTCACAATGAGATTTTTCGGGGGACGCTGCAAACGCCGACAGCATTTGCCTCGGCAGTTTGGAATATTGGCGCGGCGAAGGACCAGAAAATATCGACGAAGAAGAAGATATGGTATCCGGCGACAGCCTCATGGCACGCGCGAAGTGTCCCCGTGTAGATATTATTGCATATGGCATACGGGCGAATATTTTAATTGACTCGGGATCGTCTGTCTCCGTAATGTCTAAGAAATTTCTGCTACGCTTGAAAGATAAGAATCCGCGGCTAAAAGTAATTCCCACAACGCAAGTAACGGTGGTTCCTGCAATAGGAAAGAGAGAAAAGATCGTTAGCACGCAAGCGCTAATCCCCGTGAAAGTCGCGAATAGCGAGTTAATGTTGCCACTACTTATAGTACCCGGTTTGACGCAAGATGTGATCGTTGGATGCGACCTCTTAGCAAAACGTCAAGTCATTATGGATTGGGGAAATAAGACGGTAACAAATTTGGTTCCGGAGGTGTTGCATTGGAAACATGAGGCCTGTGAGCAGAGCCTTGGAATAAATAGTTCCAAACCAATGCAAGACACCGCGGGACGCGAAGGCAATTTGAATAACGGAGGAAGAGCTATATGCGCATCAGCTGACGAGCAAAATCTCATACCACAGAACCCAACCGACAAAATGCGGGAAAAAGGGAAACTTGACGCCAGCACGGAAGCCAAAGCTATGCCGATACTGACGAGAAACTTGACGACAGCACCACAGTCAAAGCCAAAGCTATGCCGATGCTAATGAGAAACTCGCGATCATTTCGTGCGGGATGAGACTGCGTCTGATTCGTATCAATGTAAAATTTAAGGATCAACCCGAGAAGAATCCCGAGGATGACATCAAGAAAGCACATGAATTCTTGGTAGAGAAAGCTACGAAGCGGCAACGCAAGCACGACGGATTGCGGACGCAAACGTTTAGCGTCGGGCAGCAGGTGCTACTTAGGACTATGACCCCGTCTGACGCACAGCGAAAATTAATTTCCAAATTCTTTCTGCTGTATTCGGGACCGTTCTCAGTAGCGCGGATTATCTCCCCAAACTGCTACATGCTGACCGACGGCAGAACGGAGATCGGCCCGCATAATGCCCGGAATTTGCGCCCGTTTCACACAGCATAGGCTACAAGTTCCTGGACGGATGTTTGTAAATATAGCTTAAGGATCAATGTACATTTAGTTAGGTAATAACGTAGAGCATATGTTTAGAAAGTAAGAGTGTCAGTCTTGAGACACGTAATTGCCTAACAAGCGTAGCGCTAACGCAGCGAGAACAGGTAAAGGACGCTCAGCTGTTTGGAATAGCAGCTGTGCCGACCGCCAGTTTTCCTGGAAGGATTGCAATCAGGTTAAACGAAAACAGGTAGCCTGAGCCGCAAGCTTAACGGGACAGCGCTTACTGACAACAACAGAGCGGGCAAAGTGGAAACAGCTGATCGCTTAGTTTCACCGCTATAATGTCTTTGCTACGAGTGTAGTTTGGAAAGCATAATATAGTTCATTTTGCGAGAACCGTCTTTCTTTTGTATTGTATGGATAATTATGTAAATTCGCGGAAGGATTAAATTATGTAAATTCGCGGAAGATTTTTCTTTTCCATTTGATTTTCATGTTATGTGGTTTCGGCATACTTGTGTCGGCCTTGATAATGGACATTCGGTGCATTCTTTATTCTTGTTGTTGCTGTATCTAACTTCAACACATGTGCTAGATTTGCATAGCCCGTTGTAAATAATTAATTGAGTTGTCTAGTTTTAATGTTAATATCTTGTGCTTACATCATTTTTTGTTTATTGATTGAACAGATCTATTTTGTCGTTCATTTACATCTATGTACCTGTCAATGTTTTATGATGTTTTACTTTGCATATTAGGATAAGACATTTCATTATTTATGTTAACCAGAGTCACGTGTCGTATTTACATATTTAAAGAGGTCACATGTATGCGATAGTTCGAGTGAGCTGGAACCATGAAACTATAGTGTAGGCAATGATTTTGATGCAACTGTAGGGTTAGAATAGTTCAAATAAAATTATTGGCATAATTTTATTTTGATTGGGTAGCAGGTATATTGTGGTGTGACAGCGTCACCCACAATGAATATAATTAAATTATTATTAATTATATTCATAATTCCTTTTTTTTATTATATTCAAATTTATTAATTATTTAGTCTTGCAACGTGTAATTAATTGTAAATAATGAGGGTTGTCTGGATAGGTTAAATGTATGTTTAAAACCAGGGCGGCCAAAGGTATATTTTATTGTAAATCAATTTTTCTGTAAACGCATGGCTCAGAAGGGCTGAATATCGAAGGCTAGAAACTGCCATTTCGGCGGTTGAGAGAGGAACAATGGAGCAGGCGAGGCGACTCGATGGCGCCGGGACAGCCCGGCTTGAGTCCCGTTCGAAATCGGGCGGTGACCTACCCCTACCCCGCTACTACCCCGAAGGCCACGTAGGAAACGCGCGAAGGAGACGGCGAATGCGACGCATGATATTAAACACGTGACGACGGAAATGTGTAGATAGCCAATCCTGAACATTTATTGGGGTCTACAATACTAATTCCGTGGAGTTCTTTTACATGTGGCGAGCAACTAGCCGAGGAAGAAGAAGGAGCCATTTTAGACATCACTTCTGTCCAAGACGAGCTGATGAACGGACGTGACTTGGGTCCAAGACGAGCTGGTGAATAGACGTGTCAGCCCGGCACGCTCTCTGATGATCATTGTGGTTGATCATTTCTTGCTTTGGGAAAGCGAGATGTCGAGTGGCATGCTTGCCATTATTTGGAAGTTATGCTAATAACGCGGGCGTAGCCGCTTATTTAGCTTCCATTGCTGCAGTGGCATTGTGTTTGTCGCTCACCATCACGGCGATGATTCTATGGTAATGTACCAGAAACGACGGTCACTATTCAGTGGATTTTAACAGACTTATGTGCCCTTAAGCGACGCCTGGGTTAAGACTCTGCTCCCGCCACTTAAATTCTGAGCTAGCTGAATTTATATTTCGATTCAATTTTTTCTTAAGCATCTTGCTGTTTGTTAATTCAATTTTGATGCTTTTCATTCACTTTATACGGCGCCCCCTGGGATTTTCCTTTGTACAGTAAAATGTTAGCTTCAATTTGATGGCCTGTGTTGCCATGTTATTTCAATGTTAACTTTGCTGTTTTTATTACTTGTTTGAGATATTTCATTCAGTTTTGTTTGCTTACTCCGGCGAATTGTAAACGTCGGGTATTGCTTGTTTTTGCTGATCTAATTGTGTTTAACGTAACGTTAATTACTACCCGACCTTGTAAGGCCATAAGACTCAATAAATGAGGTTTTATTTTGTGTCTGAAATTCATGGTTCTAGTTAGTAACCTATTAGATCCCCTTTAACATCATTATTATATGTAATTTTCATTTTCAGGAATTATTTTAGATTTTAATAATTCCCCCCTCCCTTTTTTGGCAACTCACGTTTTCTTAACGGTAGCCAACAAATGGTCTCTTTACAATATAGAGGTATCAGTACCGGTTTTTCCGTGTAACGGGCAGGTAACTCAGTGGTTAAAGCGCTTGATTACTAATTTTGGGTCGTGGTCTACGGTTCAAATCTCCGTGGAGGCTAAGATTTTTAAAATTTGTTTTTGATCGTAAGAGTCATGCCTGGGCCGTAGGTTATTCGGATTGAATGTTAAACTTTAGATATAACAAAGTTAGGGGTGCAATGCGAGGCAAATTGTAGGTAGTCTTATGCCGTAGGTGTACACTTTTTACGTTATATTGATATCTCAGGGGTGATTCGCAGTCAGTGTGTGTGTGAACTGCGGTAATAATACTATAAATGCGGAAATAAGTCTCTGTCTTTTGTTACGTTTTGACAACTAAATGCCTATACCGATATTGACGGAATTTGACAAGAAGATCTTTAGGGAGGGCACAGGACATTTTTTTTCGGTATGTTTAACAGTTGTAGTCACGAAATTTAGAGAACTTATCGAACGGTGTCAGAGAGACGGATGTGTGTGTTAGTCTGTAATGTTACGTCGCTTGCTCAAGCTATGCTTCTCGCGCATTATGTTAGTGTATAATTTGTTAATAAATTTAGTTTAGAGAAAAAAAACGTATTATTTAGTATAGATGTCTATTTTCTCTGTCCTATTACTTTGTGTCTGCGTAAATGTTTGTGGCACCAGTTTATTTTGACTTCTTTTTTGATATGCCTTGCGGGCGTAAACTGGCCTAAGTTGTAGCTCTAGCAGAGCACGATCAGCTAAAGTTATTAGAACCCAAGAATCGGATGCTCATGCTGAAGAAGGAAGAAAAGACCAAGCTGAAATAAAGATGCTCTTAGTTAACACCCCCCCCCCCCCCACACACACACACACATCCCCTCACCTTCGTTTCTTTTTCTGTTTTTAAATATGTTAGAAATTGATTCTCTTCAAGAGACAGGTTCGATGGTAGATTGATATGATGATGGCTTTCCGGTCATATTATGCCGACTCGGTATTGTATGCGACCAATCCTTCACTACCAACAACTTTCTATATTCAATTCTGCCAAAGAAAGTCTTAATCGACGGGTACGAAGTCGCGGGTATCAGCTACTTAATAATAATTACTGTAAGTCAGTTCAATTTGTTTATACCGTGAGAGCGGTTTCGCAGTTACAACAGATCTCTCGGTTATCGCGGGAAGTGTTTAATTGCATGGGTTATTGACGTAAGCTTCATAAATGGATCATGGTGTCATTGTAGAGAGACATGGAATGTTAGTAATAAAAGTTAATGCAGTGCTGTGAAATTTGAACACGAAGCGGTGGCAGGAATGCTTTCGTGTGAACTAGCCGCACCGAAAACGGTGGTTGATTTAAGTGTCATAAACCGGCAGTATACTTATTAATGGAGGAAACTATAAGAGGTACCCTATGGAAGACTTCAGAGTAAACGGCCATATTACATCATCGGTCGTTTGTTTACTCGCATGGGTACAGCAAAAAGTAAATGGCACGTTGATGACGATACTGATCGGGTAACAATACAGGTATGCGCCGATTTTTCCAGAATTTAAATCGAATTCAGACATCCCTGAGCCATGAGTGTGTGATTATATCATTTGCTTGGGTTAATTTTATGATTTCGTGGAATCTGTAACTGCAATTTTATACCTCAAAAATTGGAATGTTTGTTGAATGGTAGAAAATTAAAGGAATTAAGGAACGATAATGTTCCATATACTGAAGAAAGAAAAGACGCATTGAAAGAGTTCGAAAGAAATACTTCTGTTGTAAGTCCCGTTTACATGGAAAAGAAAGCAGTTAAAACTGAATGTGTTGAGACCGAAATTTATTCAACGATCGTCTTAGAGAATTATATATTTAAAGTACACATTCCTTTCTCCATAAAAAATCAACTGCTATGAATCTTTACCTCGGGTCACCAAGTGAGTGTATGTTAAAAATCATTAAAAATAAAGGGATAATAAGGGGAATTTTGATATAAGGGAAACAGCTGAAGAAGATGGACAGTTTCAAATATCTGATAAGTGTTGTAGAGGAAAATGGAAGGAACAATGGAGACATAAGTGAAAGAGTGAGGTAGGCAGAGACATTTTTAAAAAGTGTAAAATGTCTGATACACAACAGAGATCCACCACAAAGAAAAGCCACAAAGAAGTGTGTAATCTATCGCAAATACTATATTCCTATCCTAATGTACGGTACTGAAGCCTTGACACTGAACAAGCAGGATATTAGCAGGATACAAGCAAGCGGAATAAAATTTCTCAGAGAATGAATGTTATGAGAATGGTCAGGATAAAGCGGAACCCCAACAGTAATTAATAGGGAAGGCTAGTAAAAGATGGCTGTGGGCAAGTGGAGAGAATGGAGGAGCCAAGAATCCCAAGAAAAATCCACGAAGTGAAGTTTCATGGGGAAACGATCCAGACGAAGACCAAGGGATGGATGTTTGAGAGGAGTGAAAGAGTGTTTACGGAATAGAAGAGAGGGTTGGACTAAAGAGCTGACAGAGAGGTAGTGGGAAGAAAGGCCCAATCGGTAGATGGAAACTGTTGTTGTTGATGACGATAATTATGATGACTACGCTCTGTTAATGCATGGTCTACCCATATTATCTCTGTTACCTCTTATTTTTTTCTCCTTCTGCTCCAAATCCAATAAAATAACCAAAGTAGTTATGAAGATAGAGTGTTTCCACAGAAATGAACTATACGCGCCGAGGCAGCAGCCGCCGTCCCAAAAGTCTTATCGTGCGAACAGTTAGTGTGGTCGCTGCTTCCACAGCCGAGTCGAACAAAAACCGCTCTAGCTGTTAAGATTGAAAAGATATGGAGCTGTTTCCGTGCGATTCGGTGGATATAATTCAACAGAGCAAAACACACGGTGAGCGACGCGGCGGGCCCCGCGCTTATGTATGATTTCGTTCCGATTTTCATGTGATCGCAGCAACAAGAACCGCATCTTTTTGGCCTGGCACGATTTTGATGCGGCACGTCCACGGCGTGCGACCTGATTCGTTGCTCTATTGTTCTGTTTATCCCTACATCAATTTTATCATATCTTCTATCTGAATCGCATTAATATCTGCAATTTTAAACCATTAATTACAGTTTGAAAGTCCATTTGGTTTAAAAAAGAGTGACGAGATTACGTGGAATGAGCAGCATAAAAAATCGAATGATTTCTGATAGCAATTAATGGTCTTACTCCTAGACAAATGGTGTTTTTAAACGCTTTATATTAGCTTGACCTGTATGTATGTATGAAAGTAAAGGAATCTGTCAATTCAATTTTCACGGACTTCCATATGTCCGAGTATGAAATTTTGCACGCCTATTAAGAACAGGTGACAATACAGTAATTTCGTAGCAATACTATTTTCATTACTTTTACAGTGACAATAGAAAACTAACGGCATCTTTCAATTCAGTTTTCACTCTCTCACATATGTCTGAATTGTTTGAAATTTTGTTCATGTATTGAGAACCGATGACAATAAAATAATTTCATAGCTGTATCCTGATATTCTCATCATTTTGCCGATAACAATGTAAAAGTGGTTGAGTGTAATGGAATCTTGCAAATGAATTTTAACCTACTTCCAGATGTCTGAATTGTTTGAAATTTTGCATGCGTATTGAGAACCGATGGCGATACAATAATTCCATAGCTATGTCCGGATATTCTCATCACTTTGACAGTAACAATACAAAAGCGTTTGAATGCAATGGGATATTCATTTCAATGTTCTCCCACTTCCTGACGTCCGAATTGTTTGAAATTACGCACACTAATAATTTCATAGTTATGTCCCGATATTCTCATTACTTTTGCAGTAACAACAGAAAAGTTTTTGAATGTAATGGAATCATGCAATTGAATTTTAATCCATTTTCAGATGTCTGAATTGTTTGAAATTTTGCACATATTATGAGACCGATGTCAATACAATAATTTCATAACTATGTCCTCATGTCTTTACTTGGACAGTAATAATAGAAAAGTTATTGCAGTATTTTTCTGTTTGTTTCAAAGTATAAGTGTGAAAATTCTTATCTAACTCGGATAAAAAATGTAGTTTGCCTAAATTATGGGATGAAAACGTAACGGGGTTGGAAAGGGGGAAAGGGGATGAATATTCGGAAACCATACGTAGGCAGTATTTTTCTGTTTATTTTAAAGTATAAGTGTACAAATTCTTATCTAAATCGGATAAAAAATGTGGTTTGCCTAAATTATGGGGTAAAAACGTAACGGGGGTGGAAAGGGGCAGAGGGGATGAATATTCGGAAACCATATGTTGGCAGTATTTTTCTGTTTGTTTTAAAGTATAAGTGTACAAATTCTTATCTAAATCGGATAAAAAATGTGGTTTGCCTAAATTATGGGGTAAAAACGTAACGGGGGTGGAAAGGGGCAGAGGGGATGAATATTCGGAAACCATATGTTGGCAGTATTTTTCTGTTTGTTTTAAAGTATAAGTGTACAAATTCTTATCTAAATCGGATAAAAAATGTGGTTTGCCTAAATTATGTGGTAAAAACGTAATGGGGTTGGAAATGGGGAGAGGGGATGAGTATTCGGAAACCATATGTTGGCAGTATTTTTCTGTTTGTTTTAAAGTATGTGTACAAATTCTTATCTAAATCGGATAAAAAATGTGGTTTGCCTAAATTATGGGGTAAAAACGTAACGGGGGTGGAAAGGGGCAGAGGGGATGAATATTCGGAAACCATATGTTGGCAGTATTTTTCTGTTTGTTTTAAAGTATAAGTGTACAAATTCTTATCTAAATCGGATAAAAAATGTGGTTTGCCTAAATTATGGGGTAAAAACGTAATGGGGTTGGAAATGGGGAGAGGGGATGAGTATTCGGAAACCATACATAGGCAGTATTTTTCTGTTTGTTTTAAAGTATAAGTGTACAAATTCTTATCTAAATCGGATAAAAAAATGTGGTTTGCCTAAATTATGGGGTAAAAACGTAATGGGGTTGGAAATGGGGAGAGGGGATGAGTATTCGGAAACCATACATAGGCAGTATTTTTCTGTTTGTTTTAAAGTATAAGTGTACAAATTCCTATCTAAATCGGATAAAAAAAGGTGGTATTGCCTAAATTATGGGGTAAAAACGTAATGGGGTTGGAAATGGGGAGAGGGGATGAGTATTCGGAATCCATATGTTGGCAGTATTTTTCTGTTTGTTTTAAAGTATGTGTACAAATTCTTATCTAAATCGGATAAAAAATGTGGTTTGCCTAAATTATGGGGTAAAAACGTAACGGGGGTGGAAAGGGGCAGAGGGGATGAATATTCGGAAACCATATGTTGGCAGTATTTTTCTGTTTGTTTTAAAGTATAAGTGTACAAATTCTTATCTAAATCGGATAAATAATGTGGTTTGCCTAAATTATGGGGTAAAAACGTAATGGGGTTGGAAATGGGGAGAGGGGATGAGTATTCGGAAACCATACATAGGCAGTATTTTTCTGTTTGTTTTAAAGTATAAGTGTACAAATTCTTATCTAAATCGGATAAAAAATGTGGTTTGCCTAAATTATGGGGTAAAAACGTAATGGGGTTGGAAATGGGGAGAGGGGATGAGTATTCGGAAACCATACATAGGCAGTATTTTTCTGTTTGTTTTAAAGTATAAGTGTACAAATTCCTATCTAAATCGGATAAAAAAATGTGGTATTGCCTAAATTATGGGGTGTTACGGGGAATAGGGGGTGACTTTTTGGATTTTTTTTTTCACAGGAACCTTCGCAGACGCACACTCGAAAACTCTCCAAAGTTTCATTGCAACCTGATAAATGGTATAGGAATGCATAGAAGACGAACATACCCACAAACAAACATTGATTTTTATATATAAGAAGAAGATAGAGTCGCTGACCAAAAAATCAAAATTAATGTAAAAAAAGTGGGGTGCTTTCTACTTATTTACAATGATTCTTCATTTACGAACAGCTAGGAATAGAAAATTTAAGATTACTGATATCTAACAACCAATGCATTTTTTTTTTACATTAAAGTTAATTTTTTGGTCAGTGAATCTATTTATCATTTTACGCTTATTCAAAATATTTAAATTGAATGGTGGTTCATTCTAGCGCTTTTGAACAAAATTTTCGTATTGAAAGATTATTTTTAACCTGTTAGTTCACATTGCTACAAAAACGAGTAGTTTTTTAAATAATAATTTTATTCATCATTGTGGTTTATTTGCTTAATTCTTGTTTCCAGCGCTGAAACGCTCTTTAAAAAGAGGACTGAGACATACGTATTAAACTCAAAATTTTCGTTATTTTGATCAGAGGGCACAAAGAGTTTTATTTTTTTAAGAAAACTCCTTCTCGTTACCTTCGGAGATTATTGGGTGAACTCAATACCACCTATTTTTTGGTTTTGATACACTTCCCGTGAAGTAACCAGAGAAACATCACATATTCGTCATCAAGATCACTTGTTTCAGTACATTTGAGCAGTACGTGTCGGTCGCATCGGAATTCCGATGCGACCGTCACACCGTGACAAGAGCCACGCCTTGTGAACAGTTTTGATGCGGACAGTGGTGGAAAAACATGAACGAAACCAGAACCTCTATCATGAGCAAGGAAAATCTGTAATATTGTACTCGCCGTAATAATTCGTCAAACCAGAACATATATTCAATGTACTACATTAGCAAATATGCACAGCCCTTTGAATCACAAATTTTGTATCTTGTTACAAGTTAGATTGTTTGCAGATGACATAACTGTACATAATTAGGCCAAAATGGGAGAAGACTTCGAACAGCTGGAGGGTGACCTGCACAGGGTACATAACTCAGTAAGGAAGATAAATGACAAGAAAAGTCAGCTTATAAGGTACACAGATAAAAAAGAAAGGATGTTTGTGATTATAGGGTAGGTAAGGAATTGTGTGATCATAAATTTAAATATCTTCGCATAACGTTTGAGAATTAGCTCAACTGGGCAGTACACATTGCGCATGTGGTAGGAAAATGTTTCTAAAGCTTTCGTTATTGGAGAAGGTGATGGAATTGGGTTGCAAAACTTCGTCAGAGCATTGCTTGAATAGGATCTAAGCTTGGATCCAAATTTTGGGTATAGAATAAAGGAGGCAGTTTGATTCGTGTGTGGAATTACCGCAGAACACAATAAGTTACTTTTATGATGAAGGAGATGGAATGGCATTAATTGGCAAACAGGAGGGTGGCGAAGAGAGTGCTGGGAGTATACAAGGCGTACATAGGTGATAACGCTTGGAAAGATATTGGTGGAAAAATTAAGAGTAATGCGTGGGAGGGAAAAGGTGATCACGTCCACAAGCTGGCATAAGTGATTGGAAATGTTTATTTCATAGGTAAGGGAGTCAGGGATTGGAATTAATTACGAATGGAAGTAATGGAAGTAATGGAAATAAGATTATAAAGTACATACGTATATTATAGGAGAAGGCATTTGACTACAGACTATGACAACAGCTTGCACAAATACCCACTGAGCTTGAAATATGAAATCTGTAAAGAATAAAACTAATAGCACAATCAACCAGTAAAGTGGTGGGTAAGAGACAGAGACGGAATAAAATTTTAATATTTAATTATGAATATAAGGTGGGGAAAGAATTGCTTGCTGAAGACTTGAAATGTAAATATCTTGGCATTACATTTGATAACAAGCTTAACTGGGCAGGACACATTGGACAGGTGGTAGGAAAAAGGTTTCAAAATTCTGCACTTGTTGGAGAGAGGGATGAGGGGATGCACGAGAGAAGTAAAGGAATTGGGTTACAAAACTTTGTTAAGACCATTGCTCGAATATGGTAGTGTAGTATGGGACCCACATTTTGAGTATCAAATACAGGAGTTGGAGAAGGTGCAAAGAAGGGCTGCTAGATTTGTTTCTGGAAATTATCGCAGAATGCAATCAGTGACAGATATGATAAAGGAGCTGGAATGAGATTCATTGCAAGACAGAAGGAGGATGAGGAGGGTAATGGGAGTGTACAGGGCGTATACTGGCGATGAGGCATTGAAAGATATTGTAGTAGGTATGAAAAGTAGTTCATGGATAGGAAAAGATGACCATGACCATAAGCTGGCACTCGATTTCAGGCACAAGGGTATGGGAAGATTTTCTTTTTTAGGTAAGGGTGTCAGGGATTGGAATGAGTTACCAAGGGGAATGATGAATAACCTACCGAAAACGTTAAAAGAATATAAAGTTAAAATTTGTAGAGGGCAAATGTAGGTGAGTGTAGGATAGGGGGAAGTTGCGTGTGTGGGGAAATTGCCACCGGAGCGTGTGCTCCATTGCAATTAAATTAAATTAAATTACTTGTAAGATATAATTGCTTTTTACTATGATTATTATTCGTCTTGTGTGTACGCCTATATATATTAACCATCACATGTTAAACCTTCCAGAGGTCCATCCTCAGCAGGGATATTTGGAACAAGAGTAATAAATAAATATAACCAAAGTAATTGTCACAGTTACTGGAAATAAACATCTTGCAGAGATGTACGTTAATCAGAGTGTTGAGTAATGCTACGTAGATGATCTAATAAGAAGCTGCAAAGATGTTGTTGCTACAGCAGGTATAAAAATTGGGAGGAATATGTGAATACATTACTACACGCTGGCTACTGCATAGTAATTCAAAATAGCGAGGTCAGACTGCAAGTGAAGATGTATAAGCACCCTTAGCGCAGTTCTAGCTACGATGCGAAACTATGGAAGACAAGAACGAAGAATATGACTTTGTTTGTAGGAGACCCAATAAGATCTAAAATTGTGATAATTAATGTAACACTGGAACATTTTCAGTATTTTGGTTGTGAAATAACGTACGAAGGAGACGAAGATGTAATAAATTATATTAACATATGTAAAGATAATGTGACACAACTGCAAGTCAGGAAAAAAGAACAGATGACATTCTAAGAGGCAATGACACTATCCATATTGCTGTATGGATCTGAGTGTGGGGCTCCAAGAGAGGGGGGGGGGGGAAATGATAAAGCGAATACAATCATCGGAAGTGAAGATTCTCAGATTAGTGAAAGGTTGCAATAACGTAAACAGGTACCAGGGCTGAATTTTGGTGCCACCCATAAACAAAAAATAACTACTCTGAAAGAAATAAGGTGAAAGAACATCTTATAAACAACGGCACAAAGAAAAATGGAAACAAGAACAAGCGAATTTGAGCCCTAAACCTGCACTGGACGAAGATATTTCAATGTTGTTCCCAATTCCATTCCTTCTCATTTCCCCGAGCCTGAATTCTTCCGAGAAACAAAATGACGTTAAGTGGTGTGGAGAGGAAAACTAGAACATGCAATGATTTACAGTTAACTTACTGGCTTAATTGATTTCTGTCTACAGCACATATTCCTTGCAAAGAAAACAAATATAATTTTCCAAAGATAACAAAATATCTTATTATGTAACCACCAAATGCCAGAATTAACAATAATCCCAATATACCAAATCTTATACAATAGGATTTATTATGAAATATACAAACAGAAAAATAACTATAATAATTAATCATAGAATAATAAAATAAACGAAACGGAATTTGGCTGGACTTCATGCAGTCTAAATGTGAATATCGATGAAAAAATTAAAACGGAGAGTCTTGATTACTGTATAAGCTGTAGGAGGGAAGCGCCGCCAAGTGAAAGGTCTTGGAACGAGCTGCCTGCGAATTGTATCCTGAACAATGTCGAGCACCTCAGTCACCTTGAGCTGTCGATAACAGACCAGGCGCAGAGGAGGGCCAAGGGACAGCTGACAGTCCGATACAGTCCTCTTTGCCTGCTGATATCATAACCAATCCACGTGCTTATGGAGAATCGAGCAGGAGTCGCAGCCAATGACTTGAACACACGGGTCAAGAACGTACTACGTCCTTTATGTGTCTCATTCCCTGTTCAGAGTATTACAATACCTTGTATAATGTAGTTAAATATGGTTCATGCTGTCTCTACTAATAGCTGCTTAAATAGTCCATTGATGAGTCATGTTAATCTGTTCTTTTTCCCGTTCATCTTACTAACATTAAACACAAAGCATACTTTTACTGATTTACTTGACTTCATTTGTTTCAGATTATTAGACTATGACTGATTCATACAACCTAAGTAGGGAAATTTTTTTAGGCTTAATTTTAAACTAAACCATGAACATTTAAAAAAAAAACTGTGCATAATTACGAATTTTTCTGTTATTACTAATTAATTAATGTAATGTTTTTATAACACAGACTTGACTGGCATAGAAGGTATGTCATGGAAGGTAAGTTCTTTTACCTGTGTTAAAAGTAAATTAACTGTGGGCTGACAGATCAAGTTTTAAAACAAGTTATAATTTCTGTTACTATTAATTGTCCTCTGTCAATTTTTATGCACATCTGCTTTTGCACTTTAAATTCTATCATTGTTTGAGATAAATTGTTTAGCTCATTCCACGATAATTTATCATGGGAACTGACTTCCGTATCTAAAAATTAAAACGTTCCCTGTTCTTTATGGTTGATATCAAGTGCTAGTTTATTGTCATGGTCATTTCTTCCCTTCCACGTTTTACTCGCGATTCATCTCCCATCCCTACCCAGGCCTCATAACCACCCAACACTCTCTTCGTGTCTATTTGTCTTCCAATGACTCCCACCTCAGCTGCTCTATCATCCGCAAACAAATCTAGCTGCCCTGAACAGCAACGCTAGAAAAATATTATTAATAAATTGGATTCGAAAATCTTAAACTAATTCCTAGGGAAAGCACTGTTGACAATGTGGAACAGTGCATGACATAAATCTCAAAAGTATTAATATTACGCTGCCAAAAAGCGATCAGAAATTAATTATTCAGCTAACTAATTCTTCACTTAATTTGCAGTATTGATCACAAACGTTTTTTCGTGTTGCTTACTCTAATGTTATACAATTCCTAACCTTTTTTATAATATACTATTAGTGTTGACTCATACAACTACATGAATTTTCTAACAAACTAGTAATCGTCATTGCATAGATGTTTTATGAAATTTTATTTCATCTTTCGGATCTTATACGTAAATTCCACTAATCTTCTCCGTCTTCTCTCTAGTTAAAAAATTTCAAAACAACAATTTTTCAAATAGTAAATTGGGTTTTTAAACACAAACTCTTTGAGTTTGAGTTTCAGTTTTAGTTTCAAGCTGTTACATTTTTGCAGACACCATTTTTCTGGGGGAGGGAGGAGGGGTGGGTGCAGTTAATAAGGATATTTCTGAAGATTTTACCCTTTTCTGTTCGACAACATTAACATATTACATTTGTGGAAATTACATTTTTTGATAGTATTATGGCTAGTACGTCAGTATTGCTACTGAAGTGTTTTGGCATTTTTAACTACCATATACTAGGAAATACATCTAGTGTTCTGTTATTCTAACTAGACTTAGATCACTAAGCTGGACACCATGACTCCATAAAAAATTGTTAGAGAAATACGTAAATATGAGACAAGTAGAACCCTAAAAACTGGATTGTAATTGAATTAAAGATATCGCAACAAAAAATAAAGTAACAGACATTAACTATCTAATATTATTAGTCTTTCTTTATCTTTTCCGTAATTTATTATTAATTTGGTTGACATGCATATTATGATACTGTTCATTATATAATTGACTTTTAATAGTTCACTTCCTATTTCATTACTGTGTATTGGACTAATTCAAAACATCATTTAGATTTATTACATTGTAATGGAACAATACAATGTGTCCCAAACATTAAATAATATACACACTGGTAAAAATTACTTTTGACGGTTTACTAGTCCTTGGGTTGAAAACACTAGCTTGTGATAAATTATGACCAATGAATATTAAAAATACGCAACACATAAAGATTTTCTCATTTCAACATCAGCTATTATAGATTTTACTCTTAGTGAGTATGTCCCTGAAATAAGAATATTTTATATGAAAGATAAGTCTTTCCCAGCGTATTATTGACACAAATTCTTCGTGGGTTTGCCACCGGATCACATTTTCTAACGACAACCATCCGCACTATCCAGGCCCATGTGACTGAACACCAACGCAACATCCGGTTGTTTCAACTAGAAAAGTCTGCTGTGGCACAACACGTGATCGAAAATGGTCACAGTATGGATTTCGATAAGGTGAGAGTTTTAGCCAAGTGTTCCTTCTTCTGGGAATCTGTGATTAAAGAAGCTATTGAGATACGTCTGAATAATAATAATATGAACAGGGACTTGGGTGTATGGCTCAGTGACGCATGGAAGCCAGTTTTTGCCATTCTTAAACAACCAAGTGTCTCACTGTTTGGCCATTACATAATGACCTTAGAGGGAAACCCTTGCTTATTCTTATCGCCTGGTGGGGATGAGCGTAGTTAACAACTGCGTGAGCAGTTGTACGACCATCCATAGTTGATTTTCTTGTGGCTGGCATTGACAACGGTTGTTATGTAGATGCTCATCGTGTCTGGTCAGGTGGTTATGATTGGTCAGGTGGCCGTGGGTGGTCTTATCCTTCGTCGATCTTGGTGGCGTCGTGATCTTCTCTGTGCTGGTGTGGGGGCGGCTCCTGTTGATGGCCGCTTGCAGCTTCCTCCTCAGTGGGCAACCCCCGTAGCTGGCCGCATGATCCATGGCGCAGTTGGCGCAAGTTGGTGTCGCTTCGCGCGGTCTGGTGCACACCAACACGCTGTGATTTTCCCCGCAGCGAACGCACCGAACTTGGTTCCGGCAATCCTTCGATCGATGCCAGAATCCCTGGCACCTGAAGCATTGATCAACGGTTGACAATGATGATTTCTTCCTGCGGGGTTTTTTCTTGGTGCTCCGGCCGTTTTGTTTCTTGACTTGGATATTGGCTGCCTCAACAGCTTTAATTTCTGATGGCGTTGACTGCTTGGGTTCGTTGGGTGGTGGAAGGCTTTCATCTCGTGTGACCTCCGTTCCTCGGTTGGTTGCTTCCTCTGGTGACGCAGTGTTTGAGATGCTATCAGTTTCCGGAAGCCCAGCGCCTCCATACTGGACGAACTGGAATTGAATGCTGTGGCTCTCGAGGAAATCCTTACGGCGTATCGGTCCGACTACATCTACAGCTGAATCTGTAGCCGACCAATCACTGACAAGTATTACGGAACTGGGGTTATAGTCAGCCAATCGGAAGATCGCATGGCTCCCTATGGATGTCTCGAGTTAAACATCATAATTAATGATAGTAAATGTTTTTAAGAATATATAATGTGGGGTCTTTCATTAAAGAAGTCTTTGAATTTTTCTGTGTGAGAATAATGTGAACGATGACGCTATGAGAACAGTTATTGTGTCAGCCAATCAGAATACCGCTTGGTTCCCTAAGGATTCTCGAGATTAAACATCATGATTAATAGTGGTAGAATAATGTAAACGGTGATGCAATATGAACAGTGACGTTATGCGAACATTGACATAGGTATTCCATCTTCTTTCCATTTTTAGCAACATCGGCGTTGGTTTCGCTGTGGAGCCAACTGTCTTCTTTTTTTTTTTCTTATATGCTAAAGCACCACTTCCTTTGGAAGCTTTGCTTGTTAGTTTAAGGTTAGGTTTGGGGGCACTCTTTATTTAGCACTTTGGGGGGAAAAACCTGTGACCACCGCTCGGGTGGTCTTATGGAAAAACCCAAATAATGGTCTTTTACTGTTCTTGGTTTAATATACTCAGGGGAACCTTGTATCTATGCCATGTTTTTGGTTCACACAAACCAATTCGACGTAGTCGGGGCTCTATATGTTTCTCTTTGTTTATTTTATGATATAGTTTTTCTGCCTGTGTTCTAATTTCGCATTTAATATAATTTATTCCTGTTTGATCATGAAGTTGTGTAACCGGCGTGTACATTCTCGCACCTAGTATTATTCGTAGACAGCGATTTTGAAGTCTTTGTAGGAGTTGAATATTCGAATTTGCCGATATTCCCCAAACTGGGCAGCTATATAGCAGAAATGGCCATATTACTGATTTATATATTCTGCTCTTAGTCTGTAGTGTCAGTTCTTTACTACTAAGTATCGGATATAAGTTGACCATAATAGCCATCCCTTTTCGGATTCTTTGTCTGATGTGTTCTTTGAACAACATCTTTTGGTCAAGTTCAACTCCTAGGTATCGATGTGATTTTGTTCACGGTATCGTTTGTCTGTCTATTCTTAATTGTCAAAGTCCGGTTGTTTCTTATTAAAATATACTGCAGCGCACTTGGAGGTGTTGATCGTTATTTTATTGGCTCTACACCATTCGGTGAGTTTGTCGATGCCTTTCTGCAGTCTTCTGATGTTTGTCTCATGTCTGTATCCGGTAGTATATTTCGTCTTATCTGCGAACTGGGCAAATTCAACTTCGGGTGCATAGATGTTGTACAGAGTTAGTGACAGTACTGATCCTTGAGGGATTCCATCCAGGGCGTCAAGAATTGATGAGTTCGCACCGTCACATGCCACGAAGAATCTTCTTCCTTTCAAGTAATTTGCTATCAATTTTATGTAGCAGCGTGGGATATCTGTTTTATCCTCCAGCTTGCATATTAAATTGTCTCTTCACACTCTGTCATAGGCTTTGTCTACGTCTATGAATATTGCTGCTACAGATTTTCCCTTGTTGAACGCAGCCAATATGTCCTCGACTAGACGTAACAATAACATTTTTGCCGAAACTTTTGACTGGAACCCAAATTGTTCCTCTCTAATTGTAGCGTTTTCTTTTAAATTTTCTGTTATCCTCTTTAGGACTATTCTTTCCATGACTTTTCCTGGTGAGCTCAGAAGGCTAATAGGTCTATAGCTGTCGGGTTTGGTCATGTCTTTACCTGGTTTTGGAATAGTCACAATTTTGGCAGTTTTCCATGGTGTAGGGAAATGGCCTCTCGTTATTCCAGCATTGATTATCCTAGTCAACAAAACTATCGCTTTTCTAGGTAAGTTCTTGAGGTGGTTATTCGTGACGTTATCTTTACCAGGTGCTTTTTTGCTCACAAGTTTTTTAATTATTCCCTGCACTTCTCGCGGTGTACTTAACTGTGGTATCGTGATTGTAGCGCCATCTCTTATGTTCGTTGCACGCCTCTGAATCTCTTCCTCCATTTTCTTTTCCCTCGCGTTCAGCTCATAATCAGGAGTTCTGAACTGTGTTGCAAATGAATCGGCTAACACTTCTGCCTTAGCTAGAGGTAGGAAGGCAACACCACCTGGCCCATTTATACCGGTCTTAACGTTCCTTGGATTTTTGAGTGCCCTTATTAGCTGCCATGCTTCTTTCTATTCTAATAGCAAGTTAGACATATTGTTTTCCCACGTTTCTATTTTTCTCTCGGTAAGTCTTCGTTTTAATTCCCGAGCTAACCGATGAAATTTCCTGCGATCTTGTGGATCCCTGTAACGTTGCCATAATTTTCGATATCTATTCTTTAGATATTTCAGATCCTCCAGAAGGGGTGGTAAGTCTGTTTCATTTTGGTGTTCGACAATAATTGTAGTGGACACTTTACTTGCTGCTTCCATAACTACACTTTGTAAATGGCTCACTGCTGAATCGATTTCTTCCACTGTATTTAACTTGAGGTTAGGTCGTGTTTTCCTCTGTACTAAGTCACTGTACTGCCTCCAGTCTACTTCTGTTCTCTTGCTCGGCATTCGGTGTGTCGGAATCCAGGTTTTTAGTTGGATTTTAACAGGCTGATGATCTGACGATAGGTCGTTTATCGTAGTTAAGTTTACCTCTTGTATTAAAGTTTTTACTACGACGATGTCCAAAATGTATGGGAGCAAGTGGTGGTTTGAGGGTATGTACGTAGGCTCGAATGGACCAACACTTGTACATTTCTCTCTCCCGTTAGTCCAAACAGATGTTCTCCTCTTTGGTTTGTCCTGCCAGAGTTCCAGTGCCAGTGTTTCGCATTGAAGTCTCCTCCGATTAATACTTTGTTGCCTGTAGAGAGTATAGCATCTATATCTTGTTCCACTAATTTCCTTTTCGGTGATACATATGCGGCTGCTATGATAACATGGCCCTCTCTAGACTGTAGTTTAATTGCTTTTGCCTCAGCTTCCATTAGAGGTGGTATCTGTACTGCCTGGTGCACTATACTATTTCTCATGCAAATTGCTGTTCCTCCTCCCCGTTACCGAGGCCGGTCCGTCTTATACATGGTCATTCCTCCTATATTGATTTTGTCTCTCGTCTTCAGGTGTGTCTCTGTGATTAGCAAAATATCGACTCTATTTCGATGGATAAAGTCCTTTAGTTCTTCAATTTTTCCTTTCACCCCGTTCTCATTCCACAAGAAAAATTGTCGCGTCTTGTAGTTTTTGACTATGACTTCTGGCCATTACTCAAACATTGATAAAACACCTTCTGCTAGGGCCATGATCTTCCCCCATGTTCCTCTAGTATTTTTTATTCTTGTCGTTACCTCTTTAAATTTCATCAGCATTGTCTTTATTGTACCTACAATTTCCGTTGCCATGTCTTTGAATTCATTTTCCTCTCCATTGTCCTGTTCATTGTATATCTCTTTTTGCCTGTTCACGTGATGGCCTCTGCCCGCCGTGATGTCAGCATAGGTGTTCCGTTCTTCTCGTTGTTCTTGGTTGTTTCCCCTACCTCCACTTGCATCTTTCCTTGATTTGGTGTTTCCAACTGTCCTCCGATTTTGTAGCTGGTTTTTTTGTTTCCTTCCTGCGTTGGTTGTTCTCTACTACCTTCATGGCTGTCTGGAAGGCTGGACATCCTCTCCATGACGCAGGATGGTCACCCTGACAGTTAACGCATTTTGCTTTAGTTTCATTCATTAATTTACATTCCTTTGTGGAATGGAAGTTGGCACATTTAACATATCGGAAAGGCAATTGGCAATAGTTTGCCGTATGGCTTATCCTCTGGCACCTTACGCATTGAGGTGGCCCAAAGAGACTTCTGTATCTTTCTATTTGTACTCTGGCACCGAGCGGAGCGGTGTAATGGTTAGCGTTCTCGCCTCGCATTCGGGAAGACGGCGGTTCGAATCCCCGTCCGGGCATCCAGATTTGGGTTTTCCATGGTTTCCCCAAATCACTCCAGGCAAATGCCGGGATGCTTCCTTCAAAAGGCCATGGCCGAATTCCTTCCCATTCCTTGCCCCCATCCTTGCCCCCCATCCTTTCCCGTCTCTAAAAGACCTCGATGTTAAAAAGAGACGTAAAGCAGATAAAAATTAAAAAAAAAAAATGTACTCTGGTGTACAGAATTGTCCTTTTATTGTAGATATTCTCTGCGGGTTGGCCCGGCGTAAGCGTAACTTGGTATATCGCCAACGGTATAAGTTTCCTTGTTTCTTTAACCTTCTTCTTAAATTGGTGTACATTCTGCACAGGATATCCTTTTTGTTTCAATTCTTCACCGATTTCCTCAGGATCCACCGAGGGCGGTAGGCCTTTGATAACCACTTTTAGTGGTCTGTCCTGCGGCAACTGATAAGTATAGTAAGGAATCTTGTTTTCCCTGAAACATCTATGTACAAATTCGTAGTATCGACTGTTGTCAACATGGTATTTTAGACTATCGCCCCTATACACCACTTTCAGATGTCCTTGTAGGTGCTTCTTAATTATTTGATTCATCTTTATATAATCTGTCACCATTTCTATCACAATTGGTGGAAATGTTTATTTTGGGGTGGCATTCGATCCTGTTGCTTGTTCTTCCGCTTTGTTCTTTTCAGGAGGATTCACTGTTTCCTGTTGCTGAAGCGGCGTAAATCTATTATGTATTGTAATTTCTTCGCTGGCACGAATCTGTTTTAGCTTGCCTGATCTCCTTCCTTCCTTCTTCCTTTTCCTTGCCACTTCCTGAAACTCTCTTCTATTTTCTTGAATGTCATGTACATTATCTCCTATTTCTTCTCCCATTTGACTGTCTTGTTCTGTGCAGTTGCCTGAGCAAGAGCATGAATCAGTCATATCAACATGGTCAACATCCGAATTGTCCATTTGTTGACTACTGAAATTCTACCAACTTTTTTTTGTTTTTTGTTTTTTGTTTTTTGTTTTTTTTTTTTCACTGCCTCAACGGCGTTTTGTAGCCCCGCTACTGTATGTAGCTTAATCTACTGTTTCGAATAGATTGTATTGGATTCGCTATGATTCGCGTTAGGGAAAAACCCAGCTTTAACTTTTTTTTTTAATCACTGCCTCAACGGCGTTATACAGCCCCGCTACGATTTGTAGCTTTATCTGTGGTTTCACTGATGGTGATGGATTTTATTTTCGCGAAATGTGCACTTTTGGGGAAAACCGGCTTTGACCGTAGTGATTACGGCCTGTGTGGAAACCCTTTTGATATTCTTATTTGTTCGATAGGTAACTGATATCATGTGGTCAGTTGGGGATCATTGCCGCAATCAGTTGTGTTAACAACTCGACGATTTTCCCCAGCTGATTTGCTTGTCTTGGCTCTTGATTACAGCATTGGTGCCCGTGTTGGTCATTTGATTTGGTCGGCGGATGATTATTGAAGTGGCTTAACTGTCAGTACAACGCTGGTGTATATCTACGCCTGGTTCCGCAACCGACCAATCACAGTCACGGAATGGTTACGTCATTGGAGTCAGCCAATCGGAAGTCGACAACGTTCCTGGCTTGTTTCAGTTCCGCTATTCAGTCCAGTTTTTTTGTTGTTCCTTCAGATACAACAGACCTGATGATGGCGGCAGTGCAAGTCGCCGAAAGCTTGTCGTTAGAAAATGCGATCCGGCGCAAACCCGCGAAGAATTTGTATTAAGAATATTTTATTTTAAAGAAGCTATTTAAGACGTTGATTTAATGTAAAAGGTTACCTGATTATTGCTACTTATAAATAGGAATTTAGCGAAGATACTTGCATCCGTCAAAAGCATAACATCAGATTTGTTATTTTACGATCCACCCTTTCTTCCAGTAAATTCCTCTCTTCTTGTTTTATTTTTATGTATTCGTAATTTATTTACTTTATATACTTTAAATGTTAAGAACTCCACTACAGCATCTGTTTACTTTACATAATATGCAGATTCTTTACCGAAGACCACTTCTGTATGTAAAAATCGACTGAAAAATGAAGGGGTTTATGTTACCTTAATTGTTTATATTTAACTATTTATTCAGTTAATTTTGTCTTTGCACAGGAGTAATCTAAAAAAAAAAAAAAAAAAAAAAAAACACACTTATAACAGTTTATATCACACCTATTAAAAGTCCTTCAGATGTTCAAAATCACACTTCACTCTGGAAACTATATTAATTTCACTAATAATTTTTTCAGCATAAATTGATCCTTTACAAAATTCACAATAAAACTATATTTACATATGAGAATAACAGTGATTCAAAATACTCGTCGAGAGAGGAAGATGAGTGAGAGATAGAAATAAATCGCTTGCTTATTCATTGTAGTGAGTAGTCACAATGTTCACCTTGGAGGTAACTGATTCTTCGCTACAAAAGCACTTAAAAACTGCCACTAAGGTACGAATAAATCTAAAGATTACTCATGAGAAACTATTCCGAGAGATGTTTTGCATGTGGGGAGGGTTTAAATGTTTTATCTAGTAAGTGTACTTCAACACCAGCAGCCAATTCTCGACATTTTCTTCGCTTCTTGCAGTCTGGTACTAACAACTTTACATATGTAACACCCATCGAATCTTCTCGGCTTAAAGGGGTCAAATTTCAGAATTCACGGTCAGATGTATGGCTTCCTGCTGGTTCGTTTTTCGTTCCCCAAGGTTTGACTGCCATCCTGACGACAGAAGCTTCCGGCTGCCTTCAGGGCCGGCGCTAGGATTCTCGGGCCCCGGGTAAGCGTTATGGGAGGATTCTTAGCTATTCATTGTACCTCCCCCCTAGGCCGGTGGACCGGGGTACATTTGCTCCACTTACCCCCCCCCCCCCCCACCTTTCCTGTTCCTAACGCTGGCCCTGGCTGCCTTAAGGTACGAACAGCACTGGAGAACTCCAAGACGAGACACGTCATAAGAGGATCTCTACGACTCACAAAGCCACAACTAAAGACTTTTCACAAAGCTCAACTCGTAAACGCATACGACTACTGTGCTGCACATAGGAAGATTGTTTAGGGTCCCCCCCCCCCCCGTCCTAGCCATCCGAGCTTTGTAAGGCACTTAGGAACCCAGGGTTCTACTCTGTGATAAGCTACTCGCGTTTGTTCTTGGACCGAATACGTTACGATGACAACAAAGGTCCAAATGCGGTGTACCTTCTCTCTGAAGTCACCGTGATCTCGACATTAATAAGACAACTATGGATAAGGCTTTCTCTTTGGATACAACCTGTGAAGCAATTGAGCAAGACAACTTGCCTATAATTCTGGACAACAATTCGGCTCATACTGGTCAGTGCGACAACCTTGAAGATGATAAGGTGACCATAGATCATGAAACTTCTACCTCACATAAAGAGGAATGCAGTCAGCACTGCCACTGAAAAAAAAAAATTGCTGAAGAAACGGGCTACATTGCCTGTTACAGCTGCGAGAAATGCACGTAAGAAGAACAATCTACGATCCACTCGGTCGCCTCTTTCTGTGCCCCGCAGATGATAACCGGTGTTGCCTGTACTTCTAAACCTAACGTCATCAGTTCGACGAAGAGGGCTTCGTGTGTCCATGCCTCACTGCCAAATCACCACCGGATTTGGATCTGGACGCCTAGTAATCGAATTGTCAATCCGGTTTCAGCAGAGGCGGCAAAGAAGACTTCAAAAATACCGCCAGTCATGGTGCAATTCGCGGAGAGTTACCAAAAGCTCAACGACTGCGTGTGCAGAGAAGTAAAAAATACTTTCACAATCAGAACAGTTGGTGGGAAAGGAATTGCTTGTTGAAGATCCTAAGTGTAAATATCTTGGCATAATATTTGACAATAAAGTCAAATGGTCAGGACTCATTGGACAGGTGGTAGTTACAGATTTCAAAATCTTATATTTATCAGAGAGAGTGATGAGGCGATGTACCAGAAAAGTTATGAAATTGGCTTACAAAACTTAGCGATGTAGTATGAGATCCACATTTTGGAGTTGGAGGATGTGTAAATGAGGGCAGCTACATTTGCCTGCTAAACTAGTCCAGAATACAATCAGTAACTGATATGACGCAGAAGGAGATTGATTGAGATTCACTGGCAGATAGAAGTAGGGTGAAGAGCAAGACTAATTTTTTTTGCTTCCTTTGTATTACGCTGCACCTCGTCAACGTCGAGGTCATTAGAGGCGGTAAAGGACTATGGGCAAGGAACAGAAAGGGATCCGGCCTTTTGAAGGAAGCATCCCAGCATTCGCCTGGAGTGATTTGGGGAAACCATGAAAACCAAATCTGGATGCCGGGATGCAGATTCGAACCCGCGTCGTCCCGAATTCGAGGCCAGAGTGTTACGGTGAAGAGAGTGCTGGGAGTGTACGAGCATATATTGATGACAGGCTTGGAAAGATACTGTATTAGTAGAAGATTAAGGAGTAGTGCATAGAAGGGAAAAGGCGACCATAACTCCAAGCTGACATTGAGGCATTAAAAGGAGTTTGAATATTTTCTTTTTGAGATAAGGAAGTCGAGGTTTTGAATGAAGTACCAATGGAAGTGATGAATAATTTACCAAAACCCCTGAAAGAATTAAAATTAAAATCGTACAGAGCAAATGGTAGACGGGTGGGAAAATTACACTCGTAGAATTTAAGAATGAAAGAGAGAGAAAAAAAGAAAGGCCCAAAATGGATGTGCAGGGTAGTTGCCAATAGCTGCCTCTATCGCAGTGAAATTAAATTATTAAATTAAATTGAAGTCTGTAAAATTGAGTTTAGAAGTTTCTAAGGAATCTGGATGTTAGATAATATTATTATCCAAATATTTACTCTGAAATAAAGAAGCATTACTTAAAAACAGCAAACATGGTTCAGACGCTGAAATCGCTTTATTTTGCTTTTCATCTGTAATAGTTTCGCAAGTAAACTTTACTTTCTTCTCTGTAATAAATAAATTGCACACAAACGTCAAATTTAGCTCTGGAGGCCAATGTGTCCACCGACACACAGCGCCCAATAAAAAAGGCAATTTCTGATTCGAACGGAAGACCCACCAACGTTTGTCTCTAAGGCACTAATAAATTTGCCACTGTATCCTTCTTTTGAATTCTAGTCCAGCAAATCTAAATTTATTTGAGATTTTTTTTTTTTAAATTTTTATACCCTGTCAATTTCTTTTGGCGCTGGGACACGCTTGAAACGTATTTTCGGTAATGGTATCCTGGGGAATGAATACACTACTAACCTCTTATCACATTCTAGGATAGTTGTTCGTTATGAGAGTTATCAACTCCTAACTATTCGTGCATACCAAGGGATTCGAGAATTCATATCACGCGCTCATAACGCCGAACTGGGTTCATAAATGTTTCAGATGTAATAAGGAGGAAGTTGCGATCATCTAATAATAACTGCTTGTTACGGAGAGGCTGTTAAGAATTTGTCTTATAACATTCCTGAACTGGCTTTATATGAAACGCAGTCCTGCTGCCAGACTGTATCGCTTATCATGGCGTGTTTTGTGTATCAGAGCTAGTACCGCGAAAAACAAACGTTGTCATTTGAATAAATGCTTTAGTTTAGGTTGTAAATTCGGTCAACAAGAGTTACTACAGTTTCAAATCAGTTCCAACCACTTCCTCTCTGCCGTCTGACCGTCGACGACAGGTTAGCGTTTACTTTTTTTTTGTTAGGTTTTTATGACTCATCTGCGCCGAGGCCATCTGATCAGGAAGAGTATTGTGGAAGAGGAATCGGAAGTGATTCTGAGTTATTTCGGAAAACCTTGCGAAACAGAAATCTTAAATCTGTGGTCGAACTGACGTCCTATTGAATGTCAGTAGGAACGTTAGCTACATACTCAAGTTCGCTGAGTTTTGCTGGTTAGAACTACTCTTGTCTAACAATTTTCGGGTGGCTACATAGTACAGTCGATAGAGCTGCGGTCTAGGCAGCCCAAGTTTAACCCCGGACGAAGCCGAACGTCCGGAATAGCTCCCGGTGCCTGCTCAAACTGCAGTGCAGAGAATACCGAGCAGGGAACTTATTGACATGATGTTGCGTTGGTAATATCAATTTAAAATATACTACCGAGGCCTTCGAAGGGAATAAAGAGCTAAACTCCGCGAATAGTCATCTAAGGTACCAGCGATGTAGCAAGAAGCTGCACTTCTGCTTTAAAATATTTCTATGTTGTTTTCGTAAAATGAAAGTGGAATAAAATTTTGACAAGAAAGTTAATAACCACATATAATTTTTTTTGCATAGTTTTTTCTTACATATCCACATTTCCTCTAATTTTTTCAGGTGATAGGTCACACATTTATTTTAGTACTTGAACTGGAAACAAGACGAATCTAGGAGAAACCAAATTGTGACTTTCATGTTATCTTGGTTGTCCAGGTTGAACCGCATCAATTTATCGAAACCTAACGTGCCGTCATTTTGTGGCTTTCTTCAGAGGAAGAAGGCCACAAAATAATGGCTGAAACGATAGTTTTTCGATAAATTGATGCGGTTCAACCCGGACAACCAACATAACAGAAGAAGGCCACAAAATGATGGCTGAAACGTTAGGTTTCGATAAATTGATGCGGTTCAAACAGGACAACCAAGATTACATAGACAACGACCGCGGAAGTCTGCGCACCCACTTACGACTTCCATGTTTGGTAAAAATTATGGTCATTCGAAGCGATTTTTGAACTATGGTGGACGTGTTACAAAAAGAAACGTCTCCATTAGGTTGAGCGTTAATTATGCTTCGCATTAAGATCCCGCGATAACGATAGAATAACTGCTAGTTTACAGAGCCTATTCCAATCATTCAAAGCTGCGTAACCCTACGTTAATAAACTCAAGTCTCTGTACGATAATTGCGTGACTTTCAGCATTGACTTGTTCATACTGGATGGAATATATTTTTATTCCATCAAAATTGCATAATAGTTGATTGTCTGATGTCGATGAAAAAATTAAATATTCAAAACCTTGCATTGCTAGAATTTTCGTAGGCCCTTTTACCTCTGGTAAATTTTGCTTTCTGTATTTAAAGCAAGCCAGGAATAGATTGCATTTAAGTTGAGATGCAGATCAACCAACTGGGGCAAGATTGGTAGTTTACAAGTCAGGGAAATACGTGCCAGCTTTAAACTTCTCATTAGCTACTTAATTCCGTAATAAATTATTTAATAGCAAGTTCTAAAAATTTTTTGTGGCAGTGGAAAAATGATGATAATATGCCAGTTAGTAACATATCCTTTGTACGAAAAAGTCATTATATTACTCATTACATAAACAATTTTACTATAAATTTTTTCTTTTTTACTGAACTTTCTAATATCCTATTTCGGTGTTATATTTAATTTAAACTTAGCTATTGCAGTAATTCTTAAAATTATTAAGTTTTAATGTACAGAACAGAATTTCAGCTGCACTTAATTTAGTTTTTCTCTTTTAAAGTATTTTCTAATCTTACGTTTCATTTCAACGACATTCAAGAACTGTTATTTTTTAATTAGAAAAACATTCCATGGCAGTACTTTTTATTAGTTTTGACTACGAGCATTCAGAATACGCACCAAACTTAATTAAGCTGTCCATATCATTGTACGGCCTAGCATGATGGCCTCGCATATAGAAGTCACAGGTTCGAGTCAGGCCTTCGGGCAGGGGTGGTTTTAATTTAATGTTATGACCATCCTGTGTTGTGTGTACTTAAGTGAAGCAATACACTGCAGAAGTTAAATCATATACACTTCAGAAACCGCAATAATACTACACTTTGCTGTGTAGCCAAGAAGAAAAATAACCACTTAAATTAATAGAGTCCACGGTAAATTCTGATGAACAAAAACCGTTGTTGGTGAGCCAGTCTATGGCGCACGAGCATGTAGACAGTTCGTGCATCTGACATGCGTAATGATTTATGCTCGCACCAGCTGCAGGCGTCATAAGCATAAATTAAGAATGAGCAGCATAGAAACACGTAATAATTGACCCATTCCTTTTGAAATGGAAGTAATGAAAATGTTTTCGGAGGTTTGCGTGTTGTGTTATTTTTCAACTCTTCCACTTGTAAATGTAAATTGCTATTATAGGTACAAAATTGTCTCCATAGAAATAAATGTCTTATTCATCACGCGATCTATAATATTTGTGAACTAAATTTCAGCTTAGAAGGTAAAGTACTATTAAAACAAATCTGCTGTTAGCGTTGAGAAATTACGTCAACGAAAGAAAATTAAGTTTCTAATCTGTACTTCAGTATCTACAGATGCTTACCAGATTAAATCTATATTTTTTTGTGAACTAAGATATTACCTCTTTTCAAATGAAATAATTAATCAAGTAAAAGAATTCATTCTTATATATCCTTCGCATGACAGTTACATGTTGTAGTACCAACAAATATTCGGTTGTTTCTAAATACAGAAATGCGATCTATCAAATAACAATTTGTTACACGTGTGAAAGTAAGGTTATAATATATAAGAAAAAATGACAGAAACTTTTCATATTAGCCTACATTAATCTCGACGAACAATAGTTAGGAACTGTAATTGGCATTATGATCACACTAGATATTACCCATAACTTCGTTCACTCAGATTATAGTATTAAAAAAGGTTACTAGCACCAGATATGACCTCCTTAATCGCAGAATGTCACAAATGCGGTCAGAAATCAGTGGGGTCGCCAATCCTTGAAATGAGTTAAATAACTGTTAATTATTGTCAGTCCCAATAATTATAAAAACCACGCACCGCCAAATGGAAGCGTGTGTAGAAAACACTGCTGAATCAGAAAGTTTCTTACCAGAACCTTTATCGAGGCCTCCGTTGGCGAGGAGTGATAGATATTGAAAATAATGTACAGGTATCTAAATAATTTCGTGTAGTCTTAATGAACCAGTGGCAGGGTTTATACCGGCTGCTCAATGCTAATGTGTCATAGACTTTCAAATTAATTTGATATTCCTACCAGGTAACGAGGACCTACAGTTTAACTTGGAATCCGAATCGCGGTACGATTTGGAGGTAAATGCCATTATAAGAAGATGCCGTTGGTATGTATCCCAGTAAGCATTTCAATTCTGAGAAGTAACTTGTCTTTAAATGGGTATTAATTTACTAGCACTTTTAGGGTAATTTTTTATGTTTGCGATATCCCACTAAAATTATTCATACCTTTTCTGTACATTACTCGAAATTCCATCAAAAATCAACCAAAAGTTATTAATTGATTCGCATTCAGCGAAAATTGATAGTAATTTGTGGTCATTTTTATCTAAGTTTCTCTGGTTCTCGACGTCACATCAAATTGAAACATACCCTATGTTACTTACTCCCAGGACCGTGGGCTGTATATGAATCGAAACTCACTCAAAATCCCGCGTGAATATCATTGAGCGGAAAACGGAAATTAATATGCACGCACTTTCCTCTTACTTTTACAGATACAACAAATTTCTTGAAGACCCACTATTAATTAACCTCGAAGGATGCACCAACTTCTCCGTATCTTGGAAAAAAGTTAGCCAGTCTATTTATGTCTCTTCCTGTTTACTGCTTTATTATTAGTATAGATTAAACTATCAATAATTATCTTAAGTAATATTAAGGTTAAGGTAGAGCAGATTAAAGAATCGTGAAAGTTAGAATGCAGTGTAGCATGATGTTTGCTGGCTAGAGAATGATGATCCCAAACTTGTTGCGCCGTGGCGACCTTGACAAAAGATAACTTTGCAAAAATAAACTCTTCTCAGTTAGCAAGCAAATTTTAAACTAATTTCTGATGCCAATGAAGAAACGTCCCTATTGCAAGGATATTTCTCATCACTCTCCAAGTGTAAAAACGTAGGATTGATGACACCTGATGTATCTAAAATTGGGATGGAAGCCCGATTGGTGGAAACAGTAGAGGTCCCATTAGCTTGGCAGTTACGAAACCTCCACCAAGAGCAAAAGGATCTCATTATATCTGCTGCCGTATATTTGGTCACATCGAATCAGCGCTTCATTACTGGAGTTTGAATCACATGCATGGAGTCATTTACAAACACAACACAGTTACAGCCATTATTCCATAAAAAAAAATGTTTCTATCAAACAATCTCCACTCTCTCTCGGATAGGATGGGTATGTGATATTTCATATGTAATGTCAGTTGTAAAACTATCAGCGTACATGTATGATTTACCATAAAAGTGTACCTGTCGTATCCTTGAGGTATTCTAAACGTGTATTTCCAGAGGAACTGTTTGACTGTACGCGGATAAAATCGTAATTAAAATAGAATTTAAATATTCTGTGTACCATTTTGTAAGCCGTAAGCCGTTCCAGGGGTTTGCCACAGATTGTAAAATAAATATGGTACTACAAATGATTCTTTTCATATGAAGGTATGCTCCAAACTTAATTAAATCTTCATGATATGATCCGTCTAAGAGAACGTATAAGATATGCGTTGAAGTGTCCGATAGCATATTAAATGGAAAATTACTAGCCACTGAAATTATATTATAATTTATAAAATTTGGTACTTTGACAAAATAATACAAATTAACAGAACTATCACGGGTTAATGCATCTTAAAGATTGTAGATTCAGGACAGGGTTAATATGAAAACTATATATATACAGTATATATAAAACAAATTTACAAACTATAGTATGCTAATTAGCAAAACTAGAACACTTGAAACAGATAAAGTAAGAGAGTTCTCTTATACAGAAACTAAAATTGCAACCTTTGAAAGAAACAATGGTGATATCAACACCAGAATTTCACTATCAAAAATAGAATCCCTTAGCGTCGAAAACGTATCACTGACTAAGAAACGAAGTCTTAAAACTACTGTGCTAATTGTTTTGAATACAATACTCCGTGGAAGTTGATGCTTGTAAATCAGAAAGGAGAACAGTAGAAACATTCGAAAAGTGATGCTCTCAGAGAAGACTGAAAATTAGGTGGAAACAATTATGTTCTGAAAATGAAAGGCAGACGAAATAACGAAATCAATGTGAGGGCATTACAGCTAATACAAATTGCTTTTTCAATAGGCGATTGAGAACATAGGTTGTAATACATATATTAAATAGCACACGGTGTAGGAAGAATGGAGGATTGAATCAAAAAAAGTGTGAAGCATATCTACCCGGTGTTAAAAATTTTAATTTAATCCAACTACGATTGAGCACTTGCTACGGCAACAATTTCCACATATCCAAATGGTGAAATTATCTTCCTAATCTGTGGAGAATTTGGGATCACAGATAAGCGGAGTATAACACTGAAGAGGAAGGAGTAATTAAAATTGCCTCTGTCCAATGCCGATCACGACGAGAAGGTTAAACCGAGCGTGGTGGGTGAGTGGTTAACGCTCTGGCCTCGCATTCGCGAGGACGCCGGTTCGAATCCCCGTCCGGGCATCCAGAATTGGGTTTTCCATGGTTTCCCCAAATCACTCCAGGCGAATGACGGGATGCTTCCTTCAAAAAGCCATGGCCGAATTCCTTCCCGCTTCTTGTACCCAGTCCCATCCCGCCTCTAATGACCTCGACGTCGACGAGGCGTAAAGCTATAAGTAAAAAAAAAAAAAAAAAAAAATGAGAGAGAGAGAGGAGGTTAAGCGTTAAACGCAGCTGTAGTTGTACCCCAAACTGAAGTGGCATATGTAAGATGTCGGAAGATTTAGCCCAAGCTTTAGATAAATATTGTCAGTAGAACATAAGCAGCAATTTTACGAGGAGGGGCGTCTGATAACCACTTAGCTGGGGAACTACAATTTCTATGGAAAACGAAGAAAGAAACTAATAGAAGATTACATTATCATCATCAGTTAATTATGATAGAGCAAATGCTCGGATGGTAATTCCCTACATACTGCCTATTTATTTCACGAATTTTAATTTAAATTATTTCCCTATTTAAAATAAATGTTCGGCATATCCGTAGCAAATAATCCAGTTCGTGACACCCTTAGCTCAAAATTAAATATTTACCGAATTCCTTACACTTTAAATCAAGTGCTAGTTATAGAAATCTCTTCACATCCATGAACTACTCCTAACTTTTATACAAAATATCCATTCATACCTCACTGCCAATACAATATAAAAAACTACCAACACTATTTTCGCTCATCTTATGTTTTCTAATAACTTTTATGTCTCAAATTGCAATTAATAATGTCATGTATCTGGAAACTGCGGAATGCATTCATCATAAAATTTCCAAGGAAATAACGAAATCGCTCCTCTAGATATCATATTTTTGTGGTAAATGACTTGAAAGCAAATAAAGCATTTGGAATCGATGAGATCCCTGCAGAACTTTTTAAATCGATAGGAGAAGAAGGAATCGAAGGATTATTCAAGCTGATATCAAAAAGTTATGAAACAGGAGAAATTACAATTGATTTTAATAAAAATATCATCTTCACACTTCCAAAGATGGCACAAGCCGACAAATGTGAGAATTATCGCACCATTAGTCTAACATCACATGATTCAAGAATAATATACGGAAGGATGGAAAGGGTTGTAGAAGAGATAGTAGGTGAGGATCAGTTTGGGTTTAGGAAAAATCGCGATACAAGGGAAGCAATTCTGTCTTTGAGATTAATACTTGAAGGGCGGATCAAGAAAAACAAAGATACTTTTATGACATTTGTTTATTTAGAAAAAGCTTTTGATAATGTCAGGTGGGACAAGATGTTCAAAATTTTAAAGAAGTCAGGTCTAAAGTATCGAGATAGAAGAATACTCTGTAAACTATATAAGAATCAGGTGGCTATAATAAAAGTAGAGAATCACGAGAGACATGCATCAGTTAAAAATGGTGTGAGACAAGGTTGTAGTCTATCCCCGTTAATATTCAACTTGTACGTAGAAGAAGCAATGAATAAAGTCAAAGAAAAATATCCCGGTGGCATAAGTTTACAGGGAGAAAAAATCTGTATGCTACGATTTGCTGATGACATTGTCTTGTTAGCAGAGAGGGCTGAGGATATTGATTAGTTACTGAATGGAATGAACAAAATACTGAAGGAAGATTTTGGACTGAATATCAATAAAAATAAGACAAAAGTGATGAAATGTAGCAGAAATGATACCAATACTAGTAGATTAAATATAAAACTAGGATTGGGTGCAATAGGAGAAATAAGTGAATTCTGCTACTTGGGAAGCAAAATTACATCCGATGGCCGAAGCAGGAATGAGCCTTCATGAAAAAGAGAGACCTTTTAGTTTCAATTATTGATTTAGGAATTAGAAAGAACTTTTTAAAATTCTAGGTGTGGAGCACAGCACATTATGGTAGTGAAACATGGACTTTAGGAATACCGGAGATAAAGAAAATTGAAGCATTTGAAATGTGGTGCTATAGAAGAATGCTGAAAATTAAGTGGATAGATAAATTAAGAAATGAACGAGTTTTGGAAATGATGGGTGAGGAAAGAAGTTTGTGGAAGAATCTTACAGAATGAAGAGACAGTCTGGTAGGTCATATTTTGAGACATGCAGGTTTGGTTAATTTGCTGGTGGAGGGAACAGTTGAAGGTAAAAACTGTAGCGGAAGACAGAGATTAGAATATATGAAGCAGATAATGAAGGACGTGGGTTGTAAGGGGTATGTAGAGATGAAGAGGTTAGCACAGGATAGGAAGGGATGGAGGATTGCATCAAACCAGTCGAAAGACTGACAACAGCAAAAAAAAAAAAAAAAAAAAAAGCAAATTTAAACTGTTACTATTTATTTCGAAGTTGAATTTTATTCCTTACCCGAGAGTAAGTTAGTAACAATATTCCGCCCAACTGAACCATTTTATGATTCCATACATAACTGAAAACGTTTCAATGAACATTGAAGGAAGGGACATGCTCATATGTCATTTTAATTCTTGAGTCCAGTGAAATTTTTTTGATGTAACTTAATTTGTTGACGCTATGTGTTTCTTCGTATAGCTTTATGCAATCTGTAGCCTTAATGTGACGTTCATTCCAACTCATTCACTCCAATTACTGTAAATTCCCGAGGCCCAACAAACGTGTAAGCTTTCAGGGTGAGCGTAGCACCACGCGAAATTCGAGTTGAAAACAAAGTTTTATCCTCGAATATTAAGGCATTAATCTATAGTCAACCCTGTTCAGTCTGCCAGTAAAGGCCCCTGCCAGGCAGACCTCACACACAACGCGCCTGCACACCGGGATACATATACGACTCCAAACAGGCGCAGAGACATCAAAACAAACCAGGAAAACAAATAGAATCATCTAGAAGCTAAGTGGGACTATTTCTTACAGAGGTCGCCGTACTACCACACAACGGAATTCCTGCGCCAGGCCGCCTATATAAGCGTAGCCGGCCGCTCCACCGCCAGTTCCGGCCTGACCGCGGAACCAGCTTCAACTACAGAAGACCGCCGGAAGTTCGCGAGAAGTAGAAGCCGTCTCTCTCTACCCCGGATCAGGACCAGGCTAAATTTCTCGACGGTCATCCGCTAACAGTACCACATTGTTATTGTTTACCAGTGTTTTGTGTACATAGTAATAAACCTCAAGGAACCATTAAGTGTAGTCCACTTCAGTGGGGGCCAAAAGCCCGGCGGAATTGCTGCATGGCCGCCAACCTCGCACTCTCCTCCATCTCCTCTTACCCCCGCCCAAAGTACAGGTACCTTCGTTCCCATTCCGTTTCACCCCGGGCTCCCTAGTCTGGGCCCGCGGGTTTGGCTCCCGGGCCGGTTGGCTTCCGGGGGTCATCCAGCGGCCCCGGGGCCGCCAACTGTTCGACGTCAGCCTGGATGGCCGGATAGTGCGACGCCATCGAAACCAACTACGTCCCCGCTACCCCACGGCACCGTCCTCTTCCACCACGGCACGGCCATCCACTTCTTCCTCTCCTTCCCTGCCACCTCCACCACTCCTGCCGTCTAACCGTTGCTCAGGGACAGTTACAGCGCCACCAACTACGCCACAACCTGTCGGTCGCTCCGACACCCTTCAGCCGCAGCCTCTCGACCACCTGCGGGGACCATCTTCAGCGCCCCCCGTACAGCCCCCGGCCATCGACGCCGACGAACCGATGCCGTTAGCTCCACAAGTACCTCCACCACAACCTGCACCACGACGCAGGTCGGCACGCATCGCCAGGGGAACAGCTCCGTACTCCCCTGGAGGTAGCCTTCATAGTCTGCTCCAGGGCGCCGCGGCAGACGACCTCGCAGACGTCGCAGACATCGCTTCCCCCCCCCCCCCCCCGGGAGGGAGGTATGTTCAGTCTGCCAGTAAAGGCCCCTGCCAGGCAGACCTCACACACAACGCGCCTGCACGCCGGGATACATATACGACTCCAAACAGGCGCAGAGACATCAAAACAAACCAGGAAAACAAATAGAATCATCTAGAAGCTAAGTGGGACTATTTCTTACAGAGGTCGCCGTACTACCACACAACGGAATTCCTGCGCCAGGCCGCCTATATAAGCGTAGCCGGCCGCTCCAGCGCCAGTTCCGGCCTGACCGCGGAACCAGCTTCAACTACAGAAGACCGCCGGAAGTTCGCGAGAAGTAGAAGCCGTCTCTCTCTACCCCGGATCAGGACCAGGCTAAATTTCTCGACGGTCATCCGCTAACAGTACCACATTTGTTATTGTTTACCAGTGTTTTGTGTACATAGTAATAAACCTCAAGGAACCATTAAGTGTAGTCCACTTCAAACCCCAGGATACCTCACTTTCATCTTCAATGGTTCCGTGTTCATATCTGTTCCAACAACTTGAGTCATACAGCATTTTTATTATCTTTATTGTACATAGTTATATATCCACAAATTGAATAGACATAAAAGTACGTCTCCATATTTGCTGGCATTAGAATGTGAGTTGAATTTAAGAAGAAACATTTCGCAAAAGTTAAATTTCATGATCGATTCTTATGTAACACGACGAGACAAATCGAAAATAAAGAATAAAAATTTTCGATATCTTGCTTAGTTTCAAAAATTAATTCTGCCAAAGCCACAATGGTGGACATGCAGAATGGATATTTCGGTTTTTTACTACCACTTGTGATTAGGTTGAAATGCGGCCTAGATCAGAATAAAAATAGTTATCTTGTTACCATACATCGTAAGCTTAATTGGGAATACCTGGAAGCAGTTTATATCGCGATACACGTTTTGTCACTAACTTGGTTCTCATGAAATTACTAACGGTAATAGATAAATTCTTTGCCCCTTATGGAACAACAAAACCATTCTGGTACAGACTGCATTTAGACCTAACCACAATCTCCATTAAATTACCGCTATAGAATCAAACTATGTAGACATACCCACACACGCGTATTTGAATCGCAAACTGTATTTGCAGTAACAACATCGTATGCTTCATCAAGATTCCTAGATTGCATAGCATAATTTAACACATTTAATTTCGTCATACACTGTCAGTATAAACTGCAACGTGACTAAAGAAAGCGCAATACTAAATTCACTGAATCGCGACACACCCCTTTAAATCTCATTTTCAACACTCGTTAAAAAGTAATGCTAGTCTATTATGTGCAAAATAGCAAGGTATGCTGATTTTCTACACTACACCAACAAAAATTTGAGAACAAAGTCATCCCATTGAGAGCTATGACTAAATATTTATATACAGGCACCGAAGTTTGCAATTCCTACCACCCGCTTCAACAAAGATAATTAGAATTCAACGTACTTATGAAATGATATTCCATGTTCTTTCCTCTCTTGCCTATTTGTGCAAACGTATGCAACACAAGATGGCATTATAAAAAAAACTTATACACATTACAAAATGAAATATTCACAGCATCTAACACAATGTGAACATCGCTTTTGTTTGGGATCACAATATCGCCGCTGCTACTACTGCGCATGCGCGAGAGTTTAGAACCTGCTTCACAGATTTAACGTCACTTCTCCTCCATATATTTCCTTCCTCCATAACTAATATATGATGACGGATAATCAGAGGCAGCGCTTTAAACGTAGCTCCATGCTATTGGCAAAGATATTGTCACTAGAATGCTTGCTGAAGAATATCTCGACTGGCGTACATGATATTCTTTGATACTTTAGAGCCAACTTATAAAATGTCAAAATAAAAGTTTATGCAAAATTGCAGCTTATTATCTTTCATTCCGATGTTGAATCCTTATTTGACTGACTTTCTTTGATTCGTTGCCACGACGTCTATAAGTTTTGATTGCTGTGCGTGGTGGCCTCATACCATGCTGAAGTCTCACGATCGAAGTGGAGTGCTAATCACATCACAGTAAACACTGAAACCTGTTGGGTGTAATCATATTAAGTGCATGTTCAACAAGAAACACGGAATATAATAGAAAGTGAAGTGTAGATAAAGTTACAGCGAAAAATGCTTAATTTTATATTGGAATACCAGTTCAAAGAAATGCAGAAAGTGTTGTTCCCACTGATGATATCCCATTCCAAAAAGGCGAAACGAATCTGGTGAGAAACATTAATAAAAAAGACGGTGTTTAATTTAAAACATTTATGCAACAACTGTAACATGGCCAGCAACATATTTATTATACACATATACTGTCTTAGAAAAAGGTCAAAGGTGACGACCCGATCTAGCTGAAATATTTCTCCCTAAGTTTTCGCTCTGCAAAATTTGAAGAATTTATATTTCGTTTAAAAGGAGATATTTTACTAAAATACACTTAAATACATATTTATTTCTCTGCGAAGGCGGAACGATTTTGGTTTCTCGCAAGGTGACTGAAAATATTGTAGTTCTAAATCAACCCCAACGTGGCTGGGAAGGGTGGAGATGAGCCTCAGTTTTGTTGCGTTCCAAAAACGGCTAGGACCATTTTGTTGAAACATGGTACAGATGTTTGTTATTGGGTGACTTAAGATTCTATTCTGGTAAATAATCACCAACCAGTTCCAGCAATGCCTCTTACTATGCTTAGTATTACGTAATAGTGTACTAAACTTCTTTCTCTTCATTATAGATATTTCACGAATTCGATGTTAGAACAGATATTAGGTTAATTCTCAGGTGCACAGAAAATATGTTAAAACAGGAAACCGACTTGCCAAATAATTTTGTTACCGATAGGGAAGGCCATAAAAAATTAACGCTTTAGTCCAGCAACCTCTCATGCCAATATGGGGAAACGCCTAAATCATTTACTGCTAATGATATGATAGATAATTATTACCAACATTAAAATAATGCGAGCTTATAGACTACTACAGTGCTTTTATACAAGCTTTATCATTCCGTAAATATACTTACATGGTACATAAACGAAGTTTCGGTGTATTTTAGCTCTTGAGGTTTTAACGTTTAACACTTTCTTTGATATGTAAATGATTTAACTTCGCTCCAGTTTTATCCTTTATTTGGATCTTCGTGGAAAAATATCCAGCAGTAATAAATCTGGCTTATTCTTTCAGAGACTGGCGTCTGTTGGTATGAGATACGCAGAATGGAGAAGCGTGTTCATTTCACTATCAAACAATTATTTATTGCCAGTACACGAAAATCGTATTTATCTGGTACAAATTTTAGTAATTAAACTTTTTACGTTAGGGCTCCCCCGATGACGAATAATCAGAGGCAGCGCTTTAAATGGAGCTCCAGGCTTTTGGCAAAGATATTGTCACTAGAATGCTTGCTGTAGCACGAATTCGGTAAAGTCGAGTCTAATATATTCGCTGCTGCAGCAGATTCAAACTTCGGCAACGTTTACATACATATTTATACGAATTATGGCGTTTAATCTAGAGTAAAATCCGTAATCCGTAATGTGAATAATGTAATCAAAATTTCAATCTCGTACTTGAACTATCGAATTGATTGCATGTTAGTTTTTGTAACAAGGAATTAGGATTTTCTTTTTCTCAAAAACAGATTCGTTTCTGATGTTTAATGTTTACCTTGGTACTGTGTTCAAATCCTGGCGAAAAATGCAGTAGATTCAAGCTATTATTTAAAAAGATACATTCGCTAGCTACTATTTCTATAAAATATTATCCGTTCATTCAGAATCGACTCAGTCCATTCTTCTTCAAAGTGGCCTCTAGCAGAATACTTGCAATGAATCCACCGTTGCTGTCTTAAATGAATTTTCAATTGAATGCCTTGTTTGGGATTAAGCACAGCACCAACAGTGAAAATTACTTAGTGTTATAGACTTCAGTACAACTTAGTGGTACGAATTTTACAAAAAGCAGGCTTCTGAAGCAAAATCAAGTGAATTCATATTTCGGCACTCAAGGTAATTCACGTTACTGTTCACTAACGTGTAACGGTAGGGAGAAAATCGCCAAATGCGAATAATAAACTGTAACGCAACTGTTGAAATTTTCCCACATAAAATCATATTTGGAATACGTATTACTGTTTAGAGTGTTCACTTTTTTTGTTTATATGTTACAAAATATGTTGAAATTCGATTGGCTGACACCCACAACAGAGATAGTGGGCTACGTCTTAGCGAGGCATGGAAACCAGCCTTAGCAACTCTACGCAGAGAGCGTGGTACGCATGTTCAGCAACCGCCACAAACGGCCGAATATTAACTTCCATGGTCCGCTACGGACAACTGAAGCCCCGGCTACTCACTGCCAGCCGCCGGGCGCGGGTGTCGGAGAGAGCCGTTGGCCAATATAAAGAAGTGCGAGGACCAACAATGTAAATAGACAATAGCTTGACTCAGACAGTAAATGGTGGCAATCTTCCCTAACAACTACCCCTCCTACTTTATAGGGTACCTATGTTCGCTTGGGGCCGACACGGCGGGAGGGGGCGCCGGGTGGCCTGCTTGGTGGTCTCTGGCTGTGTCACGGCGGTCCCCTGGCCTACGCCAAATTCGCCGCGACTGGTCATTGAAATTTAGAACCCGTAAATCATAACGCGCACGCCAAATTCTTAATAAAACAGGGTGTAAAGGCTCAAATGACGCCTAAAGCACCCAGTGTCATCACGGGCATGCCCGCGACGACACGAACCTCCATGACGACAACGACGATAAGCATCCTAAAAGTTTAATTTTTCAGTTTCCGTATTTCGGTATTTTGTGAAAGGCTGTCTTAATAACGTTCTGTGGTGTGCAAAATGACCCTTTCTCGTGTGTATAGATGCTGCAACTCAAGTCATAACGGATGACATGAATATCCTACAGCACACCACCTCGCCTCACGTTGACAACGGCCTAAATGCGACGGCAAACCCTGCAAGAAATTTACAGTATTTTTCCATGTTTGCTCCGACATTGGCGATTAAGGTTAGGTTGAATACGTTTTTAAAATCCTTAAACCAGACAAAATCTATGTAACAAAAAATACGTTAAATCATACATTATGCCCACACAAACAATAAAAACACAGTAAAAAAATCAGTTTAAGAGATTTTTGCATGTTTCAAAGAATACTGTACAGGCCACGTAATGTTCCCAGTAATACCGTTTTGTATCACTTTACAGAGTCTGTTTACAGCGAGGTTGCTAATTGACCAAACTCGCTACATGCAATTAAAATACATTAGTTTCTGTACGGAGCGTTTAATGAAATTATAGTATTGTATTACCGGAAAAATGGACTAATACTATGAATGAATGAAAATAAACAAAAGAGTGTGTGGCTGAATTGATTACGCTTGCACTGATTGCCAGCGTGTGACAGTGTTGTCAGAAAGGAAATGTACCTAAGACGTAACGTAAGAGAAGTATTTCAACCATCGGTAAAACTTGGGACACATCAAAGGTTCGTAGGCGCAGATAGAGGCTTTTCGATCTTTCTACCTCATAAATAAATAAAGGAGATAATTAATAACAGTTTTAAACCAGCTACTGAAGTTCACAAGTATCTGTTTTAAGGTTCGTCCTGTACAGAGACTGTGCATCGGGTGGAAAGAAGCGAAGTTAATCTGATTTTCAGCAAGTTTGGCTGGTGAGCAGTAACGCCCGGATATGGCTTTCCATATGCACGTTCAAATTCCCTCCTAACCATCCTTTTTCGGTTATCAGAATCACACCACGCGAGTTGAAGCATGGTTCCTTCAAAAGGCCATAATCGAATTGTTTTCTGTTTATTGCCAATTTTCTTCTCCTCCTCTACTCAAAGATATTAGTGCAGACGAGGTGTAAAGCTACAAGAAAAATCTCCCTACCATCCGACCAACTGATCTTGTTATCAAATGAAGATATGTTATGGCTTCAACATGCAATTTCTCGACCTGACATCATTCAGGAATTCAGGAATTCGAGCGTGGAAACTCAGAGGAAGTTTCTCTCCACATAAGTAGAACTGAAAAGCAATAAAATCGAAAATAGATCACGAGGATATATTTACATCTTTTGCGCGTCGTTCAGCACATCTTCTTCCAAATCTGGCGGTTACTCTAAGATTTTTCCTCTAACAGTTGTCTCCAAATAACTCCCTTAGTCTTTTGCGTCTTCTTCACTTGGTTTATCCATCTTGCCCGTGGTCTTCCAATTGGTCTCCTTGCCTTCCCACTGTTTATGAGTTTCTAACTTCGGCATTCTACCTTCCATCCTCATAACATGCCCAGAACTCAGCCCAATATATGTACCAATTCCGTGAAAAGAATGAATTTAAAATTGAACTGCATTTAAAATGAAGAAGTGGGTGGGTGGTGACATTGCGTCCGAATAATTTTTAGATTACAATAAAGATGATGAAATTGGAGAGCAATTCTGTAGGAAAATTGCCATATGGTCAGATGCTCAATCGCAATTAAATTAAAAAGTTCTAGTGCTGACAGACACTGTAGCATATCTATCAACTTTGTAACCAAGCCACAATAATATGACGTGTGTGTTTTTTTATGTATGTACCGTTTTTATACTGTATATGGCCGCTTGCATCTATTATTTATTAACACATACCGTAACTGAAGCATTTCTCCGTGTTTAAGTTTATTTGTGCTTATTTAAAATGTTTCAGTTCATTAAAAATCTTTCGGAATATGAAATAAGCGCATTGATTCGTTTTATGTGTGCAAAATACGTAAAACGGTCAAAACTGGTCCGGAGATTAGTGAATCTTTGGATAGAACACTATGAGCAATAGAATGACAGGAAAATGGGTTAGAACGTTTACAGATTGTGTCGCTAGTGTTCATGGTGAAGTGCTGGAAGTTAATGCAAAAGTTCAAAAAACAGACGCTTTAAGATTTAGTCCTTACGTAATAAGCTTCCTCAAGTTTCAAGAAGCATTCTTTACGAAGCCTTCTTGCAGAACGATTAAACTACCCAACTTGTACGCACGCCGGTTACCAAAATTGCAGACTCAGGTGGACAAAACTAATCGATTAGCTGTTGTGTTTGAATTTACTAATGAAGGTGATGATTTTTTATACCGAATTGTAACTGGAGACGATACGGGTGACTCATGTTACCGCAGAAACAAAACAACAATCCATGGAATGGAGGCATTCAACATCACCAAAGAAAGTGAAGTTCAAGCAAACAATATCATCAAAAAAATAAATAAATAAAAAAATCATGTGCATTATGCTTTTGAATGGGCTGGGGGCGTTACTTGTAGATTTTATGCTTCTGAGTAATACAATCCATTCTGAAACTTATTTTGAGATCTTAACTAAATTGCGTAGAGCAATCCAAAACAAAAGACGGGGCCTGATGACAATGCCAATCAACATACAGCTAAACGAAAATTAGAATGCATCTCATTATATGATTGGCAACAACTCGATCATCCTCTACATAGCCTTGGTCTATCATTCAGTGTTTACCACTTGTTTCTGCACTTGAAAAAACTGTTGGGCGTCATCGACCGTTTAGGTGATTGGAAAATCGGGCGACAGATTTTTATGAGAAATGAATTTAGAAGTTGGATTTCGTAACGATAAGTGCTTTACTGAAAGGGTACATTATGAATAGGCTTCCACGTTGTTTTAAAAATGTGCGTGTCTTTTAATATAAAAACCCTACGGTATTTACTTAAAACAAAAAACACGCTTCGTATTCCGTATTTTATCATCCTCCACATCGTCTCGTTCTACGTTAGTAAGACGTCGGTTGACTTATCGCTGGTAACAGGAATAAATGGTCTCTGTTCAATTCTTCACAGTCGTTTTGACTCCACCGGAGACTTTAAGTATCACTAGCGTCAGATTTATGTGTCCAGTAAAATTGAATTTTATTGCCAGGGCTTCGACTCAGTACGCCAGGTATTGCCTGACTAGTTTTATATTGGATGTTATTATGAAAGTAGCCGAGTGATACAGCAGTAAAAGGGTCATAAACTTCGGACGAATAATGGCGGATTTGATCGAATTATAAAAAGGCTCAAGTGGACACATGTTATTGGCAGTTACAACACTATCAAATACTAGTAGCAATCTTTACGATTTAGTGTTTTCGGATCCGGTAGTGTCAGCAACATATTCTCTGTAAAAAAAATATTGGATTGAAACTGTCACACAAGAGGAACTGAGAAAACAATATTCGGCACGTTTAATGGTTATGCAATACCAGCATTGTTTAATGTTAAATTCATAATATGTTCTGTTTCGTTGGATAGTGGAAATTTTTTGAAGAACTGTGATTGTGTCGATATATACCGACAGTAGATATGGGAGTGAAAATCATCAGTCATTGTAGAGAGTAAACAGCTCAGACGATAAATCGGTTGTGAAAAGACTTTACTTGACAAGAAAGTAAAGAAATTTTACTTTACTACGGGTTTTTGAATAATTGTATTCAATATCTTTAACTACTCAATTGTTCGCTGGAAAAGAGAATTGAGTGCAGTGTAGTAAACTGTCATCAGCTGGTGACGTATTTATTTTTCTACATAGTCCCCTCGAAACTCTCTCAAACGTTTCTTCAGCCACGCTAATACCTCGTGGAATTAGAATTTCTTCAAGGCCCTCGAAGTACTCTTCATTTGCCGGAAATTTGTGTGCACCTAGGAAAGTTTCCAGTTCCGGGAACAGATGGTATTCCGAGGGAGCGAGCTAGGGTGGATATGAAAACTATTGTTCACTCAATTTTTCATAAGTGACTTGGCTTGAATGCACCGCCGCATTGTCATTGTGAAGCGAGACTTCCTTTTTGGACATTCCCAGATGTTAGTCCTTAATCGCTGGTTTCAGTCTCTCCAAAAGTGAATCCTCGTATTCTTCAGTAATAATAATAGTTTTTTCTTTCTTCAGGTAGTCAAACAAGAGAATTCTTTTTGCGTCACAAAAAAACTGAAGCAATCACCTTTTCAGCGGATGGTTTTTTCTTCTTATTGCTTTACGCCTCGTCGACGGCTAAGGTCATTAGAGGTGGGATGGGAATGGGGACAAGAAACGGGAAGGAATTCGGTCATGGCCTTTTTGAAGGAAGCATTCCGGCGTTCGCCTGGAGTGATTTGGGGAAATCATGAAAACCCAAATCTGGATGTCAGTGGATGGAATCATGTCGCCTTTATCGGAGCCGATTCGCCTCGTTTAGTCCACTGTGTTAACAGGGGTTTCGTTTCCGGTGGTAGCGATGAGTCCATGTTTCGTCCATAGTTACAAAATACCACAAACCGTCAGTTGAATTCTTGTTGAACGCCTCCAAAACTGTAAACCGATGTTCGCATGTGATTTCGCTTTCGTTGCGAAGTAAGCAAAGTTTGCACAAAGTTTTTTATGTGTAATTCATTATGTAAAATAAAATGAACCAGCTGTGTGGAGATACACTCGCCAGAGTGGCCCAGTGCTCTGTATCGTGGAGGTACAGTACAACAGACCGGCCGGTCGTACCGACTGCGGTTTCCGCAACCATCAAGACGAATGCCGGGAAGCACCCCAATCCCCGCTTCATTAACTATACATTTCACAAACAAAAATACACTTATCACTCTCTGACACGTTTCACAGGCAGATGGCAGAACTTCGTTTCCTTAATTATTAATACGACCTGGCATTAGGTACAAAAAGCTAGGCGTCAGCGAGGACATGCGGCTGTAAAACCATAGCTCCAAATCTGACACGCCAACGATAAGGAAATCTCGTAAAGTGGTGAAGGAAAAGAAGCTCAGTTAGATGCCTCTGACCTCTGCTAACCACCTTCACTAGTATGCTAGTTAAAACTAACTCATGAAGACGGCTATTTCTGGAGTTTCCTATATGTGCTGCCTCTTCTACGCTTTTTCTGTCGCGTTTGAACTCATTTACGTACAGCTGAACCGTTTCACTATGAAGGGGATGCGTCAGTCAAAGTAGTTAAATTACTCTCATGATTGGTGTTTTCACTTCCAGAAAAAATGAATCACTCCACGAAATCCAATTTTATCCATTACACACTGGCACTCAACATGCTCGTTTCTAAGCAGCTCTGAAACAGACTACGAATCAACAATAATCTTTTACCAAAGGTTATAAGTACATAGAAAGCAAAGATTATGACCGCACACACATTTTTTTTTTTAAATTGCCTGCGTGGTATTATCTTTACTTTCTATGTGACACTATTACCTTAAATCGTAATATGCGAACCAAGCTGCTTTTTTTTTTTTTTTTTTTAACAGATAGAAGAAATTTTAGATTATCGATTGATTCGACGCATTAGAACTGTTCGAAAAGTGATCCTGGTTAGTAGAACTATTTGGTTTTTTAATCGAAAACTGCTCTTATACAACGGTGCACATCGCTTTTGTGTATATCGACGATAGACCTGAGAATAAACTTGGAGTCACAAAATATTAAGCTGTAAGGGAACTTCCAGTCAACAGCAGTACTCCAGACATGAGAATTACATTGACATTGCGTTAACACGTTAGATCAAGTACGAAAGATAACTTGTTTTTCGTTTCGTGGTGAGAGGTGATTTCCAGTGCGTCAGCGGTACGCTCTGTTCGCCCCACTCTCGCAGGCCAAAGCTCAGTATGCACCAGCAAACCTACTGTACACTAGTGCTACCTACTGCTCGAGTAAGAAAAAACACTCACAACTACCTCAAAAATTCCAGAGAAAATAAACACCATATTTATCAAACTAACACTAGTGGTGCGACAGTACGGTGAAAAATAATTTAGTAAGTCTCTGAAAGAATTTAAAATTAACATTAGTAAAAGGAAGATACAAGTGGACACCAGAAACGAGAAAAAGTGATACTTTGGGAAATTTCCAACGGAGTGTGTGCACCATCGTAATTAAGTTAATTTACTATCCCATGAAATTAGAGAATTACAGACTATGTTTGCGAGTTACGGTAGTTCCTTTATAAAGACACGTAAGCAACCGCTGTTCCTATTGTTTCGATATTGGCGACGTAGGGGGAGGGGGGCAAATTGTAGGGATGGCAAATGTGGTTAAGTCTACAACCAAACATATTTTTTAAAGACAAAAATTTTTATGAAGTTCCGTTAAATTATCTGTGGAGTTCCAATCCATAGGAGTCAGCTCATTTCGCCAGGTGTGAGCCGCTTCCAGTAGCGCTGCATACAGAATAGAATTAAGGATGGAGATTTTCTTTTGACTGTACACGCAGCAGACGGGAGACCGAAACTAGTATCTCAACAAACACGTAGTAAACCGTTGTTAAGTTACCACAGCAAAACAAGGCACAAGTGTTCTTACAATATGGAACTTCAAGTTACGTTATATTCCTAAGCCTAAAACTTTTGCACAGTTGAAAATCATTGATGACTATTACTGTAAAAACGTTTGAATTATTTCATTAAATCTGAACCCCTTTATTAGGCCTACTTTCGATCCTTGTCTGAACTGTTACTTCTAACATTTCAGTATAAAAAAAGCGATTGAAACTTAAATCCGCATTGAAGAATGATATGATAATACATTGAGTATACGGTAACCAACCTACCTACAACAACTACTGAATATTGATTCACATGCAAGTATTCATGCAGTTACGCGGTCATATAGACGTTTACATCTATCAGATAATAAAAAAACTATGTTCACAAATCTCCAAAAACATTATTATTATTATTTTTTTGCAAAAACAACAATGGAAGAATCCAAAAAGACCTAAAAATCCAGCTAGTGTGACAGTGATTGTACGATGAATGTACTTGACGTTCTTTGATGTGAAATTATTGAACTCGCGTTTTCTCGGCTATGTTCAATAGCTTCCACGAGCAACCTATTTTCTAGTCACGACTTTTGAATGCTTTCCAAGCCGGAAATAACGCTATTTTGAGTTACAGATCTTTTTAGTTAGTTCCTTCTTAATTGCTTCGATAGGTGATGGACATATGGAAAAAAGTGAACAGTTTCGAGTTAGAAGTATTACAGTTTGAGACCTACGTTTGAATATTCTGTTCGCGTATAGGAATTCGACACTTCAAGCTGTTTTGTGTGTATGTACTTTGGCAATCTTTTCTGATGGGCAATGTTGGACTACAAAAGTACGCTAATAATATTTTATCCCCTGTTTGACTCGTTGCTTTAAATTTTTCCTCGCGACGTGACAAACAGGTGGCGTAAGTGTGATTTGAAAGTGGCTTTACACCTCGTCGACCGTCGAGGTCATTAGAGGCGGTAAGGGACTGGGGACAAGGAATGGAAAGGAATTCGGCCATGGCCTTTTGAAAGAAGCATCCGGGCATTCATGGAGTGATTTTGGGAAACCATGGAAAACCAAAATTTGGATGCAATGTCCTCCCGAATGCGAGGTTAGAGCGTTCTGCTCACCCACCTCGCTCGGTGTGTGATTTGAAGAGAGTCTAAGTAGGCAGATAGTTGTCAGTATTGATCTTATCAAAGTCCTGTATAACGTTTACTAATTTTATAATAACTGTTTACGAAAATGATAGATATCTATGATGTACGAGCAGATGCTTTCGTGCCGAGACAGTGCCAGAACTGACTGCTGCAGGTGCGAGAGACTGCGCGGTCTGTTCAGCAACCATCTTTGATGATATACAACAGCAAAAGATTAATTCTTGTTTTTTTTCTGAATTCTTGGTAGAGACTCTTCTGAACTCCAGAACACGTAAACTGTATCCTACCTTGCTTAAAGTAGGTAGCTTGGTCCGATTTGGATGTGGTGCAAAACCCATGCAGCCCTGAGTCAAACTTGACAGCAAGTCGTAGCGAAAGCTGGTGGTGGTTCAAAACTACTATTGTTGTGCGTTTACCTGACATGGATTTGGTCCTCACATCAAACTGAACTGATACATGATAAGGCACAGCTATGGTCAGTCTTGCTGACTGTTTATAGCTCTTTATGTATTTCAAGTTTCCCAACGGGAAATACAGTAGTGATTATGTATGCCACTGTGCCCATGTTGTGCGCGATTGGTTTCGGGATGAGTTCTTAGCATTTCCAGCATTTTATTTGGCCACGTAAATCGTCGGAAACTAACTACATGGGCCACATATGGGATAGAGTCGACGAGCCTATTGTGCACGACTCGACCCACCTGCCTCAACTATGGAGTGCTATTGTGATAGCGTAGCTTCCACCTACTAGTCCCCCACATGTCGAGATGCGGCTCTATGCATGTTTTTAGGGCGATATTCCATTACTTTTGCTGTGAGGTCCTCAATATGAAAGTCTTTATGAAGAAAAAACCATGCCCTAACTTGACAGTGCTCCTTTTCTTTTTTGCCCTGTTAGAGTTTTTTTTTTTGGGCTTTAAGATTTTTATAGTCATGTCATTATAGAGAAGTTAAAATACCATCATTTTTAACTCACTCTGGCTGTTAACAGAGCTTAAAACGCAGAGAAACGGTACATTCAAACTATTTTAATCAATACACATTCAACGGAAATGTAGAACGATCTTTAAACGTTCTACTAAAGCGGTTGAATTTCGCTGGCTTAAGCGACAGCAGAGGCCATGCGTAATTGAAGGTTTCTTAAAAATAATTTGTTTCCTTGAGCGCCGTGCTACTGAAAACAGTACTTCATGTAGATGAAAGTAGTTCAACATGTTTATATTATGCGACATAACGTAAGTTTTATTTTGATTTGCTTTCACTGGCGCAATATTATTGACATTATTATTCCAGAGACATGTAAGTGGTTCTAACTTACAGCTGTATTATGATGTTAACTACAATCTAAATATGTAAAAGATTACAATATTAGGGTCATGAACGTTCTTAAATAATAATTGTATTTAGTTAAACAAATGAGAAGAAATGATTGGTCAGAGCAGTCTGTTCAACCCATAATATTTTCCAGGTTCAGGAGCTAGTAATCATACAAATAGTAAGGTGGGTACATTATTAATACAAGAGAGAGCAACAGTACAAATATTATTGACATTTCTTGTACTGCCATATACATGAACAGATTAATGGAAAGATATCAACTAGCAGAGCCGACCAAAAAATAGCATAAAGTTCTAATGTGAAGGAATTTAACCAAAAGATGAAAATCAGGATAGAAAGTATACGGAATACAGCAGCTTAACGAAAAACACGGCAAAACACTTTCTCTGTAGTTTTTACAAAAGATTTAGTTTGCAGACGGAGGAAATTTCCAATCAAACGCATTCATTTAACTGATATTAAAAATTCTATGACTGTTCTTTTTTAGCCATTTTGTAGGTAATCGGAAACAACCTGTAATCAGGTTGGTGTGATATGTTGTTGTCTGTAAGTAAATGATAAACCGAATGAAGATTGGTGCGTGGGTAAAAAAATGGCACTGGTTTACAATAATGAGTTGAAAACATCAAATCAGAATTCCGTTCAAAAAGAGAAACTATTGATAACAAATGAAAACTTTGTGAGACTGTTATGCTTTCTGGAATCAGAGTTAAATCAACGTCAATAGCCATTTTCATACTGTTACATAATAAAAAACCGAGGAATTAATCCAAAGAAATTTAGGAGTTGTACAGAGAATTAAAGATGGAATTTTTCCCCATGAACATTTGTGTTTTCTGCATTGCTAAACATGTACCGCTCTTAGTGACCAGGCTATGTCCTCTAATGACTTAAACAGATACCAAGTTCAGTGGCTTACATTTGAATCTATACTATGCTCTACAGTCAGCGCTTTCAGACAGATAGAGCTTTGAAACATAACAGACTGGCTTTTAATATTCCTAACCATCCTAATCAAACCTGTAGCACAGGACAATAGCACACACACCTCTGCTTTCTGATGACCATCTACCAAAAAACCGAGAAAAATCTCAAGGATCAAGATCAGCCAACAGGTGGTGGAAGGCAAAGAATCAGATTATTCCAACAATATTCGGTCTTCCGTTTAGGTTTTCTGTAAGTAACTCTAACAAAGATACCAAGAATTCAAATCTAGCTGTCACCAAGGAGATCGCATTTATGGGACCTGGGCATATGTTTACAAGTTGTCATAATAATAACTTACTATTCTGGTAGAATTAATGATTGTTATCTAATCAAAACTTCACTAAACAAAACGACAAGAAAACAAAACCTATCTAGAGGAAAAAACAATTAATTAGAATCCATCTTGACATAGATAGTAACTGACCCTGAGACGTACTAATCGAGCCAGAAAACTCAGGTTCGATTTCTTTTCACTTCCGTCTAATTAGCCCGTAAGTTTCAGCTAGAGACTAATTAAAACTTCCCTAAAGGAAAGTTGTTATGAGGTATTAACAGTGACTTCTGTCCGGAAGAAATTTCGAGAATAACGGTTTGAGGTATAAAAAACTTGTAGTGGTGACAGTATTAGAATTCAATAAATTTTCTATATTATTGATAGATGCTAAATTTTGTTGTTGTTGCGGCATATGAAACATTAACATGATGTCATAGGGCCAAACATGCTTACTGGAACATCTGCATACATTCAGGCACATTTTAAATCCAATACTTCCATCACTCTCATTCATATGCTCAGAGAAATCCCAGTTTCTACATAGTTTACTGGTTCACATATGTTCTCCCCGAATGCTCTTTACATTTATCCAAACACTAAATGTTCTCCAACCACTGTAAAGAAATTCATTTTCGTTAAGATGGACGCAAACTGATTTTAACTAGTATAAGAATACTTACCGTAAACTGACTGCAAACAACATTAGCCTTCATCTTACCTTAAGCAAGGAATTCGAAATGGAATACAACGTAAATCAGGCTATCTGAGAGGAGCAATTTGTTACGCAACACCAGTATTGAGCCAGCAACAGAGCAAGTTAATAATATAAGGGACAGAGCCTAGACAATTAGTCAATTAACGTGGAAGCTGAGGAGTTGGCAGCGTCTCTTGAAACTGTTTTGGAAGTCGGTTCTTCCGAAAAATAAATCACTTACAAAAAAATAAAGATAATGAATTCTAATACTACAAATTCCTGCCGAGATCGGAATAATAACTGATAATTATCTGACCTCAACCAGGGAACCTTAACCTCTTAGCCACAAGATCGCTCCGTGTCGACTGTGATATATAATCGTAAAAATGAACTGCTAATTCACATAACTAAATTATGGAACATAAAAACATACTCAGACAAAAACACAGACAATGTTCTCAAGTTAACTGCACATGTTTCAATTTATTGTAATATCTTCTCTCTAGAAACTCATGCTAATGTTCCTTAACTTGGAAACGATACGAAATACGATATGTGTTTAAACAAATTCTTTCTTCACATCAAATCTTTTGTCTCTAGTAACACTAACGTGTCCTGCAGGGACAACAGAACAGAAACTCACCACCAAAACTTGGTTCAGATCTGCGAAATTCTTACAGAGTTGGCTAGTATAATTTTTTCCCCTCTGTGTATTATTTTTCTAGAAGGATAATAATAAGAAAAAAAATGTGTAAAACAAAGAACTTTAAAAAAATATGCATGTTACTATTAATGCATTTCATTTTTATTTTTAGCCTGCAGTGTTAGGCGCCTGAAACTCATTTCATCGTATCCATCTTAGAATGAAAATAGGTACTGAAACACTAGCTGTTGGAATTTGTTTCAGAAAAATTGGGATAAACATTATGGAGCATCCATAAACTAAGTGGCTTGGTCTATGGGGGTGGGGAGGGAGGAGGGAAGGGTTGGTTGGAAAGCTACGCAGGGTGGCGGGTGGGGGGGGGGGGGTGAGGGTTCCCAGCCAGGCCATGTAGCTTTCATTCATATTATCTGTCACAGTTAAAATGAGGTACAGAATACTCAACAACGTGTGAATGTTAATTTCTGTCATTTAATTATCTCCGTATGTAATTATGATAGTCTGACGAGAGAAAACAGTACAAAATGCATTCTGGAGTCAATGGGGAAAAAAGCTACGTGTTACTTGGTGGTGAAGGGAGGGGGGGGGGGGAAGAGACAAAAGCCACGTCGGGCTACATGGAGGGAGGGGGTTTAACATGATGCCAAAATGGAGCTACGTAGTTTATGGACGCTCCCTTATCAGTGTCCTGAATAACACTTTCTGAATTAAGTGTAAAGTTATAAGGCATTCAATGTATTTGTTGACCGCGGATTGTCAATGACTGTATCATTGTTAATCGATTGAACGAGTTTTGAGGAGATTTGCCAGGTCAAAACAGCGCCAAGGCAAGAGGCATTATCATCGCGCGAACGATGGTATTTCGAGGTCACCGAATTACTTAAATCCTGATAAACGACGAAAGGGTACCAACCAATAACGCGCTCGTCGAAGAGTTTAACAATAAAATTTGAGTCGTATATTAGAAATATGGCGCACCGATTAGCATCTCACATGAAAATGTCTTTAGAACCTTAGTTTTTACATTGTGTTTGGTATCAGAGGCATAAATACTCGTAGTTGGTTGTCTTATCACTTTAGTATGACAATGGTCCTAGAAACCGTTCTTGTAAATAGTTTCAAAACTTCAAATGGAATAATATGTTAAAACTAGACACGGCTGACGTGAGGACTGAATGCAGTGAAAATAAAATGAGACAACCAGCCGACCGAAGTTGGCAATGGTTTTCACTGGTAGAAGATTAATATAGCAGTGATTGCTTCTCTGGATTGAATGGCTTGGTAATTATTGACGAACATGTGTTAACCGGTGGAACTTGTTACCAACCAGGGAAAATCATTGGTATTAATGTAAGTTAAAAAGAACAATCGCAGATTCGAGCATAGTAATGCACTTTTACATAGACACCATCAATTAGGAATGGTTACAGGACGATGTCAGTGCGCTGACATTGTTCGAATGGTCATCTGAAGTGGTGAACACACGTAGTTATGTGGAACAGTTGAAGGGAGACATTCGTAATTATCAGAGTTATAGGTTACAAATTTAATTATGATATGAAAGCTGTGCTGGATCTATAAATGAGCAGTAGTCACGCGGGAACCACGTGTTCAATGCTCTCATGTCGAAGGGATGCGTCGTCACGTTTTAGGACGGACAAGAAGCACTAATTAGTCCGAATTAGCAATCACGACATGTATGCTGAAAAATCGCAGCTGCTGACAGTGAAAGTGTGCATCGCGTAAATATACAAAAACTACTAGACCTATCCATTCGTTAAAAAAACCAGAAAGAAGAGTCTGTCCACGAAATTATTGAAAAATAGTGGTTGCAAGTACTTAGCGGATGATAAAGGAAATAAAACAACTAAGATTTGAAATTTAATCTGTCCGTGCACGCTCACACGAAAGCTAATGAACATATTTGATTGAAATTTACACGGTAGCTTATTTTATGGTTTAGAAAACCTTTCATCCCAATAATTTACACATTTACCGATGATATGGAGGCCAAAACCATGTGCTTTCTAATTTTTATCTGTGTTTCTGACAGTGCTCGTATCACGCAAACTAATATATTTCGACTAAACTTACAAATATTGAGAGCTTGTCATGGGTTAACAGATAATACTTTTTACCGATAAATTATCTAGTTACTCACGAAAATGTAAAAAATAAATAAATAAATTTTTGTCAACATATTTCATAAGAAAATTGCACTTACTTGTTTACTTTCGGGTTTTGCGCTGCGATTTATTTGCTGATAACGCCAACGTTTCGGCCCCAACCTGGAGCCTTCGTCAGGGCTTCTGTCTATTTCGCCGACTAGTGCTTTTTTTTTTTTGATAGACTTGACACTTAATTCACTGTTTATTATCACAGGCAAAGATTATTTTGATTATCCGCCAAAGAATATTTTCTGTTCCAAAGAGGTTTCTGTATTACGGAGCGATCTTGTAGTTGTTACGTGTTCATTTCCTAACACACACTTCCACATTTGGCTTAAACCATAGCCGCCGTCTCTGTTGAAATTGTTCGGATTTTTGTAAATTTCGATGGATTCCCTTATTTTCATTTCTAAAAAATCCTTTGGCTTTGCTATGATTGTAGTTTTATCCCACTGAATTTTGTGGCATCCTTCTACATGATGTTCCGCCACTGCCGATTTCATGGTTTGTTCTAGTCTCGAGTGACGAAGATGTTCTTTCACCCTAACGGAGACTGCTCGGCATGTCTCACCTATGTACACCTGACCACAATCGCAGGGAATCTTATACACACCACTCGATTGTAATGGTGCTCTACAATCTTTCGCTGACCTTAAAATGCTTCTAACCTTATTTTTACTGGTGAAGTTAGGTAGGACATTGATTTTGGCCAGCACTTTACCTATCCTCTCCGTGACTCCCTTTACATATGACGAAGGCTCCAGGTTGGGGCCGAAACGTTGGCGTTATCAGCAAATAAATCGCAGCGCAAAACCCGAAAGTAAACAAGTAAGTGCAATTTTCAATAATGACGCCTGCAAAAAGTGTGAAATTTTATATATTTCATAAGAGTTAGTGAAACCTGTACAAGTATAGAAAAGTACGTGTAGTTCTCTTACTCTCACATTATCTGAAGTCGTTAACTTGATTGAAACACATTACACGACTGGCCTTATATGTGCGGTGCTTGTGCGTTAAAATCGAGGGAACTATAACAAACTAGCTTTGCGATACAATAAGGGATTTTGTAAGACGTTTTGTGTAAATGTTAATAAGTGTCTATAGTAATCATTTTCAACAAACTACAGGGACAGACGTTGCGTGAACATCTCTGACGGCCTGTTGTACGTGCCTCTCGCGAGTCAGTGAGGCGAGCAATACGTTCTTACCCGCCTCAAGCAATACCACATACATATTTTGCAGAGAAGCTTTATGAACAATGCACAAGTGCTTCTGAGGGGGCCATACTATCTTCCGAAGCAGTTACATTTTGAAGTTGTAGTAACAAACTACGTGCACTAATGTGTTAATACATTCAGGAGGAAGGAAGATGACAAAGATCGAGGAAAAGAGCTCTGCTCTTCTGTGTTTTCGTTGCAGCTTGATAGTCAACATTGTTTATCAATGAATTAAAGGCACGAATCTTACATTTCAAGTCGTGGGCAATCTTATTGTTGTTATGGCCTGGGAAACAAACAAACCCTTGTCACAGTACTAACATTATCTCACCTTCGCTTTTCTCAACCTTCCTGAGGTAATTTACTTTCATTACGGTTTCATGACCATTGATTCAGCATTACAAGGTTCTTCTGCCTACATATTTTATGTTTTATGTAACTGTGGTAAGTTATGTATGAAGCTATAGTTTTTAATGTTGTAACTGCATAATTTATAGAGTGTGGTATAGCTTATAGCCTGTGACATTAGTCAGAGCAAATTTATATATATATTTGTCAGAAGACAATTCTTCACTTCGCACTTGGTCAGTAAATATGTTGGATTCACTAGGTTTTTACTGAAAGGTTGTTGTGGGCCTGCTGTAGCGTATGAATTGTGTCTGTTTCTTTTTGTGACGAGTACGAGGTCAGAGAGCTGATCACTTCTATTTCCCGCGCCCTGCGAAGCCCACATGCAGGTGGCTCTGACAGCAGTTCGGGAGCCGATGGGACTGTCACGGGCGAAAGTCATTGACCGGCTTAGCGAGAGTGAAGTGGTTGGCTTGCGGGTCGGGGAGCTCGTGAATTGTTCTGTTCTGGGCGCTACGTACGGTGCAGCCCCAGGTATGCAAAGCACAGGTTGTACCTGGCAGTGTGACAGCCACCACCGAACTTGTGCACAAGTTTGACGACAGAAAAGATGCGAAGAGAACATTTTGTCGAACAGTCTGTGTCACATGAAACGGCCCAGTGTGTGTTCTTTATAGTGTTCTGTTGTTCCTCAGATGTTTTCTTGCAACGAATTCTGCAGTTTAACGAAATGAAGTCCCATTAGAATAAGTTGCTTGGTGACTCCTGTTGCGGGCGACATTTACGTGGCAATAAGCCGTGTCTTAACTTGGAATTTTGGCTGAATATTTTTGGTGAATCCTGTTTTTGATCCTAAACGTCATTCTCTCCCCCGTCCCACAGGAGATCCACCACCTGGCGGCCGTGAAAGATCTATCAATCTAAATTCAGTAGCTAAAGTATTATATGTACAAATTACATACGTGCATATGTCATTTATAATCTTACGAGGTGTATTAGATGCTGAGTCCAACCCCCTTCCAAGTAAACAGAAAATATTCATATTTGGCAGAGCGAACAAAATGCAGGTCAAGTTCGTAAATGAGCCAGATCGAAATCTATATTATTGCACACGCTGACTTCACGCGCCCGTCCTTTTCTTGGCGTAATGGCAGCGGCCAGAGATATTACAACGAAATTGAGGCTACGAGGAAATGATTTGCCAGAATGCTTTAATTAACTTGGCTTTTCGTACCATTTTTAAAAAAATTAAATCGTCTAATTAGTTAAAACATATCGCAAAACTTTACGGCTGAAGAAACACGGAATGAAATTTCACTTTACGATTCAATGAAGTCCTTCCCGTTGTTGCAATTTTGAATCACTACTGTCACGATGCTCGGCCTCACTACATTTAAGGGAAAGGCTATAAAAAAAGGTAATTTTTTATTACACTGAATTTATTGGGAAATTTAAGTTCGCATCTAAGCCAAGACAGGTCAATCTATCCTTTGACTTTAAAATCTATTCCAGGTCTAATTACATATAGTGCTGCACATTTCCGATGCTATTGCCACATGCAATCAAAGCTAAGAAATCTAATCTAAAGATAACTTATACCATTACCACGATGATTAAAGTGCGATTATAATATGCAGATATGACTAAGAGTTTGGAAGTTTATTTAATTTCATGGGAACTATGTTTGTTACTGATGGAAATTTACAGTGTTATAAATATTTTAAATAATGTCTTACCATTGCTGATTCCCCAGCATGGCGGCAGAACTGTATAAACTCGACATTTTATACAATCAGAAAGAGGAATTTGTTGAATATGTTATCAGCTTTCGACTTCTGTTTGTTACGCGTGTCCGTTATCAGGAGGAGCTGAATCCGTGTGCTGAGCCACGCACGGCTGAATTTGCCTCTGAAAATCGGCCCACTGTGCAGATCCAGAGAGATTTAGTCAGTTCGTGTCGCTGCAAAATGCAGCTCAAAGAGAGCGCGCCAACCACAAATATCAATATGTTGTTTGCATAACGTAATACGCACATTTCAAGGACGCTGTCAAATGAGTATATTAATGGGAAGGGAAGGTGGTACGTGGGTAGTGTTTCACAGCGTTTGTTTAAAAAGAAAGAAATAACAAAGAATAATTACTGTCGATATAATACGCATAATACCGTTCAGTAAGTCAAACCCACCTTTCGCTTGATACGCATGATAGGCAACAGTCGTAAACTCCACGCTCTGGAGTCTCTAATACTTCCGACAAGAAAAGTGTTATATTTTTTTTTTTTTTTTTTTTTTTTTTTTTTTTTTTTTTTTGTGAATGAGATGGCTCGTCTATCAAAAAAAATAAAAAAAAACTTGTAGGAAATTTACCTCTAAGATAGTCAGTTAAATATATACACTTCTATTCAAACCAATCGTTTTTCGTTCTATTGGTAATTATTTTGAAATGTGATGGTTGCATAGTACATCTGACAATGAAGCATGGCTGTTCGTCACCTACAGCAGTGGTAATTTGGTTGAAAATTGGATAAGATTGAGTGGTGGTTAGATAATGTAATTATTTACGTACCGTCAACATTGGATTCGTTAAACACAATTTACTACTGACTACTAATGATATACAGTAGTTAGTTATTCTGCGAAAGCTAGTTGAAAAATTAATAACCGCATTAAACAAGATTTTATGTTTTAGTTTCGCATTTTGCCTTGTGGCTCTGTGTGCAAACTCAAGGGTGACTGTTGCAAGCGAAAATATAGAGCAAACAAAGCATTTGCCCATTCAAGGCCACCGTGCAAGGTGAGGTTTCACATCCTACCGTGTAATAAATACTACGAGCACGACGGACGTAAGTCAGAGAAGGTAAAAAAGACAACGACATTAAGGAGACCACTACATACGTTGTTCTAATCTTTGGCGTGGTAAATGGGAGAATGCAACCTCGACGATTGCAGTAGAAAGGTATTCAAATAACAGTAGGTATCAGATACTCTAGAAGTAATATTTTGCTAGAAACTGTTACAAATAAAATGATTTTTTGCAACAGAACTGGAACGAGGTAAAATCGAAAGCCATCAGAATCGTAGACCACTACTGCCACATAACGGGGCGCCAGTGGTAAACAACGCCAAGAAGGAAGAGCGCTAACGAATGATGGCAAAGTAAAAGTCAGAAAGTCTCGATATCACCTCAAGAGCTATGCAACAGCAAATAACAACATAATTAATGTCATTATGGCATAGGATTCATAAAACAGTAATCATTTGGATGACTCATTGTTTCATGAGATTCGACAATAACAAGATGGTCTAAATGGAATAACTGCAGATTCTATCACATCGGCACTAAACCCTGAGCTCGGCAAACATGTGCTAAAAGAAAGGAGATATGAATAACAGCTGTTGCACTCAGTACGAATTTAGAACTAATACCACATTTTGGATCACGAACTACAACGAAAACAAATTTGGAGATAAATGGAGCCAAAAACTAACGAATGACTGTTTATTAAAAGATACTAAATTGCATGTCTTTCAATGTGTTAGATACATCTAGTGATCAGAAACTAATCTTTGGTGAAATAAGAATAAAGATGGTAAGCAACATTACGGAATTGCGATTAAGAAGGTTAAGACCACGAAATCCTCACAAAAACAGAAATACGATTTTACTAAAGCAGATCAGCAGCACTTTAAGACAGAAAATATAGCTCATGAAAAATGGAACAAATTGAAAAATGTTAACAGTTACTTGAGAATTAATGGTAACAAAAGATGAATGCTATTCGAGCATTGTAACGAAGGAAAATACCTATTGTCTTTGATATATGCATACAATATTAGCTTCTGTGGCCTTATGATAATAATAATAATAAAAACAATACAGAGTATGATTAGAACATTGTGTTATACAGCAAGTATGTACATTTATTTTATGTCATTTCAATGGCATATTAAATTATAAGACTGAGTGGAGGACTAAGAGTGTTATTTTGCGTATTTATGAGAAGAATGCGCTGTATTATTAAAGCTGGCAACATATGGATAATTTCTTCGAAAGTGGAAGCAAATGCGACAACTTTGCAAAATAGAGACAGCTAGCTGCAGATAATGTGTTTTCGTACCCTTACAGAAGCGGAGAACTACAGAAGAAGCCGCAGTTCGTAAACTCAGTAGGCGAGCTACCATCTAGCCTAGCTTGCATTCCAAGCTAGTCGTTAGACTTGTCGCAATGCAAGCGAACACAAATAGATGGCTGTATAATCAGTTTACGTCAAAAACGGTGCATCATGCAAAACAAAGCGTTGGACTAATTGTGCACCGATACGAACCTTGAGGACAGGCAACCTGGAATTGTTTTTGAGATTTCTTTCTGATTTGTTATAAATGTGATCCCTTACAGGTAATTGGGTGAGCCATTCCATTTGCCAAACGAGTAACCAACACCACCATGGTTGCCGGTACAGAACGAGACCTCTCTAGCGTGACTGATGACTGCGAGGCCGCGTCGCTCACCTTGGTGGATGGTGAGCGAAGTTATTGTGGCAGGTATTTAAAGTCCTTCTACTGGGGATGTAGCGTACTTATTGAGTTCAACGTTCTCTCAATTCGACCTTATGTGTACCAGTTAGTTGATTGGTTTCTTCGTAAGGTTATTGAAGCATTTTGGCAAGTATGATTCGATGGAAAACTAGTGCAAAGAGAGTATCTTATGCTAAAGTTTCCAAACTCGATGCCTGTACAAACTTGATGCCTGCCTGTAGTAAGACATCACGTAATTGGTAGAATCCACATAATACTGATCACTGCAACAGAAGTGTTTTTTTCATAGACCCAATCTCTATGCTGGCAAGAGTGAACTAGCACACTGCAACGACTAAAAGTCAAACTTCAGAGTATTCTCCCCTTGTTATAGCCGAATTAATAGTTATTCGTTCAATCTGATATCATTTGAACAGTGGATATATTAAACAACTTATTCAAGTGGTTGTTCATTATGTTCCTTTACGTTAACTGAGTACGTATCATATTTTCTCAGACCAGAGGTGTTTTATGCTTTATTGTGGCATACAACCTATTCATTGTAAATGCGATTATATATTCAAAAATATTTTACTTGCATATAAAATATAAATTTCAGTAAAAGCCATTTTAAGTACTCTCAATAGGCTATTGACAGTATTGAAAATATGTTACAAATTGTAGTCATTCGTGTGGATTAATGCTTAAGGAAGCTATTTTTCTTAAGTTTGAAAAGAAAGGCGAATTATTTTTAATAAATAAAGGGAAATAAAAATCAGATTTTTCTCACCTCGGGTCATGTGGCAGAAAACATTCTAGGATTGGTGTTGACTTGAGTGTAAACGCTGCGCATGCGACTGGAGCATTTCCTATTATCCAAGTTTTCAAATGTTTTTCTGTTTGTTGTTGGTTATTTGTTATTATTAACGAGATTTCGATTTGAATAGAAAACAAAGAACGATTTGTAGAAGCCTAAAACGGAAAAAATATTCTATTATAAACAACCCCTGACTTTTATCCTGTGGAGCTTAAAAATGTAACAACTTCAATCTGAGAATCATGTACATTTAAATTTAGAGATTAACAGAAATCATTCATAAGAATGAGTAAAACTATAAATTAAATTAGTTGTTTCAGGAGATATTGAAGAGAAAAATGCAATCTGTAATGTACGTATAAGGTGAGCGCAATAGTTAAATAACTGGATTTTGTGGGCCATTTTTCTTAATTGCAGATAAAAAATCACAGATAAATGATAAAATTTTTGCCGATGAAACTGATTTATTGTTTGTTTACTTATTTACCGACCGTGTTTCACTTCATCTCACATGAAGAAACTGTGATGTTTAAGTGTTCGCTTTTAACATGCAGAGAAGCAACTACGTCATATTGTCTCTGTACACTATGGTGTAGTTGCGTGGTTAAACAATGTTAACGGAACTGAGGTCGTCCTATATTCAAACCTTCATAGGGAAGATATTTTCTTTTTGTGCGTATTTCTTTTCGTTTCAGTTTGCTGTTTGTTGCATTATAGAATCATGTTTTTAGTGGAAGAAGTAACAAATTTTTGGTTGTTAAGCAGTGTGCAACTGTTTGAAACATAAATTGCTGCCATACAAGAAAACTTTTATGAAAAGATATCCGTCCTATTCTAATTTTCAGACATACCAGAGATATATTATCATGGCAAAAAATGCAAGTGCACGGCGGTGAATAATACAATTTAATAGTAACATCACTTGAAATTTCAGGCCATTCTTGCAACAGTCCCGGGACGCTTTGAATACCTTTTGTTGGAATTTTACGTGACGATACAACTTCATGTAACTTTTCTGACATAAATGCGTCTTTTTAGACGGTATTTACATTTAATTTAAAGTAAATTCAGTTTCCAAAAACAGGAACAAACTTTTTTCGTTGTGAAAGTAAGTTTCAGTTTTGAAGTCTTCTTTGGTTATGCTTCAAATGTTTGTAATATGCTTATTATCCAAAAATTTGTGAAGCATTCGAAAAAAAAATAATGTGTTTATGGATTTTCGAAAAAAAAAATGAATATGCGATGTTACAAACATAAACTAGTATCCAACGAAAAACGACCACAGAAAACAAATAAAACATATTCAGAAGCGAGGATCAAACATAAGTACGATAACCTTACTGATACTTGCATTAAACAACGTACTACATTTAACTTAATGAAATTATAGTGCAAATGATCTTCACAGAAAATGATATGTGACTTAATCGCAATATCGTCCGGGTTTTTACTAGCAAGTTACAGCGACTTTTTTTCTTATTTCAGATAGTGAGGTAAAACTTATGTTTTTCGGGAGTTTTTATTGTTTTGATTTAGATTGGTGTTCTACAAACTATTTACAAACCATATATCCAAAAATTTATTTACAGAATCATAGAATCAGACCAGATGTTACTTATGTAGGGGGAGCGCTTTCTGGCACGTGACGTTACTGGCGTCGTTGGCCCGCAACAGGCAAAAATGGAGCGTTTTGGCGGGCTTTTAAATAGTTTAAATTATAACATTGAATTTTACGTAAAATAAGCACTGTCGTCAAAAAATTAATAGTGCTCGGTGAATGACGTGTATCAATAAACAATTGAAAACCATTTTAAAAAAATAGTTAAATAGCTTATTCACAATTTAACCCCAGTTCATTAGAATTATTAAGTATGTGATATTCATTATTTTATTCAACTACGTGGACGCTGTATCATTCAATGGTAAATTTAACAAAATTCAAGTAGCAAGGCACATTTTCACTTCAAGCCAGAAAGCCTCAGACAAACGCTGCAAATAATCCACAGAGGGCAGAACACTTCTCAGGAAAGGCAGCATTTGGTTACGCAACGATACAAGCAAACGCAAAACACTGTGAGTATAATTAAAGAGGAAGATGCTGCTTTCTAATTAAACTGACAGGTAGGAAGCCTACACTCACGAGAAGTAATGAGACAACTTATTGGGAATTCTCTACAGTATAATGACGAGGCATTTCTGCGCTTTGTACTCGCGCAAACTACCTTTGATAGAAAACAACTTGAAGATGTTGCCGAATTTAAACAAAGGATAAGTGACGTCTAATAGGCTTCCTTAAGTCTGTTACGAAACGTAAAATTAAGGTCAGACTTAGCGTAATAATCAAAGAAATATTGGCAATAGAAAATGGAACGCAGACTTTTTGGTTCACACTTATTTAATTTAATAATGAACTAAATTACTGGAAAAATATTTGATTATTTTAAAAACAGAGAAAATTAAATTTAAAATTTTCTTTTTCAATGATATTGCAGTACAAATTTTTGATAGTGAAATAATCTACAGAAGTTTATATACAAATATGATACTGCTACCATAAAATTCAGCTTGGATATATCTCCAGAGAAGTAGAAAGTTATAAAACTAAGTAATCAATCAGAATTAAATTAGCGATGCAGCTGTATAACGGTGGAATTATTCGTTTCAATTTGGTTGATTCTGTCATATGGAAAAGCGGATTATAAGATCAATTAGAAAATGTACTTATTATGAGAAACAGAAGCTACGGTATGATCGACAGTATCATAATGTTATGTTAGTGATCCAAGTCAGAATCAAAATTTAAGATTTAAGAAGATACGTGTTGAAAAGAACAAATTACACCTGGAGAATGTAATTTCAGTCATATAAATGAATACATGAGAGACAAAGACTGAGCTAGACGAGTACATACTGCATATGAAGAATAGAAAACGAGAGATATGTCAGGACTGAAAGTGACTGTACGCTCTGTCGTCAAGCATTTTAAAAACAAATGGAGCGATATTTTTTAAAATGAGAGCATGTTAACAAAAAATAAAAAAGAAGAGGGCTCACTTGTCTAACAGGAATAATTATTGTACTCCCTTATATTTTTTATTACAAATATTATAATAAGCAACTGTTGGTCATCTATTACGTCACATGTCACGCCATTACGTCACAATATGATGTCGCCCTATGACGTCACGCTTTACGAAATTGTTCTTGGTTATGCACGTTATTTAATAACATTTCTAAGTATCCGCCGGGGTGTAAGGGTTTGGGAGAGGCTATACTAGCCTTTTCCAACCAAATGTCAACCTCTCCTTCACGTGGTGCACACTGTTTGCACGGACGAGGCTCTGGCGACTGAAAGATTCCCGGTATAAGGAATCACCCACTGCTTGCCAATGGCCTCCGAAAGGAGGGTGGAAGAGCGGGGAGCGGTTCATCGCACCCTCTTGCCCTTGGGGTTGGAAACGGCACCTAAAGGCGGATGAATCAGAAATGATCAACGGCAGGGGGATGCAGAAGGCAACGGGAAACCACTGCATTAAAGACCCAAAGGGTATCCCGAGGACATGTAATCCTCTCAAATTACATATATCATGATGGCTTCTTCCTGGGTAAAATATTCCGGAGGTAAAATAGTCCCCCAATCGGACCTCCGGGTGGGGACTGCTCAGGGAGGAGTCATCAGAATGGATAGAAACATTCGACGAGTCGGAGCGTGGAATGTTAGAAGTCTGAATAGGGCAGGTAGGTTAGAAAACTTAAAAAGGGAGATGGAACAACTTAAGTTAGATGTTGTTGGGATTAGTGAGATTAAATGGAAGGATGCACAGGATTTCTGGTACGGGGAACACATGATAATTAGCACACAAGCTGTCAATGGAGTCACTGGTGGAGGATTTGTAATGAACAAGAAAGTAGGGAAACGGGTGAGTTATTATGAACAGTTTAGTGACAGGATTATTTTGATGAGGTTAGAAACTAAGCCCACCCCAACCACATTAGTACAAGTGTATATGCCAACATCACAGGAAGATGACCAAGTAATAGAAAAAATATACGCTGAAATTGAAGAATTAATCCAATATGTGAAGGGGGAGGAAAATCTAATAATCATGGGTGATTGGAATGTGATAGTGGGAGAAGGAAAAGAGGGTAATACTGTAGGAAGTTTTGGTCTGGGAGAAAGAAATGAGCGAGGAAGCAGGTTGCTAGAATTTTGTGATAGATATAAGCTAGTAGTGGCAAACACACTGTTTAAGAACCATGCAAGAAGAATATACACCTGGAAACGTCCTGGGGATACAGGCAGATATCAGCTAGATTATATAATGGTGAAACAGAGACAAGTTCTAGACTGTAAAGCGTACCCAGGAGCAGACATAGACTCTGACCATAATTTGATAATAATGGAGTGCAGGCTGAAATTTAAACGAATAAGGAAGCAGTAAAAGCAGAACAGACTGGAAGTGAATAAACTGAAACAATCTAGCACGAGACTTGGGTCTAAGAAGTAACTCTGAAAGGAGCACAACCGAGGACGAATGGAATGCATTAAAGACCGAAATAATGAAAGCTGGTAAAGAAACATTAGGCTTTAGGGAACAAGCTGCCCGAAAACCTTGGATCACAGAAGAAATTTTGGAGCTGATGGATCAGAGGAGAAGGTAAAAAAAATGCTCAGGATGAAGCAGGAAGAGAGCAGTACAGGCAATTTAGAAATCAAATAAATAGGAGATGCAAAATAGCAAAAGAAGAATGCAAAGTGTGAAGAAGTAGAAAAGGAAATGGTCTTAGGTAAAGTAGATGTTGCCTACAGAAAGATCAAACAGAATTTTTGAGAAATGAAGAAAAGAGGTATGAACATTAAAGCTGCCGATGGGAAACCTCTTTTAAGCTCAGAAGATAGAGCTAACCGATGGAAAGCATACATTGAGAAACTGTTTGTTGCGGACGACTTGAACAATAGTGTAATGGAAAAGGAAGGTGATGTCGACATTGATGACTTAGGAGATCCTGTTTTGAGGATAGAATTTAATAAAGCTCTGAATGACTTGAAAGCAAATAAGGCAGTTGGAATTGATGAGATCCCTGCAGAACTTCTTAAATCCCTTGGAGAAGAAGGAATCGAAAGCTGATATCAAAAAATTATGAAACAGGAGAAATTCCAACTGATTTTAATAAAAATATCATCTTCACAATTCCAAAGAAAGCACAAGCCGACAAATGTGAGAATTATCGCACCATTAGTCTAACATCACTTGCTTCAAAATTACTGACCAGAATAATATACAGAAGGATGGAAAGGGTAGTAGACGAGATAGTAGGTGAAGGCCAGTTTGGGTTTACGAAAAATCGCGGTACAAGGGAAGCAATTCTGTCTTTAAGATTAATACTTGAAGGGCGGATCAAGAAAAGCAAAGATACTTTTATGGCATTTGTTGATTAAGAAAAAGCTTTTATAATGTTAGGTGGGACAAGATGTTCAAAATTTTAAAGAAGTCAGGTCTAAAGTATCGAGATAGAAGAATATTCTATAAACAATATAAGAATCAGGTGGCTATAATAAAAGAAGAGAATCACGAGAGACAAGGATCAGTTAAAAAGATTGTGAGGCAAGGTTGTAATCTATCCACATTAATATTCAACTTGTATGTAGAAGAAGCAATAAAGAAAGTCAAATAAAAATTTCCATGTGGCATAAGTATTCAGGGAGAAAAAATCAGTATGATACGATTTGCTGATGACATTATCTTGTTAGCAGAGAGGGCTGAGGATATCGAGAAGTTACTGAATGGCATGAACAAAATACTGAAGGAAGATTTTGGACTGAATATAAATCAAAGCAAGACTAAAGTGATGAAATGTAGCAGAAATGATACCAATTCTAGTAGATTAAATATAAAAATAGGATCGGATGCAATAGGAAAAGTAAGCGAATTCTGTTACTTGGGAAGTAAAATTAGAACCGATGACCGAAGCAGGAATGATGTTAAAAGCAGAATAGCACTAGCAAAAAGATCCTTCATGAAAAAGAGAAACCTTTTAGTTTCAAATATTGATCTAGGAATTAGAAAGAACTTTTTGAAACTCTTTGTGTGAAGCACAGTTCTTTATGGTAGCGTAACATGGACTTTAGGAATACCGGAAATAAAGAAAATCGAAGCATTTGAAATGAGGTGCTACAGAAGAATGCTGAAAATTAAGTGGACAGAAAAAGTAAGAAATGAATGAGTTTTGGAAATTATGGGTGAGAAAAGAAGTTTGTGAAAGAAGCTTACGGAAAGAAGAGACAGGCTGATGGGTCATATTTTGATACATGCTGGATTGGTTAATTTGTTAGTGGAGGGAGCAGTCGAAGGTAAGAACTGTAGAGGAAGACAGAGATTAGAATATATGAAACAGATAACTGAGGACGTGGGCTGTAAAGAAATGAAGAGGTTAGCACAGGATAGGAAAGGATGGAGGGTTGCATCAAACCAGTCGAAAGACTGACGACTGAAAAAAAAAAGTATCCGCGAATAAATTAATTGACAGAACACTGAAATAAAAGTATGTATTGCGTTTAAATCGACACAATAATTATAAGATGCTTAGATTTAATTTATTTTTCGTTTTATCTAAAGGTATACGTTAAAATCTTTGGCCACATATATGTAAGATAAAAGCTTTAATTTTCGCAATGTTAGTGGTAGTTTTGATACGTTGTTATTAGAACTGGCACTTGACGTTAATTGAGGACTTGAGTAATGTTTTTAAAAATAATTTAATTTATTTTCTTGAGTGTTCTGTTACTTAAATTATTACCTCGTTTTAACGAAAGTAGTTCCAAACTACTCGCGATATAAACAGACTACAATTAAAAGTAATATTACATGGAAGGACGTAAGTTGTTAAGATTTATTTTTAGTTTCCTTTGATTTTACTGATGCCATATTTCAGCCGCATGTAACTGTATCAGCCATTCAAAGGTGTTATTATCTATCTGAATCACGAATATAAAAAAGGAAGGTGAAAGAACCTGTAATGATTTAGTTTATATCACGATGCATTATTAACACTAATATGCAATATAGTACATGTATTAATATGCGTGTGATTGAAGTATTGTTTCTCTGGCGGCAAGTTTAGTACATGGTTAGCTTGAAATTCAAACCGGACCAAGATAGCAACGAAATCCTTTTGTTACAGGGCAAGGCACTAGGAATTGCATTGTGCTTTATTTTACTAAAATCATTACTTGGTTTGAATGAAAAAAGTTGAATCGCGATCTATGTGACCTTTTTCTTTCTTTTTTGCTGTCATTTGCTGTCATCAATCTTTCAACTGGTTTGATGCGATCTTCTATATCTTCCAATCTTGAGCTTCTTCATCTCTACATATCCCTTACAACCCACGTCCTCAATTATCTGCTTCATATATTCTAATCTCTGTCTTTCTCTACAGTTCTTACCTTCGACTGTTCCCTCCACCAGCAAATTAACCAATCCAGCATGTCTCAAAATATGACCTACCAGCCTGTCTCTTCTTTCTGTAAGCTTCTTCCACAAACTTCTTTCTTCACCCATCATTTCCAAAACTCGTTCATTTCGTACTTTGTCTGTCCACTTAATTTTCAGCATTATTCTGTAGCACCACATTTCATATGCTCCAATTTTCTTTCTTTCTGGTATTCCTAATTTCCATGTTTCAGCACCATAAAGAGCTGTTCTCCACACATAGAGTTTTAAAAAGTTCTTCTAAACCACAATTAAAACTAAAATTACGTGGCATGATGTAAGTTATTATAAGATTTATTTTCAACATCCTTCGTTTTCACTGGTGTCATTATTTCAGCCGTATATAAGCTGTGTCAGGAGTTAAAACCTCGATCTTCATCATAGACAATAAGAAAGATGTAAGAAACTGTAAAGATTTTGGATCAAGTTTGTATCGCGATGCATGATAACACTGACATGCGATAAATTGAATGTATTAATGCGCGTGTGATTGAAGCTTTGATTTTCTATCGGCAGTATTGGCGGTGATTGTGGTTAGGTTGAAACGCAACCTGGACCAAGTTGACAACTGAAACTTTTTGTTACTTCACAAGGGAAGAGAAAATACAGCACATTGAGCTTTATTTTATAACATTTCTATTTAGGTAAGCAAATAAAAAGAAATTAATCGCCAGAACTCTCCGTTAAATCCGTCATTTTTGACGGGTTTTGTGGCAAGTTTTTTTATAATTACCTTTAACTGAATTGTATGGAGTTTCGTATTGATATAAATAAGAAATATTTAAGTTCTATGAACCTCGTGCTATCCTGGGAAACTGAAGATCAATTGGAATAAAAAGATGTAAATGAAGAAGAGTTATTTAACAGAGCAGTCGAATCAAGTAGTCAGGAATGTCACATTTACACGAGAAGACATTGTCTGATCAGGCATATTCCGTGTCACGATAAATTACTAGCAGCGGTAGTTGAAGGCTGAAACCAGCGAGGAAGACCACGTCTGGTATATATGAATCAAATTATGTCCGATATGAGATGTGGCTTCTTCTGTGAATTAAAATAGAAGGCTGAAAACCAGCCTTTAGCTTAATAACGAAGTAAGATACAGATGGGGTGAACACATCATGATATGTTACCAGAAACTGCAGTTTATCTAGTAACACGAGTCCATTTCTATCAGCAAAAGTTGTACGTTTATGCCACGATATGACTAGAAACGTGTTGTTTATAGCACGGCACATTTTAAAACAGGCTTTAATATTCCAATGAATTAGCGCATCTGGTATGTTGTTTAAAACTGTATGGGGATATAGGAACGCTACTCACGAGCCAGTCACGCAACGCAGCAGACAATTGCCGTTCTTACTTTTAAAGAAACGTCTGTGTAGGAGCGAGGAGCTGTCATTTGAAGTGTCGGAGCGCACACATCTCTAGTATCCTAGATTAGCTCCCGCAGTCCTCACAGCGCCTATGCTTAAAGCTATCGGTGAGATCCCCAATTCCAAGCACTGGGCAACGGATGCTTGCCAGTATGCATTAGTTGTGTGGTAGGAAAATCACGTAAGAGAGACTGGCGACGACTCTTCAAACGCTGCAAGGGAAGCCTTGCTAACAAGAGGACGCTTTGGTGGGCGTGAGCCCATTTTTGCATTCCCATGAAGTATCCGCGTAGTGCAGTCGCTTGAGGTGTCGGGACTTACTGGACGTTCCAGGACCTAGCATCCCAGACAAACTCTCGGCAGACCGCACGGCGCTTACCCTCTAAGTTTCTGGTGGGCTGCTCAACCCCACGTTGTATGTAAAGGGGGTTACCAGTAGCAGGGGATATGCGATAGGTGTTCACACAAGTGAAAGTTGCGAAGCAAGCCTTGCTAACAAGAGTGTAAGATGAGGAGGGCCCCATAGGCGGGTTAGTAACACAGGTACCTCCCATGACGGTGCTCCAGGGTGAAATGCGTTTTAAGCTGTAAGTGTTAAAGGAATGTTATTACGCCCTGAAAGACTATTTTTGAAGAATAGTTAAATAAATTTGTCACAGTCAAGTAACTATTGAGCTTTCAGCTTTATGATTATTATTTTTTTTTTACTTAGGATATAGGGGTCGTCGATATCGAGGTCATTATACACGGGAGATGATTGGTCGCAAGGAACAAAAAGTAAGTCGCTCATGGTCAGGGCCAGCCTTAACCATCCAGGCGCCGCTGGCGAGTCACACATTTGGTGCCCTTTAATTTTTTATTATAATTAAAAAACTTATTTTGAATTTTGCACCATATTTTTTATTGAATTAATAGAATACAACAAATATGTATTAAATAATAATAATAACATATTTAACAATGCATTCTCTAAAAAATATACATATATTGTCTGTCAGTTAGTTACGCAACATTTAATAAAAAACGAAAATTAAAAAAAGACTGAAATCTTATTTTTCTAGCTTTCTTGTCAGCAAACTCTCTGATAAGACTCACAAAATCTAGGTTTTCTGCAACTTGATTTTCAATAGACAGCGAGGCCAAACTATGTAGTTAGTCTTTAAGATATTGTAGATCGCATGTACCTTTTTATCAATTTCAGTTTATAAAAACTGCGTTCGCCACTTGCAACAGTCACTGGTATTGTTTTAACAGAATACGCAGCGATATGCAGGTCTGAGGTTACAACTCTTGAAGATTCTGCTTTTTGATAAAGTTTAATGTTTCGATAGGTGTTTCCAGACTGTCTTCGAGACAGTGTTACATACCTAAAATTTCATAGCACAACAAATCTCCATCAATATCAGATTTAAAGTTGACAGTTAACTTTTCTTGCAGCACAGAACAATGTCGCATTTCTTCTTCCTTATTTTTTTTTTTTTAATGTTATACAAGAAATTCCACGTGACAGAAAAATCTAGCAATTTTTTGAAATCTTTCCTTCATAGAACATTAAAAAACTAGTTTCTTTTTTTGATCAGTTATTGGTTCATCAATAGTTTCTTCACCTGGTCTACGTTAGTCGTGCTTGTGATTTGAAAACTGGCTGCGTATCAAGTTCCGATTCTAATTCAGTTGTTATAATAGCTTGTTCGATACCTGTTTGACTTCAGATAAGAGCAACATTTATCAAGCATTTCGATAAAGTCGACAAAATTGCTTTGCTCACAACGTTAATTTGAAAAAGATCACTATACCATATTATAAGAGAAACAATAAAGCTAAAAAAAATTATTTGTCCTTCCAGGTTGGTCACTTCGTGTGACGTTGCAGCATCGCTTTGATTGGTAACATCGGCCAAGGAATCCAAAGCATCATGCATTTCACATAACTGATAACTAACCGCTTTGACGCTTTCAATTCGAGCTCCCAATGCGTGTTACTTAAATTTTTCAGGATGTATATTTTCAAATGACCGGTCAAAATTTTCAATCTATTTACCGATCCTGCAAATAAATTAAACATTTTTTGTAAAATTCCGAACAGGGTAACGGATTTTGCAGATGATTTTGCCACTTCGCATAATACTAAATTATAAATATGGCATACATTTGGTACGAAAAAAGGTAACGGATTTAAGTCCGTAATTCTTTTCTATACACCTCCTTTTTCCCTTTCATGTTTGCGCCATTATCATAATGCTGTCCTCTGCAGTCATCACTGTTAAGGTCATGATCACTAAATGTTTTCTGTGAGATCTGCCCCCGTTGTATCATCTATTTGAAAAAATTAAATTAAATTTTCTTTTATGGTTATGGCATCCTCTGCTATGTCGGCGCATCTTAATGTGATTGAAAGTTGCTCTTTATGACTTATATCAGGAGTATAATAAGCTATGATTGCGTAATTCTTTGAATCTTTTATTACTATTGTAGATATAACTTTTGGTGCCATGAGTTCATTAAATTCATTTCGTATCTTT
>CM061920.1:147613705-147663717 GCA_031002005.1 Vandiemenella viatica
CCTACTTATTTCTTACCTACGGCCCGCGGCCTGATTAAGTCCCGAAATTACGCCCTCGGCTAAGCAAAGGTTGCCCATACCTGATCTAAACAGATCAATGTAAAATAAGGAAATGTATCCATTTATTGTAGTTACGAGAGGCTTGTTTGTTAATGTGTGATATTTTGTTCTGTATGTTACGTGAAATGATTCTGTATGGGTGCGTCAGACTGTGCAAGTACGTTAAATTGCTTCTGATATCCAAAATTTTAAATAGAGTACATTAATGTGTACTTCGGCGTTTTTTTAATGAATAAAAATTATCTGTGATGTTCGAAAAAGTTGTAAAATTCTTCAAATGGTTTGTAATTTTTTATAATTTATTTACCTACACTTATTTCCAAATAGTACTAAACAAATTTTTAATTTTTAATAATTGGGCCATTTTAATGATATTTGGGGATTCCCATATTTTTTCTCACCACTCCCCAACCCCAACTTCATTATTAAAAATGCGTAGAAATGGTCCAATTCTACGAGCTTTTGACTCCTGAAAAGGACCTTCTGGCTTCTTTGGTATATACTTTGACCGAGAGATCAATTTCGACAGGGAGCGTCCATAAACTAAGTGGCTCGGTAAAGGGGAGGGGGAGGGAATGGCTGGAAAGCTACGCTGGGCTAAGTGTGAGGGAGGAGGGGATTGAGGGTTTCAGAGCCAAGCCACGTTGATTCTCATACATATTATTTGGGACAGTTAAAATAAGGTACAGAACACATATGAATATTTATTTATCACCGTGTGTAATTTACGATAGTTTGACAAGAGGAAACAGTGCCAAATGTCTTCTGGAATCAATAGAGAAGAAAGCTTCGTGCCACGCGGGTGAGGGGTAGCGGTTGAGGAAAAGGCCACGTCAGGCTACGTGGGGGAGGAGTGGGGTGTTCACAGGAGACAAAAATGGAGCTACGTAGTTTATGGACGCTTCATTATCGCCACTGCTCTCTTAGCACCATCTAGGATTCACATGTAAGGCAATTAAGATTATACTTACGGATGAGAAGGAACGTATGCCTTCATTAAAGAGATGAATGCCTACTTTTTCAGCACTAATAATGACATCTCACAGAAAATGCACTAAGTATGTAATGTTATAGTGCGTTCAGTTAACAGAGGCGGCTCAAGGTCACTTTTCTTTCTTCTCTATGCCCACTCCGCTGCCTTACCCTATGTGCGAGGGGGAAAGAGTGCCCGCGGACGAGTTTACCGCTGGCCTGCGTGGACGCAGCCGATTGCTTGGAGAGGTAGGCAAGGGGAATATGTGACAATCGCGCACAGCGACAATCGCGCACAGTGACAATCGCTCACAACCGGGTCGTCTCTTGTTACCTGCTTTTAGCTACCAATTAGTCACCACTACAACAGCATGCTGGATTCTGGTCAGAGGAGTATATCACAAGGAAACTAAAAGAAGCCAAATAATCCTGACGAAGTGATCTTGGATGATGAATGGTTGAAGACGGGAGATGGAGGCAGTTTCCTTCTTACGGATCATTTGGAAAGTGAAAGAATAATTGTTCTGAGTGGTGAAAGAGGCAAACAAAGTTTAAAACTACACGAACAATTCTTTATGAGTAGTAATAAGACATTGTTTCTGGGACTTTTTTTGACCTTGAAGGGGTGGAGTGGGGGCCTCCCTCCCCTCCCCGCCGCGCCGCGCCGCCGCGAGATGGCAGCACTGTACGGCGGTAACCTGAATTTATCTGAGTATTCTGTGGAGCTTAGTCGGGCACACAACCCCGCAGGCGACAACGGTTGTTGCTATTCCCAGCGCGCGCCACACATGACGCGTCGGCGAGCAACGGGATCCCGTTATACTCTTATTCCTGGAGTGCGTAGTTTCCTAGCGCAGCGCTATTTCCGGGTGACGCGTTGGATCCCGTTATGCTCTATTCCTGGTGTGATCGGACTGGGCCTACATTCCACAACACAATTTGCCGTTCGTGACAGAGTATAAATTCTGATGCGAATCACTCTAAAATATGCAAATACATCGTCTGATCGTGTTATGTTACGCATTTTCAAAACGAAAATCAAAATTTTAGTTTCCATACTGAGAGAGTGTATAACCTGTTTGATTTACTGTAACTGAATTAAAAGTAAGATACACTCGTTTCAAAAGCGTAATTTTTTTGTTATAATGTGATAATGGCATTACCATGGATACTCTGCAGTTCACATAGTCAAAATTAATAAAGGGTGGGGGATTCGAATGTGAGAGCGGTTGCTTGCTGTTGACAATTGTTATTGCCAAACCTGTATTTTTTCCCTAGCATTTTGTAATGTGTTGTTGATATATCAAACTATTATAATTAATTAATTGCTTAGGTACCAAAAATTAACTTCTAAAAATAACTTTTTAGCAGACTGTCACCACTTTTTGATCTATAACACTGAGCTGATATCCTCTGATTGGTCAGACAAAGTTATTCTTGAGACCATCCTACAGTACCAACATTAACATACAAAACAACAATATGATATATTTATTTTGTATTGTGTGGTGGATGAAATGAAACAAAAATGAATTAAATACGATATGTTTTTATTTATTCTTCTCACGTACAAGTAGTACCATCAACACCCAAATTTTTTAATTACTATATTATTAACCTCATCAGATATTAGTAAATTATTATAAGCAATAAGTTATTTTCTTAGAAGCGTGTAGTTGAATGATGAACTGGGAGTCCATTGAGCTACACGAACATTATTAATATGCATATCAATCAGTTTTTGCACTTAGCACTTTGCTAGCTAAAATGTCCACAAACTCTGTATATCATCTCGAAACTAGGTAGCCCTACTTCTTCTTAACGATCAAGACGCCGGTCACTGCGGGCTGCGCACTGATGAGGTTCCTTTAAGACGAATCGCCTATGAATCTAGAATCAGTATTGGGGAGGAGATGGGTTCGACTGTACGTCAGGCCATCATGATTTCGGTTTTCCATGGTTTCCTGAAATCACTCCACGTGAATGCAGGGAAAGAGATCTTTAAAAGCCCATGGCCGAATTCCTCACCATTCCTTGCGGTACATCCTTTCTCACAGATCATGACGATGGTATCGAAGGAGCAAAAAGACCGAAAAAAGGCTGATATGCTGGAAATACTAGAATTTTGGATGGTCGTTGAAATTTCACATGTGTAACGATAGCAATGTGCTAGTAATAATACACGGTAGACGGAGAAGTCAGCGATAGCCGCGACAAATTAAAAATTCATTCACAGACAAAGGTATGGAAAAACAACCATTTTTCGAGTTCTGGAACATGATATATACTGCGTCGATTCTCTCAAGTGATCCTGAGACAGCGAATACTGTATGCTCAGAACAGCGTGATGCAGGTCTTAAAATCTGGTAGAAGTATATAGGAAGCATAAGAGCCCACTTGAAAATATTTGTGACATGATTAACAAAGCCTTTCCCACACCAGCTCCAAGGCTAGACAAATCAGTTCCCAGTTTGACCATGGCAAAAATTATTAAATGGAACGAGGGAAGAAAGATTTCATATCAGCATCAGTGCCACACCTTATTTCACTAACCTTATCTCTGATGTCATTGGTATGAAATATTTCATTGCACTCGTAATTTTTGCAAACAAGCTCTAACCTATACCATCTGTCTACTCAGACCAATCTATGTATCAGTTCTGTTATGCTTTCGTAAAAACTGTGGCAAGCAGACACAAATTGAGGACCCTTAGCTGTACTTTGTCTAAAAATTCAATCAACCCCTTGGTAATTGTAAAGAATACACAGCAAACCTGATGAGGAGGTGTACACACTTTTTCTATAGTTTCACTCACTATTTCTATAGTATCATTATCCCTGGAACTAGAAAAAATCCATCAGTAACAGCTACCAGGTACCACACTGTTCACATTAGTATCGCCTCGCCTCTCACACACATGAGCCATCTTTGCCATCTAGTAGCATGTGCACAAGCATGAAACTGTTCACATCAGCATCATCTCATATCACCCACATAACAACAAGCCATCTAGTAACATGTGTCCCTTGTACCACAAAGGCATGAGTAGATTCAAGAGCATTTCTTAACACAGGCTGCAATGTCGTACTGTGGATCCTCACTCACAGCTACATACGTCACAAAACACACACACTGACACACACATTAGTGGAGGAGATGAACCGCACATCCTACATCCAGACAAACGAGTTAAAGGAAGGTCTGACCATATTTACGCATACATACGCAGAGAGAGACACACACTGAAAGACGCACACACACACACACACACACACACACACACACACACACGCACACACACACATTAGTGGTGGAAATTAACTACACACACTACACGCAGACAGACGAGTGAAAGAAAGATATCACCATATTTACACTCTAGCTACCGTCCCTCGCAAACAGCATTTCAATTCCAAAAACTGTGGACTTCACATTAACAATGTAACCAGAAAAAGCCATCGGTAACAGCTACCCCGCAGGTACCAAACTGATTACATTAGCATCGCCTCGCCTCTCACTCAACTCAGCCAACTTAACCATCTAGTAGCAAGTGCACAAGTACGAAACTGTTCACATCAGCATCATCTCATATCACCCACATAGCCACAAGCCATCCAGTAACATGTGACCCTAGTACCATAAAGACATGAGTAGATTCAAGAGCCTTTCTTAACACAGGCGGCAATGTCGTACTTTTGATGCTCGTTCACAGCTGCATACGTCACAAAACACACATTAGTGGTGGAAATGAACTACACACACTACACTCAGACTGGCGAGTGAAAGAAAGGAATCACCATATTTACACTCTAGCTGCCTTCCCGTGCACACCGCATTTCAAGTCCAAAAACTGTGGATCCCACATTACACCACTACATACAAGCAAGGTCTGACTGTGGTTTTGTAACACAAGTTCTTCCTTCTCTGGTACATCCAATCATCACGATTTTTGCCCCCGAAGGACATATAGTGAACAACCTGATAAAAACAGTTCGTACCCCAAAAATAACGGCAGCAAACTGTAAACAGAATAGTGAAATGGAAGAGTGCTTGGATTCCTGAAATCACTCCAGACGAATGCAGGGAAAGAGACCTTCAAAAGTCCATGGCCGAATTCCTCACCGTTCCTTGCCATACATCCTTTCTCACCTCTAATGACAATGACATCGACGAGCCCGAAAAAAAAGCCTGATACGCTGGAAATACTAGAACGGTAGATTGGGATGTTAAGATAGCCGCGACAAACACCTAATTTTAAAAATTCATTCACATACAAAGGTATGGGAAAAAAACACATCACACACGATAAAGTTACTATAATGCACTAACTGATAGTTTCATGGTCATCAAACAGACATCATAACCCACATTTTTCATAGTAAATCCCTACACATTGACAAGTTTCCAAAACGTCACCATAGATGTAGTTCTATTACGCTGAAGATAGCGCCCATACTTAAACTGTCGTAAATTGTTAGGTCATTCGTATGCGAAAGTGCGTGTTTGGATATTTTATCCACTCAGGCCTCATCACCTAAAGTCTAATGCCAGATTGTGGTCATGGTCAACTTAGGCTCCATACACCACTCAGAATTATTCTGCCAATATCCATTCTAACATCATTATACGCCATATACAGCAATTCCAACACTCTTCATACCTTCCAGTCACACCCAACCCAGCTCCTTTATTATGTCACTTGTTGAATGTTTTCCACTAATAAATCTAGCTAGCCTCCTTTGCAACATACATTTGTTGTACAAAAAATGTGGACTCCATACTACACCACTATAGCCTGACTGTGGGTTTGTACCCAAGTACTTTGGTTCTCTGACACACCCCCTCAGCACCATCTCCATTAAATGATTTTTACCACGAAGTGCATATAGTGAAAAACGTAAGAAACACAGTTCGTATGCCAACACAAACAGCAGTAAACTGTAAACAGCACAGTGGAATGGGATAGTGCCTAAGCCCTGAAACAATGGTTAGAAGCACACATTGATGGTGGGTATAATTCTATAACCAAATATTTTAGACTCAAATCCACAGAGGAATCACGAACACACGCACATTTCCATGCCTACACACAACAGCACCAAGATAGAACTCACACAGAGGAAGAAGACATACACACACATTAGTGGAGGAAATGAACTGCGCATCCTACATCCAGACAAACGAGTTAAAGAAAGGTCTGACCATATTTACGCATACATACCCAGAGAGAGACATATACACAAAACACATACACACGTACATCCATACAGCGAGTTCGACATAAACAACAGCAAGCATCATGGAAGCGATGAAGTTGGACAGAATTGCCGTTACCACTGATTAACTGGACAGAACTCTCGTTACAAAAATCATCAGTCAGACGAGTTAAAGGCAGGTATCACCATACATACATTTACATGCACAAAGAGTGACGCAGATACACATGGCCATGTCTACAGCGAGTTCAGCACAACTACCTGCACCAATCATGGAAACGAAATAGTGGTGAAGAACTCACTTGCCTCATGACTGACTGAAAAACAGAACTCTTCTCACATATCATCGGCCTGACGAGAGAGAGACGGTGTGCAAAAGATGTTTTCGCCAACACACCTCAGTGTTTATCCCATTAATAGTGTTAATCAGACACAATTGATTACATGTACCATCAACAATCAGGTCACCAACACGTCTCATCCACACCACAACACTTTCAGCCATTCATTAACAGTGGCCCTCCAGGTACCATATGAGTTGCAATAGACACTTGACTATCAGCAGATACCAGAACCCCTCATATTCATACTATACCCCACCAACAAATCCATACGTCTCCACACACAAGCACAAAGAAACTTAAGTGGAGTTACAGCAAATCATACATCCAGACAGATGAGTTTAAGTAATGTATCACCATATTCACACATACAGACACAGAGATAGACGCACACACACTCACATTTCCATGCCTACAGTGATATCGACACAACAACCATCCCAATTACGGCAACGAAAAAGTGGTGTAAAACCCCAATGGCTCATGACTAACCAAAAAATCATCAGTAACATGTGTGCAAGGTACCAAATTCTTCACATCAACATCGTCTCATTTATCTCACACTACAGACCTCTCTACCATCCAGTATCATGTGTCCTAGGTACAAAACTGTTCACATCAGCACCACCACGTTTATCCCACACCTAAGCCTTTTCAGACATAAAGTAACATATGCCCCAGGTACCATGAGTAGCACTAGACACTTGGTCATCAGACAGATGTCATAATTCACATATTCATATTAGGTCTCACCAAGATATCCATACGTCACCACATATAAGCACACACAAACATAAGTGCAGGATCATCACATCATATATCCAGACAAACGAGTTGAAGGAAGGTATCACTATATTTACACATGCATACACAGAAAGAAGCACAAACACGTGTATTTCTATGCCTACAGCGATCTCGACACAGCAACTAGACCAAGCATGACAACGAAAAAGTTGAACAGACATGACACATGACTGGCCAAAAATCATCAGACAGACGTGTTAGAGTGTGTGCAACGGATGACATGTTGTAGCCATCCATCTCAATACTTATGCAATATGGATTATTCATGTATCATCAACACATAAGTAGCCAGTCATTGTGAAATCTCAAAGTAGAGTATAATAGTATCATGATAGACACACAACCACATAGAAAGACACACACACACACATGCCCATGCATACACACAATTCCATACATCACTACACACATACAGGTAACTCGAGGAAAGGGACTGAACACCCTACATTCAGACTGAATAGGTGCGGCATGTGTGAAGTATGATATGTCTTTGTCACACACATCAGTGCTCATCACACCCAACTGATTACGTCCACCATCAACACTGATGGTCACTGATGGTGAAATCTCGATATGGAGTAGACTCCTATCACCATAATTAGACACACAACCACATAGGAACATGCACACACACATATGTCCATGCATACACACACAATTCTATATGTTACCACAAACATACAAGTAACTGGAGGAAAGGAACTCCACACTTCACGTCCAGACTGAGATGTTACAGGATGGTCAGAGGACAGCATGTCTTTACAATACACCTCAATGCTCACCACACTCACCTGAATTCATGTGCCATCATTATAGATGGCTACTGGAACTAAACTCTTGTACACTGTTTGGTCAAAGTCATTTGTTAAAAGCAGCTTCTGAAAGACTTATTTGGGTCAACCTGCCCAGCCGGGTGTGGCGAGACAGGGCCCCCCCCCTCACAGCGGGCGCGTATATCGTGTTTGTAGGTCGGTATACCGGCGCTCATAACCGCTTTCGCCCGCTTCGAAATTCCGGTCCTCGGTGCGGTCCTAAAAATGCGGTTACCGGTATTAGGCCCCAGTCGGAAAAATGCGGTTATTCGTCGAAGACCGCGATTTTAGGTCCGGCATATTGCGGTATTTCTGTCCGTGAGGAGGGGGGGCCCTGTCTCGCCACACCCGGCTGGGCAGGTTGACCCAAATAAGTCTTTCAGAAGCTGCTTTTAACAAATGACTTTGACCAAACAGTGTACAAGAGTTTAGTTCCAGTAGCCATCTATAATGATGGCACATGAATTCAGGTGAGTGTGGTGAGCATTGAGGTGTATTGTAAAGACATGCTGTCCTCTGACCATCCTGTAACATCTCAGTCTGGACGTGAAGTGTGGAGTTCCTTTCCTCCAGTTACTTGTATGTTTGTGGTAACATATAGAATTGTGTGTGTATGCATGGACATATGTGTGTGTGCATGTTCCTATGTGGTTGTGTGTCTAATTATGGTGATAGGAGTCTACTCCATATCGAGATTTCACCATCAGTGACCATCAGTGTTGATGGTGGACGTAATCAGTTGGGTGTGATGAGCACTGATGTGTGTGACAAAGACATATCATACTTCACACATGCCGCACCTATTCAGTCTGAATGTAGGGTGTTCAGTCCCTTTCCTCGAGTTACCTGTATGTGTGTAGTGATGTATGGAATTGTGTGTATGCATGGGCATGTGTGTGTGTGTCTTTCTATGTGGTTGTGTGTCTATCATGATACTATTATACTCTACTTTGAGATTTCACAATGACTGGCTACTTATGTGTTGATGATACATGAATAATCCATATTGCATAAGTATTGAGATGGATGGCTACAACATGTCATCCGTTGCACACACTCTAACACGTCTGTCTGATGATTTTTGGCCAGTCATGTGTCATGTCTGTTCAACTTTTTCGTTGTCATGCTTGGTCTAGTTGCTGTGTCGAGATCGCTGTAGGCATAGAAATACACGTGTTTGTGCTTCTTTCTGTGTATGCATGTGTAAATATAGTGATACCTTCCTTCAACTCGTTTGTCTGGATATATGATGTGATGATCCTGCACTTATGTTTGTGTGTGCTTATATGTGGTGACGTATGGATATCTTGGTGAGACCTAATATGAATATGTGAATTATGACATCTGTCTGATGACCAAGTGTCTAGTGCTACTCATGGTACCTGGGGCATATGTTACTTTATGTCTGAAAAGGCTTAGGTGTGGGATAAACGTGGTGGTGCTGATGTGAACAGTTTTGTACCTAGGACACATGATACTGGATGGTAGAGAGGTCTGTAGTGTGAGATAAATGAGACGATGTTGATGTGAAGAATTTGGTACCTTGCACACATGTTACTGATGATTTTTTGGTTAGTCATGAGCCATTGGGGTTTTACACCACTTTTTCGTTGCCGTAATTGGGATGGTTGTTGTGTCGATATCACTGTAGGCATGGAAATGTGAGTGTGTGTGCGTCTATCTCTGTGTCTGTATGTGTGAATATGGTGATACATTACTTAAACTCATCTGTCTGGATGTATGATTTGCTGTAACTCCACTTAAGTTTCTTTGTGCTTGTGTGTGGAGACGTATGGATTTGTTGGTGGGGTATAGTATGAATATGAGGGGTTCTGGTATCTGCTGATAGTCAAGTGTCTATTGCAACTCATATGGTACCTGGAGGGCCACTGTTAATGAATGGCTGAAAGTGTTGTGGTGTGGATGAGACGTGTTGGTGACCTGATTGTTGATGGTACATGTAATCAATTGTGTCTGATTAACACTATTAATGGGATAAACACTGAGGTGTGTTGGCGAAAACATCTTTTGCACACCGTCTCTCTCTCGTCAGGCCGATGATATGTGAGAAGAGTTCTGTTTTTCAGTCAGTCATGAGGCAAGTGAGTTCTTCACCACTATTTCGTTTCCATGATTGGTGCAGGTAGTTGTGCTGAACTCGCTGTAGACATGGCCATGTGTATCTGCGTCACTCTTTGTGCATGTAAATGTATGTATGGTGATACCTGCCTTTAACTCGTCTGACTGATGATTTTTGTAACGAGAGTTCTGTCCAGTTAATCAGTGGTAACGGCAATTCTGTCCAACTTCATCGCTTCCATGATGCTTGCTGTTGTTTATGTCGAACTCGCTGTATGGATGTACGTGTGTATGTGTTTTGTGTATATGTCTCTCTCTGGGTATGTATGCGTAAATATGGTCAGACCTTTCTTTAACTCGTTTGTCTGGATGTAGGATGCGCAGTTCATTTCCTCCACTAATGTGTGTGTATGTCTTCTTCCTCTGTGTGAGTTCTATCTTGGTGCTGTTGTGTGTAGGCATGGAAATGTGCGTGTGTTCGTGATTCCTCTGTGGATTTGAGTCTAAAATATTTGGTTATAGAATTATACCCACCATCAATGTGTGCTTCTAACCATTGTTTCAGGGCTTAGGCACTATCCCATTCCACTGTGCTGTTTACAGTTTACTGCTGTTTGTGTTGGCATACGAACTGTGTTTCTTACGTTTTTCACTATATGCACTTCGTGGTAAAAATCATTTAATGGAGATGGTGCTGAGGGGGTGTGTCAGAGAACCAAAGTACTTGGGTACAAACCCACAGTCAGGCTATAGTGGTGTAGTATGGAGTCCACATTTTTTGTACAACAAATGTATGTTGCAAAGGAGGCTAGCTAGATTTATTAGTGGAAAACATTCAACAAGTGACATAATAAAGGAGCTGGGTTGGGTGTGACTGGAAGGTATGAAGAGTGTTGGAATTGCTGTATATGGCGTATAATGATGTTAGAATGGATATTGGCAGAATAATTCTGAGTGGTGTATGGAGCCTAAGTTGACCATGACCACAATCTGGCATTAGACTTTAGGTGATGAGGCCTGAGTGGATAAAATATCCAAACACGCACTTTCGCATACGAATGACCTAACAATTTACGACAGTTTAAGTATGGGCGCTATCTTCAGCGTAATAGAACTACATCTATGGTGACGTTTTGGAAACTTGTCAATGTGTAGGGATTTACTATGAAAAATGTGGGTTATGATGTCTGTTTGATGACCATGAAACTATCAGTTAGTGCATTATAGTAACTTTATCGTGTGTGATGTGTTTTTTTCCCATACCTTTGTATGTGAATGAATTTTTAAAATTAGGTGTTTGTCGCGGCTATCTTAACATCCCAATCTACCGTTCTAGTATTTCCAGCGTATCAGGCTTTTTTTTCGGGCTCGTCGATGTCATTGTCATTAGAGGTGAGAAAGGATGTATGGCAAGGAACGGTGAGGAATTCGGCCATGGACTTTTGAAGGTCTCTTTCCCTGCATTCGTCTGGAGTGATTTCAGGAATCCAAGCACTCTTCCATTTCACTATTCTGTTTACAGTTTGCTGCCGTTATTTTTGGGGTACGAACTGTTTTTATCAGGTTGTTCACTATATGTCCTTCGGGGGCAAAAATCGTGATGATTGGATGTACCAGAGAAGGAAGAACTTGTGTTACAAAACCACAGTCAGACCTTGCTTGTATGTAGTGGTGTAATGTGGGATCCACAGTTTTTGGACTTGAAATGCGGTGTGCACGGGAAGGCAGCTAGAGTGTAAATATGGTGATTCCTTTCTTTCACTCGCCAGTCTGAGTGTAGTGTGTGTAGTTCATTTCCACCACTAATGTGTGTTTTGTGACGTATGCAGCTGTGAACGAGCATCAAAAGTACGACATTGCCGCCTGTGTTAAGAAAGGCTCTTGAATCTACTCATGTCTTTATGGTACTAGGGTCACATGTTACTGGATGGCTTGTGGCTATGTGGGTGATATGAGATGATGCTGATGTGAACAGTTTCGTACTTGTGCACTTGCTACTAGATGGTTAAGTTGGCTGAGTTGAGTGAGAGGCGAGGCGATGCTAATGTAATCAGTTTGGTACCTGCGGGGTAGCTGTTACCGATGGCTTTTTCTGGTTACATTGTTAATGTGAAGTCCACAGTTTTTGGAATTGAAATGCTGTTTGCGAGGGACGGTAGCTAGAGTGTAAATATGGTGATATCTTTCTTTCACTCGTCTGTCTGCGTGTAGTGTGTGTAGTTAATTTCCACCACTAATGTGTGTGTGCGTGTGTGTGTGTGTGTGTGTGTGTGTGTGTGTGTGCGTCTTTCAGTGTGTGTCTCTCTCTGCGTATGTATGCGTAAATATGGTCAGACCTTCCTTTAACTCGTTTGTCTGGATGTAGGATGTGCGGTTCATCTCCTCCACTAATGTGTGTGTCAGTGTGTGTGTTTTGTGACGTATGTAGCTGTGAGTGAGGATCCACAGTACGACATTGCAGCCTGTGTTAAGAAATGCTCTTGAATCTACTCATGCCTTTGTGGTACAAGGGACACATGTTACTAGATGGCTTGTTGTTATGTGGGTGATATGAGATGATGCTGATGTGAACAGTTTCATGCTTGTGCACATGCTACTAGATGGCAAAGATGGCTCATGTGTGTGAGAGGCGAGGCGATACTAATGTGAACAGTGTGGTACCTGGTAGCTGTTACTGATGGATTTTTTCTAGTTCCAGGGATAATGATACTATAGAAATAGTGAGTGAAACTATAGAAAAAGTGTGTACACCTCCTCATCAGGTTTGCTGTGTATTCTTTACAATTACCAAGGGGTTGATTGAATTTTTAGACAAAGTACAGCTAAGGGTCCTCAATTTGTGTCTGCTTGCCACAGTTTTTACGAAAGCATAACAGAACTGATACATAGATTGGTCTGAGTAGACAGATGGTATAGGTTAGAGCTTGTTTGCAAAAATTACGAGTGCAATGAAATATTTCATACCAATGACATCAGAGATAAGGTTAGTGAAATAAGGTGTGGCACTGATGCTGATATGAAATCTTTCTTCCCTCGTTCCATTTAATAATTTTTGCCATGGTCAAACTGGGAACTGATTTGTCTAGCCTTGGAGCTGGTGTGGGAAAGGCTTTGTTAATCATGTCACAAATATTTTCAAGTGGGCTCTTATGCTTCCTATATACTTCTACCAGATTTTAAGACCTGCATCACGCTGTTCTGAGCATACAGTATTCGCTGTCTCAGGATCACTTGAGAGAATCGACGCAGTATATATCATGTTCCAGAACTCGAAAAATGGTTGTTTTTCCATACCTTTGTCTGTGAATGAATTTTTAATTTGTCGCGGCTATCGCTGACTTCTCCGTCTACCGTGTATTATTACTAGCACATTGCTATCGTTACACATGTGAAATTTCAACGACCATCCAAAATTCTAGTATTTCCAGCATATCAGCCTTTTTTCGGTCTTTTTGCTCCTTCGATACCATCGTCATGATCTGTGAGAAAGGATGTACCGCAAGGAATGGTGAGGAATTCGGCCATGGGCTTTTAAAGATCTCTTTCCCTGCATTCACGTGGAGTGATTTCAGGAAACCATGGAAAACCGAAATCATGATGGCCTGACGTACAGTCGAACCCATCTCCTCCCCAATACTGATTCTAGATTCATAGGCGATTCGTCTTAAAGGAACCTCATCAGTGCGCAGCCCGCAGTGACCGGCGTCTTGATCGTTAAGAAGAAGTAGGGCTACCTAGTTTCGAGATGATATACAGAGTTTGTGGACATTTTAGCTAGCAAAGTGCTAAGTGCAAAAACTGATTGATATGCATATTAATAATGTTCGTGTAGCTCAATGGACTCCCAGTTCATCATTCAACTACACGCTTCTAAGAAAATAACTTATTGCTTATAATAATTTACTAATATCTGATGAGGTTAATAATATAGTAATTAAAAAATTTGGGTGTTGATGGTACTACTTGTACGTGAGAAGAATAAATAAAAACATATCGTATTTAATTCATTTTTGTTTCATTTCATCCACCACACAATACAAAATAAATATATCATATTGTTGTTTTGTATGTTAATGTTGGTACTGTAGGATGGTCTCAAGAATAACTTTGTCTGACCAATCAGAGGATATCAGCTCAGTGTTATAGATCAAAAAGTGGTGACAGTCTGCTAAAAAGTTATTTTTAGAAGTTAATTTTTGGTACCTAAGCAATTAATTAATTATAATAGTTTGATATATCAACAACACATTACAAAATGCTAGGGAAAAAATACAGGTTTGGCAATAACAATTGTCAACAGCAAGCAACCGCTCTCACATTCGAATCCCCCACCCTTTATTAATTTTGACTATGTGAACTGCAGAGTATCCATGGTAATGCCATTATCACATTATAACAAAAAAATTACGCTTTTGAAACGAGTGTATCTTACTTTTAATTCAGTTACAGTAAATCAAACAGGTTATACACTCTCTCAGTATGGAAACTAAAATTTTGATTTTCGTTTTGAAAATGCGTAACATAACACGATCAGACGATGTATTTGCATATTTTAGAGTGATTCGCATCAGAATTTATACTCTGTCACGAACGGCAAATTGTGTTGTGGAATGTAGGCCCAGTCCGATCACACCAGGAATAGAGCATAACGGGAGCCAACGCGTCACCCACGCCGAGTTACAATACACCCGAAATATCGCTGCGCTAGGAAACTACGCACTCCAGGAATAGCGTATAACGGGACCCGTTGCTCGCCGACGCGTCATGTGTGGCGCGCGCTGGGAATAGCAACAACCGTTGTCGCCTGCGGGGGTGTGCGCCCGACTAAGCTCCACAGAATACTCAGATAAATTCAGGTTACCGCCGTACAGTGCTGCCATCTCGCGGCGGCGCGGCGCGGCGGGGAGGGAGGCCCCCACCCACCTCTCAAGGTCAAAAAAAGTCCCAGAAACAATGTCTTATTACTACTTTTATGGATGGTACTTTTAAAAGTGCCTGTAAACAGTACTCCCAAATCTACACGATACATGCGGATTACGGAAGCACTGATGAAGAAACAAAATAGGTGTTTACACTCTTACCTGACAAAAAGAAGACTACTTATGTACGTATGTTTCGTGAAATTATCAAGGCTGTACCAGAATGGGCCCCTAAGACCGTGACTGTAGGTTTTGATAGTGGTGCAGTATCTGCCCTCAAGGAAGTGTTTTCCTCAACTGAAGTAAAAGGCTGTTTTTTTTTTTACATAAAAATGTATATGGAGAAAGGTTCAGGAGCTTGGACTAGCGCGTGAGTACAAAGAAAATGAAGAACTTCGCCTCCATATTCGTATGTGTCCAGCTTTGGCTTTCCTTAAACCAGAAGATGTGACAGATGTTGGTTGGAGATCCAATCATAGGCTCCTAATAACTCAAAACTATTGGAGTTTTTCGATTACTTGGCAGACACGTGGCTTGAGAATGAAAAAATACCAATTCACATGTGGAATTGTCACAAAGACGTCATCGCACGACTAATGCTGTTGAAGGATGGAATAATAGGATTAACAATGTACTTATCAGTGCAAACCCGAAGCTTAGAGACGTGTTACTTTGTTTGAAGAGGGAAGCCGAGTCTTCAGGTCTCATGTATATGAGATCTGAATTGATTCTTCAAGGAAAGAGAAGAAAAACCACATACCAGAAGTTGGAGGAAACAATTGTAAAAATTGACAGATATGAAAAAAGCGGCGACATCAGATCATGTCTAGAGGCGTTGTCCTACATGCACAAGCTTGAATAAATGTAGGTCTACTGTAAATAATAATCAATTATAACGAGTCTCTCTGGTTGATTTGGATAATTTCATTATTTTAAATAAATGTAAATAAGTTGTAAATATTTACTATGGCGAAGCTTCTTGGCTGATTTTAAACACTTTACTTACTTTTACTTTTCGACGGTGCGGGCCGGTATCGGGCTAGTGAACATGGAGAAGCGATAGATAGATTGCGGAAATTTCTGGCCTTTTACGACCAAATTTTATTTTGATGTTACTGATTGACTTATAAAAGTGTCTTTCTTTTCTTCAACCTCACTTCCAGATTCATCAGATTTTCTTGAAGCAGACAAATCTAAGATTACATGTGTGTTGAACGATAGCAAAAATAAATTGTAGAGAAAAATAGTACGATTGTTTTATTGTGTTTGAATATTTATTTTCCATTTCCTGTATATTCGGTCTGGTGACTCACAGTGTTACGGCGCACGATTTGGGTACTGAAGGTCCTCGGTCCAAATCCCGGGCTCCGTTGTATGTAATTATTACAGGCCTTAAAATTGACGTTCACCTCTAGCAAAGCTTTTGTGTGATGATGATTTGTCAATACTGTGTTCCGTAAATTATAAAGAACACAGGAGAGGGGAGAGTGAGGCCCGACCTTTAAACTGTGCGCGATTGTCGCTGTGCGCGATTGTCGCTGTGCGCGATTGTCGCTGTGCGCGATTGTCGCTGTGCGCGATTGTCACGACACCGGCAAGGGAAGGGGTGGTGAGGAGAGGAGCGGGGCTAGGGGAAAGTGACCTTGAACCGCCAGATGAGAGTGAACAGAGTATAGAATAAAGGTTTTCCACTGTAAGAGGCGGTAAAGGCGTTGAGCTAGAGTATCGTCGATGCAGGCGGCTACTTTGCACCCTGTAGCCCCCCTGGCATGTCTTCACGACCACCAGTTTAGCAATAAGAAATGTACTGCATAAGTATTATTGATAAACTCTTAAGAATGGTATAAGTTGTGGTAAATGGCATGACCAAAATGTTGATTTGACCCGCCAGTGTGACTCAGTGCACTGTGGTGCTGCGCACTGGGTCGGATAGCTACAACGGGACCAGGCTCGATTAAAGTGTTTAGACGGTTACCCGCAATCATGAAGGAGCCTCATAAATTTCACAAACAAAAATACACAAAAAGTTACACCGGAGAAGTGGCAATTCAGACATTACTCCTATAGCTTAAATATGACATGTCTAACAAATCCGGTTTGAATTCTGGCAGGACACAGGTCCTTAACCCCCACCCTCCTTCCCTCACATGAAGTACACTGGACACCTGTGTAAATGGGGGCCGGTGGAGCGAAGTCCTTGGCTGGCTGAATCGCGTGAAAAAAATTGATTTAACTTTGCTGTATTGACACATGAAAGAGCACGAATATCGACAAGAGAAGCTTTATTATTGATGACCAGTTACTTTTAATATACAAGTGCCGAGTTAGTGATACTTCTGTAAATGATCTAGCCAATGCTTAAGATGCGTTCCCACGACGGCTTGTAACGGAGACCGCACACCGAAGTGTAGGGATGAGCGCGCGCCGCAGGTTAGCCCTCACTACCTCGCCACCACCTCCTCACCACGTTGCCTAGTGTCGTTTGGCACAGAGCACTTTACAGCAACAGAAGGGGTGCGCACCTCTGCTGTAAACCGATGGCAACAGCGCACCATTACACATGCCTGTGATGTTTACCGACATAGAGTGGGTAGCTGCGTCTCATCCCCGCTAGCAGAGACGGCCCCGTTCCCATGGCGTGTTGTTGGCCTCCGTTAAGAGACGTCGTGGCAACACAACTTTACACTCACTCACACGAAATCTTTCTCAAATGTATACAAGTAAGAATGTTCTGTATGGTGGGTGATGGTTCATATGGTTCTATCAGTTCTGATTATGTTGGTATTTTCAATTTCGATGGCTTAAATAACGGAATTTGGTGATGATAACCATAATGTGGTTTTTGTTTCTGACAGTGTGTAATTATTATAGTTATTATCATACTTTTGTCTGGTAATGACGACACAAGACAAACACAACAATTAACTAAAACCTTCCGTGCCCTAGGCTGGAGTCGAACTGTCGATCCTTGTACAGTGAGGCCAGCTCGCTAGCCGGCCATTTCGGTGACTAGAGTGTTGCGAGTGTAGTGTACGGGGAAGCGAGGTAGTCGGCTGTTACGTGCAAGAGAAACTATTTCGGTCTCACCCCAGCTAGTGCTCCTGATGTTATCTGCGTCGGCTGCAGATGGATGACCAGGGGTACATGCTTGGCGCTCATACCAGTTGAAATGAACCATTGTTCCGACGACAGTGGAAGTCGGAGGGTGTATTTCAGATTGTCCGACACGGAATAATTCTAAGTGCGAACCACCTCAGAAACCCGAATAATCTTGGATTCCGCGAAAGCTTCCCGCACACCAAACCCGTAGTTTTTACGACTATTTAGCAGTTCTCCCCACTTCTTAATTCAACCAGTCCGTGATTCGTGAATGTGGTAACGCTTGTCACTGTTCGAGCCGGAGGTGCCGCTGCGCTTTTATCTACCTGCAGAAAGAAGTCGAGGCGCAACGAACAACGAGAAAACCGAACGTCGTGGGTGACGCTCTGGCCTCGCAGTTGCGAGGACGCCGGTTCGAATCCCCGTCCGGGCATCCAGATTTGCGTTTTCCATGGTTTCCCCAAATCACTTCAGGCGAATGCCGGGATGGTTCCTTCAAAAGGCCATGCCCGAATTCGTTACCGCTTCTTGCCCCAATTCTTTCCCGCCTCTAATGAACTCGACGTCGATGACTCGTGAAGCCATAAGCAAAAAAAGGATATTTAAAGAATAAAGTTGCTTTCAGAAGCACTATGGTACTGGAAACATTATTTCATGTGGATGAAAATAGTACCAAATCTATTGTGATCCATGCGGCATGGATCAGGATTAAAACAAGTATTATGCGGCCTAACGAAAGATGTTGAGATTTATGTTGCTTTGGTTTAACCGACACAATATTACTGACGTTATTATTTCAGACACGTGTATGCGGTTTCAACTGTATCACGATGTAAACTGTCATCGAAATACGTACAGCATTACAAAATAACCAACATTCAGTAACGCGGGTCCTAGAATTTTGGTGCTAACACTTTGACACTGCAGGGGTCCTTGGTTCGAGACCGGCCCGGGGCATGCGTGCTTTTAAACTAAATTTTATGTTCGTGCTGTGTTGCCTGTACGTAGTTGAATCATTGTACTACCGAGCGTGGTGGGTTAATGGTAAACGTTCTGGCCTCGCATTCGGGAGGACGCGGGTTCGAATCCCCGTCCGGGCATCCAGATTTGGGTTTTCCATGGTTTCCTAAAATCACTCCAGGCGAATGCCGGGATGCTTCCTTCAAAAAGTCCATGGCCGAATTCCTTCCCATTCCTTATCCCCAGTCCCATCCCGCTTCTAATGACCGTAGCCGTCGACGTGGCGTAAAGCCATAAGTAAAAAAAAAAATAATCAATGAACTGTAGATATCGAATCATATACTATTACAATTAATCAGTAATAGTGTATGGGGGAGCTTGCGTTGCACCTACTCGTATACTAATGTGTAATGATTTGGAAAAAAAAAAACAATTTGCAGTTATTGGGAACTACCGACAAAAGTGAAAACTTAAAACTATGAATAGTATATGCGCAACGCGTTATACTTATAGCTACAGATAATCTAAGTAATAATAATTCCGTGTGGTATTAATGACCTTGTGACAGGGTTTCTATCGGCTGCGCTTACCGCTCCTGTCTTAGCCGCCTTAACGGAACCGGGTAGTGTTACCAGTTAGAGGGGACCTACAGTTTAACGTGGAACCCGAGCAACGGAAGCGTTCTGGCGTACTTCACATTACACAGCAAGCTGTGCCAGAAGTGAAGGTCGGATTAAGGGTTTATGAAAATCCGCGCCAAGACAGGGATTCGAACCGGAGACCTTTCGTTTCTCAGTAAGACACCTTAACCACTGAGCCACCACGTCACTACAGAGATACTGTTAACATCAGCATGTCGGTGACGCGAACTGATAAGATTTTACCCATCCAAAAAGGATCCAACGACATACGCGCAACACATCATAACATGTTGGTAACGAAGCATTAGATTTTTTTCTTTCTAACTGCTTAACGTCTCTCTAACAGCGAGGTCTTTAGAAACGGGAAAGGATGAGGGGCAAGGAATGGGAAGGAATTCGGCCATGGCCTTTTGGAGGAAGCATCCCTGTATTTGCCTGGAGTGATTTGGGGAACCATGGAAAACCCAAATCTGGATGCCCGGACGGGGATTCGAACCGCCGTCCTCCCGAATGGAAAGCCACTAACAGCGCCTAACTCCCATATAAAAGTTTTCACTTAAAAAAAAAAACAAGAAGCAATTTGGCTCTGGTGTTTTGTCCCAATCGCGAAAAGCATTTTAAAAAGATTCAGTAAAAGAGTACTTGGACCGGATGAGCTACGTTTATATTTCATCGAGGTGATTAGAGACAGGCTATGGCTGGAGGCAAGGAATGGCAAGCAGGGCTATGGCCTTTTGAAGGAAACATCGCGGCTTTTTGCTGGAGTGATTTTGTGGAAGTCATGGAAAAGCTAAATCTGGATGATCGGACGGGGGATTCTAACCTGCGTCCTCCAGAATGCGAGGCCAGAATCTCGTTGAATTAATGACTACACAGAAAAGTCCTACTAATGCGGGTATATCATGTCTCATCATGCGCCACTTCACTTGGAATTTCCGAACCGTAAACGCAGCGATAACTCTTGCGGCTGGAGTCACTTTCCGCAAAGCGAGATAAATTTACGACCCCCGATAAGGGACCTCGCTTGTGGCTGCTGCCGCTCAGAGGTAAACACGGAAGATTATTGCGGTTTAGAAGCCTCTGGAAGTTTCCGCTGTTGAGTCTACAGTTAACAACCCTCAAGTTCCCGACCAGCAACAGAGTGTACTGGATGTAAGCGAAACGATCGTGCTCTAATTTAACTCATAACTCAGCTACAGAGGAGAGATTTCTAGTTGGGTAGTTCGATATGCAATTTCTGTATAGAGAGTACGAGCGGTAGCAAATACTATTTGTTGTTGTTCTTGTAAGTTCCATCCGTCACATGACAGTAACACTCATTCATATCTACAGGACGCAGAAATTTCATGTGAATATTGTACAGGGCGTTCGCCGGAAAACGCTACCCTCCCAGTCTGTTGCCGTCGGCAACTTGCTCGGTCAGTCGTGCCAGCAGTTTCCGCCACACGGCACCGTTAATCACCGCACTGTTTAACACCTCCGCTGCCCCAACAGTGCAGTGCAGTGACCCTTACATTGTTAAGAACGGTTTCTTTGCATTGTAGATAGTTTGTGACTTCAGTCTCTTATTAATCAGTGTTGTGAATAAACGTTTCTTTGCGGTTTGGCTGGTTTGGGGATTCATACTCTTATTAATCTGTACCGTGTTTGAGTGTGAGTAAAATTATGGTACGTTACAGTTTGCAACAAAGAATATTTCTCTACGATACATATGTGAAGAAGAAGTCGTTTAAAAAGTGTCGCAGTAAATTTCGTCGCGAATTTCCTGGCGCTTTACTGCCAGCTAAATCAACAATTCTGCGTCTGGTTAAAAAAGTAAGAGAAATGGGTTCATTTTTTAACAAAAAGAGATTGTCGGTCAACCGTATTCTCACAGAGGAGAAAATTGACGATATCGCTTTTCGACTAGAACAGTCACCCAAAAAATCATTAAGTCAGTTAGGGCAGCGTGTGTCTCGAAATATGTTCAGAAGATGTGAAATGTGCATTACACAAGAGGGTCAACACTTCCAGCATCTTTTATAAGGTAAGCTAATGAATTACGTCACATTTAAATGCTTAGCACATAAGTTTCTGAAGTTTATGAAGCGTAATTATTATGAAATAGTCCGCGGCCGACGGCCGAACAATGCCGGAAACTGAGCGCTCGCTCGCCGGGAGCAGTTTCTTCCTTGTAGCGCTAACAGTGGGTTGCGTTTTCCGGCGAACGCCCTGTATAATGCGGCAGAGCAATCAAGACAAGCCAGCACTGGTAGGGCTTTAACATACGAACTCTGACTGTCGCCTCTTATTCTGTAGGACGCAGGATCGAATCCCCGTCTAGCCACCCAGATTTCTATTTTCCGTGGTTTCCCGAAATCATTCCAGGCGAATGCCGGGAAGTTACTTCAAAACACCATGGTCGTGTACCTTCCCGTTGTATTGAACTCTACTCTGTGGCCATGGTCGTACACGTGCTCGGCGATCACTGATTTGCTGTATTGTCCCAGGTGGAGATGGCGTTTATGTTGTTCACGCCGGTTTTCTATAGTGTGGAAAGTTTGACCGATGTAGTCCCGTATTTGGGCGTGTTTTCGGGACTACCTTGGGCTAAGAGTTCCAGAGATTTATAGCATCCCTTGCGAATGTGGAAAAACCTACATCGGTCAAACTATCCGCACTATAGAAAACCGGTGTGAATAACATAAACGCCATCTCCGCCTAGGACAGTACAGCATATCAGCGATCGCCGAGTACGTGTACGGCCATGGTCACAGAGTAGAGTTCAATAACGTTAGGATACTGGCTAAAACTTCACATTTTTGGGAATATTTTATCAAAGAAACGATCGAAATTCGACTGGCCAACACATTCAATAGAGACAGTGGTCTGTGTCTTAGCGAAGTATGGAAACCAGCCTTGGAAAGAATCCGCAGAGAACGGTATACCTCTGTCCAGCTGCCGCCATAGAGGGCTCCATATTAGTTCGGGCCGCAACGAAAACTATAGTCTCGCCCACTGGCAGCCAGCCGCCGGACGCGGACATGTATATAAGTAATTGCGCCACCTGAGCTATCTCAGTATTTGTGGGTCAGTCGACCAGTGCAGATGTCTCCACACTTGAAGAAGACTGCGGAGCTAGTCGTCGGAATATCGTGTTTCCACAATACAATCCGGCGGTACACCCGTGAAGACTTCATTTCAATTCTCTGCTGGTTTCAATAACCCGTATGTTGACAAACACTAATTCCCTAAGAAAAAAACGTGGGTGTACTATCTATGACACTAGTTGAATAAATTATTACTAAGCAGTATTTAATTTCGCTCTGTTTACAATATACTAAGAGAGATGCCCAATAAACTGAAAATTGTAATGTTTGTTATTTTAATAAAACTAAAAAAAAATTAGTTTCAACTACGTAAGAAAGTCATCTCTTACTAAATAAATATATATTTATTTATTCGACGATATGAGTGAAAGGTTTTGATGCGAAATCTACGTTTTCCAATCCCACGACTGTGAGAGTTTATAAATGACAATGACACTCTGATAAAAGTACAAGTCAAAGTAGATTATCAAGCACAAAACGTCATCATATGAAAGTCCTCCTCCGATTTGTTCCAGTAAATAGCTAACCAAACATTTAACTTTCTCTGGCAGTACTATATTGCACAATGCGAAATAATCCTTTTTGACACCTTTCTACCCTCAGGCTTTGGAAACTCTGATGAATGTGAACTCCTCCCCTAAGCCTTCAGTACTTAACGCAGTGGTTAACAATACAAGGGTCATCTTAGACACACATAACCATCACAACTATTACAATTGACCCACATTAAAGGGTTTAATGTTCAAAGTGATTTCTCGAAGAGTGGCGAGAAATGATAAACTAACCGAAATCTGGATGCTCGAGCGGGGATTCGATCCCAAATCCTCCTGTAAGCCGGCGTGTTAACCACTCACCCTGGCTTTACGCTACTGTTTATGCCGGGATGCTTCCTTAAAAAGGCCATGGCCGAATTCCTTCCCATTCCTTGCCCCCATCCTTTCCCGTCTCTAAAGACCTAGTTGTTATAGGAGACGTTAAGCAGTTAAAAAAAAAAGCTACTGTTTATACCAAATTTCATGTGAGCTTAAAGACTAAAACGACATGATATGAAGCTGCCGTTTATTCCACCTGTGTACTGTGTACTATCCTAAAGCAGCATCTCTAAGTACGACTTGGAATATTAAGATACTAGTTTAAACGTCCGTCATAAACGACGGGTCTCCCCTCTGGTGATAGAAGGTAACGTTTCTAACGGAAAAAGAATAACCATTAATTATTACCTTTTTTAATGATATTTTTCGTGACGTGAGTAAAATTGCTCTGGATAGATTCTTGGAGTATTCGTCTAGGTTGTTTTTAAATATCTGCATTTGATTTTGACTGACAGAAATTTTTCTAGTTAAGAAAAAGTTTATAAGTAAAATAACACTTGTAACGTCTACCTTGCGGACGTTTACTTTTGGGTCATACTGTTTTATCATTAGCAAAATTATCAATTTGGAATATCAAAAATCATACTTAATCTTCAGCTAATCACATGAAATATTATTATAATGAATAGGAAAATTGAAAATTGGGTGTACAATTTATTATTATGAAATTAGGCAAACACGAAGTTTGTTTTTATTCTGAGGTTAACAATTACATATCATTGAATGTCAAACAGTTAGAGCAAAATCTCAGGGTCATTGCAAAATCTCAGGGTCATTACTGGGTGAAACGATTGCATGAGCTTCCGTCCGGGCCGTAGCTTTTACCATTGTTCACAGCCCAGGTCAGCGACCAGGTAAGACCCGCACCACATGAGGTCGTCCAGCTTCCTCGACCGCACCGCGTGAATGCAGTGTCCCCAGCTCCGGCGTCGTTGAACGGCTGTACTCGATGAAGATCAGAACCAAAGTCTCTCGTCGTCCGTTCTCCTCCTCCGAGCAAGACTCTGTACTTGTCGTAATGCGATGTCGGGTCGGGCCCTTGGCGAATCACCGCAATCCGCGCCAAAGGACCAGCATCACATTGGCCCAGAACAGACAAGAAAAAACACCAACACGGCAATAAATTGAGGCGGCTTCTCTATTGGCTGGATCGTCTTCCCCTACTCTCATAAAGCACTCATTTACTAGGAAACGTCACTAAGGTTTATTTTTGCTAGTCCGCGCCAGTTTTTCGGCGGGAACTTTCCGAAACGTGCGAAAATAGAAAGCGGGTCTCAGTTATTTATGGGGGTTATAAATCCGCTTTATGTCCACGTTGAGAAGGACGTTGTCAGCACCCCCCAAGGTGCGTGTAAATCCGGACGCTTTGGTTCCGTCACGTTTCTGTTCGTTGACACTACGCGTCGGCAATATTCACACACACCGTGGGATCACTTAGTGCCTATTGGCACTGTACCTTTTAATTCATTACAACTACCCCATCACCCGTACAATTGAAAATTATTCTATGGGATAATTTTCAATTCAGTTTTTCACTATAACTTCACTTATTTCTGGTCATTGGGTTAATGTTCCTTGTGAGTGAGATTAGTTCGTTCTAATATTCTCTAACTGTTTGTGATCTTTGTTAATAGTTACATTATCAAACTTCTTAAAATATACCCATCTTCAGTTCTCTATTTTAATACAACATGTGATAGCTTTGTACTTCACGAATTACTCTTGTGCCCTACTTGATTCCTCAGTGAACTCGCGAGACAATCCAGCATGTCTTATAACTACATATTACATATCTTATGAGTAGCAGTGACATATATCATTCTCTATACAACTAATTTAAATCTTTCTTAGATTGCCCTTTTTTCAAAAAAATATTCAATTAAAATAAAATTACATCATTTTATTATTATAATATGCAAAATTATTTATTATCTATAATTTTTAACAATTATTCTTATAATTACTTATTAATTCACTTTTTCATCACAAAAGTATCCTAACAGTTATATTTGTCAATTCAATACATGACATGAACTAGCATTTTAAATACTAGCATTTTAAATCCTAATGCTTGTAATTAATTACAAAAATTTTATTACAGCCTCCTTTTTTAACAACCTCTGTTGAAATAATTTCCCAGACTGGTATCTTTTTCCATTTATTTATTTAAAACAGATACTATTTTATTGAATGTTTTCCAAGACAACAGAGACATTCATAACATTTCCACTGGTTAACTTTGACAAGCCAGCTGACTGGAGTAAACAAACCCCCCCTGCGATTCTGCGAACGCTTTCACTTTCTAAGGGGCAGGTATAAGACTCGGTCTCACAACAGAATACCCAGCTCCCTATTGTGTGAGTTGAGCTAACTGTTACTTCACACCCGCTTACAGTTCAGTTTCGGCTACATTCCGTCAAACTAAATATAATTTACTTATATTGCATTTATGAACAAGGTCTTAGATAACAGAAAAATAACTTAAACATTTACTAATTCGTTAGCTTAATTCTTCATTTCGATAACAGATTATCTCGGGACATCATTTTCTACCTCAGACAGAACTTTAGACTGCTTAGGGAAAAGGAACATTTATATTTTTCTTTAGTAATTCATTACTTTTCACGTGCTTTATTTTGGTATTGGCCGATGCACAATCGTCATCGACGTTATGAAATTGCTCCTTCATTCTACATTAATCTTTATCTTTTCATTTCTTCGTAGACCAGCGCGCATTTAAGTGTTAACCGACACTTATCTTTCCAGTTTGTGTAAATTCATACAATTTATCTCATCTTCTAAGGGAATGTGGGTGTTCATATTAAAAAGCATCTCCATTTCTTTCATGACCTGGTACGTTTTATAATCGTTAAATCGTGGTAAACTATCGATTTCTTCCTGAAATCATAAACCCTTCGTTTTTCTTTGAGAATTTCTCAACAATTGCATCTAACACGGCTTTCTTCGCGCGTTCCCTTCTTTTTTTGAGTTCCTAGGACAACTCAGAACCGCATTTTTCTTTTCCGTGAAACATCTTTTAATTCATCATCCCTTTTTTAATGATTCACCGCGTAACTCGTAAGTACTTCTTCAAATTATTCCATTTTATTTCTTCACAGGTCTAGACAATAACATATAAATTGATGCTCTCCTATTATCTTTATTTTCACAGTGTCTAATTGTTAGCTTTTACTCTCATCCGACTTCACATAGCGATCGTTAATCACCTCATATTATAATCTTCTCATTTTCTTCTAAAATCTTGAATTTGTCTATCGGACCAAATTACTTTTCTTCTTTCACCATATCCCACAGATAACGGATTATTTACACACTTTTCCGCATATTTACTTCTATGACTTTGACGAAGTGATTATTCGTGGGTCTCCCCCTTTTAATGATGTATAAAGTATATTTTCTTTGATGCAACCACTCATTTTCTTATTTTTCAAAGCAACGAATATTTATCTAGTTTTACAGGATTTTTTTCACAGTAATCCACAACGTTCACTGTTGGGTTACCGTAATTATGACGGCAATTCTTCTTTAGTCTTAAGTAGAACAAGAATTTTACTGTACAAAATAGTCTTCTCGCCCGAAACACATGTACCAATACAAATAGCAAATCTTTGCTACCATCTTTTGAGGGTGGACAGGTTCCATTCATCAAAGCACGTCTCTTTGACCGAGGGTTGCTCGTCCAGTGAAATACAATAGCCGCCCCTGGACGCAGGTAGCATTCTAGAATTCCGCTACCCTCTGTTAAACTTTCTCCAAACGAGTCCAACAAACTCTCGCAGCTCAGGCATCAATAATTTACAAATCTCTTGTCCCTTCGTTCGATGCTGTAGACGCATAATTAATTTGCTTTCAATTACGCCCGTTAATACTGTTTGTATTCTATAAAACTAATGAGTATACTTGCAATCAAAACTACACAAACTACAAACGCAATACTATTTTTATCTAATTTACTACCGTCTTCACGAAAAATTCCTTATTTCAATCTTACTGCAGGCATGGCATGTCGATAGTATATTCCTGATTCTGGAATGAGCCTACCTTTGTGTTCTCTGCAATCGAATTTACCATGGCGTTTCGGTCTGATTGTTTTTCATGTATGTCTTTATTTTGGTACCGACGCTGGTTATTCTCCTTCGGATACCACTGCCTGTTACAATCTCTTCTTTGACCTTGTTTATGTTTCAAGTGTCGGTTTTGACTATAAGGATTTCGATCAGCCCTTGCGAGACCATCGTGGTATTGGCTTTTTTTCATCTGATCGAAGTATCTTAATGTGTCCAAAAATTGCTTTCGCGTGGTGATCACGGCTGGGTTCAAATTTAATTGCATGTCTGGAGGGAAATGCGTAATGAGCGCGGCATTTAGTTCCATGTCACTCATAGGCTCATCTAAATACCCTGACAATACTGATAATCTCATTGCATATCCAAACATAGAATTACCTTTGCTTGGATCAAATTGGCCCCGGCATATCCGTCTTCGGGTTAGTATTTGTTCGTCTTTCGACCAGAATGTACTTAAAAATACACTTTTAAATTGTGGGTAAGTAAACTCTGGTGGGCAGAACACTGTACACCAGTCTTTCTCCTCAGGACCAAGAGCTAATCTGGCTACATGTGTCTTTAGAGCTTCCGGCGTATTCTTTAGATCAAAATAGTACTCTAAATCATTTATAAATCTCCGTGGATTAATTTTCCGTCGAACTTCGAATTTTGGCAGCGCCAATTCCTCTTGATTGTATGTTAGTGCTTCAGAACCAATTGATACCCTTCTCTCATCGACTTTCGCTTCAATTTCCTTACATTTTGCGATAATGTCAGCCCGAAAAGTCTTCTGAACTTGATGCGATTCTTTGTATAGCTCTAGTAATAAATTTAGTGATCTATCAAAATCCCTCATTCTTTCATTGACTGTTGAAAATTTTAGATCCGTGCTAGTCAGCAACTCTGAAACTACCTGTTCAGTGTGTAAAATACGTGTTTCGTGTTTTGAATTATCTTCTTCCAGTTTATCACATCTTGTAATCAGTTGATTCGATGTGCACTGAACTTCAGACATTTCTTGTTGTATGTTTGTTCGAAAGTCTTCAAATTTATTGTTAGTTTCTGTACAAAAACTATCAAACTGGGTTTCTAACTGACCACTTAGTGCTTTAAAATTTTTGTGAATCTGTGTGTTTTGTTCGCGAATTTGAGCTTGTTGAACGCCAATTTTAGAGTGAATCTGTTCTATTTGTTCTGTTAATACCTTTTTTAATATTACAAGTACTGATTCTTGCAGGAACTGATCACTATCAACGTTCTGTTGGTGTTTATTGTCCTTAATGTCACATTCCGGAACATCCGCGTCTATATTGTCTGACTGACTCGGTGGCGTCACTGTGCTATCGTTTCGCAATTCCAAATATTCCACTCTGTTATTTGCCATGATTGCACAATTACCATTGGATCCATGTACTGAGATAGCTTCAGTTTGATTTTCAACGATTTTGGAATTTCAAGCCCATAATTAAATTTTAGCATAAAGTGCGAAGCTGTGCAATCAACACTCAGACTTAATCCTTTTTTGTATATATACCCGATAACAGTCATGATACCTACAACCAAAATGCGATACGGTCTCACGGGTATATCATCTGGAATGCCGGAAATAAATAAAAGTGCGAGAAACAAACAAACAAAACGCTCCATTTTTCTTTTCAAATAACTTCGTGTCATTAGTGTTTCATCTATTCATGGTTTCGAATTTCCTCTTCTTAAAATTATTAGCGTGTTGGAACAATCCCTACTCACATTTTATTAAGTACATGTTCATTCTAGCTTCGGCTATTAAGTTCGATGACTATCTGTCATCCTCTAAACTCCAACTGACGACTTTTTTCGTCATTACAATAACATTGGCCTATACCTTCTTCGGTTTCACGGTCCGCAATATTTTTGTTTCATTTATATAAACTCTTCATAGACGATCATTTCTTGATCTACATATAACGAACTTTATCTACTCTGCGCTATCATGAACACGTCATTTCTTTCTGCTCTTAATATTTTAACACATCAACACACTGCTAATATTTATTCTTCTCAAAGGTCAAACTCCAACCAATGTTAATCCACAACTCAATGACACGGAATATTAATGATTTTACAATCGTCGTGACTATTTTGGCAAACCCGTCTCGAATTGAAACCGTAATCAAACACGATCTTTCACTTCCAACAATTTCTCCGAGGATTATTATTATTATTTTTATAATAGCTTTTGCTGCGTATGGAAGGTTTATATTAATCAACGTTTCATTTTTCACTCTAGGGTTGTATTATTATTGTTGCCGCTCGTCATATGTTTGAAATGTTTTCTACAAACAAACTAAAATGTCATTCTTAGACTAAAATATCTTTACCTTATCAATTTAAAATTACGTCATCTGTACTGCATTTACATTTCACTTACAACCTAACCAAAATCTTGCACGGTCATTTTCATAAATCTGGAATTTCAAAACTGGCTCCGTCATCTTATTAATATTTTAACCGGCCATGTAATCTTTGAATCCATTTTTCGCAATCAAAATTTGTGCTCTCACGCGCATCGATACTAAAAATCATTCGATGCATCAAACATATCTGTTCATCGACAATCAACGATCTGTTACGGTTTTGTTGGTCACTTGTTGTCCCTATGTCTACACAAACATTCTGGCGAAACATATGTTCTGGCACTGCAGTCAAGCCGGGAATTCCTTTAGCTCACTGTGAAAGACCTTTTGGATCGTTTAGCCCATACCCCCTGCGGTGTTCTACCTGGAGTGTATCCCAACATTACCATTCCGTCCGATATGCAAAGTATTCAAATCTTCTGGCACCACATCAAATGTTCCTTGCACTTGCAGAAATTTTACATATTTCAAATATCCTCTTTCCCCATATCCATATAACCATGGTTTTATTTTTCTGATTCTTCTTTTTCCTGGTTTGGGAGTGATAGTGCATAGCTGTTGCCGGATGGACTTGATTTCCTCCACCATCCTGATTTTAGTTGATTCGGTAGTTGAAAATGCAAAACTGTTATCTTCACACACGCGGTCTTCCTGTTTCCTCTCAGTTTCAACCAATTTTCTGCCTGGCTCTATTGTGCGATTACTTAAAGCGGTAACCTCTTCCTGGATGCTCCGCACATCTTCTCTGAGGGAAGAATGATTTTTCTTGCATTCCCCAATTGCCTTTTCCATATCCCGTTTCCGTTTTTCACACGTATCCGTATTCCTGTCGACCTCGGCGTGAATTTTACTCATTTGCGTTTCGATCGCTATCGCCCGTTCTTCTGTGCTATTGGCCAAGTCCCCTAATTTTTGTTTGTTTCACACAAGTTCTGTTCAATACCTTTGCTGATCTTTTCCAGCCTTTCTTGTCCTTTGATTCTTGCTTGTGATTCCATCTTGAGAATCTTTACTTCACTCATTACAGAGGATTGTAATGTCTCGACCCGGCCATTAACCATTTCCGATACTTCTTTCCGCAAATCTCCTTTAAATTGTCCATTATTTCAACCTGTTTATTCCCGAATCATCCAGCTTTGTGTCAATTTTTTCATTCTTTCATTTGCTCTTTGGATTTTTCTTGCTGGTCGCTAAGAGCAGTAAGTTTTTCATTCATTTCCGCTCTATGGGCCGCAAACGTTTCATTCATTTCCGCTGTGGATTTTTCATGCTGGTCGCTAATAGCAGTAAACTTTTCGTTCATTTGGGCAGTGACGTTTTCATTCACTCCCGTTATTTGGGCAGTAAACGTTTCGTTCATTTCCGCTGTGGATTTTTCATGCTGGTCGCTAATAGCAGCAAATTTTTCGTTCATTTGGTTTATTTGCGTTCTTTGGGCAGTAAATTTTTCGTTCATTTGGGCAGTGAGGTTCTCATTCATGTGTTGTAACATCCCCAAAATCTGGGAAATACCTAAATCATTTAGCGGAGGCGCTAGAATTACGTCCTGCTTGCTTTGCAATGGGTTCACTGTTTCGTCCCGGGAATCACTAATTGGAGCGCAAACTATACTATCCGCTTCACTAGGAGTTTGTTCAAAATTCACGATCGCGGAGTTATCTATCAAATTCGCGTTATTTCCTTCCATCGCTACGTCAAGATTTCCTAACTCCGTTTGATTCAAACTTTGTGCCATTTTAATAAACTTTCCACTCCGGAGCAGCATTCAATTCAACTTTTAGCAATCGCATTTGAAAGCAGTGTTAATTTAGAGAATCGTTTACGCCATAAAAGTTAGTCAAACCTCCCTTTAAATTATCTTTACGGCCCCCCGTAATTCAATCTCCACGAACACTCCGCGAATACCACAAGGAAAATAAAATAGACAACTTAAACAAGCAACTGGATCATCAGAATCAATAGAAATTTCGATCACACAACGGTATCAAAGAAAATGAACTGAGACCAGCCTCCGCATATCCCCACAAGACATTAAAAATTCAATCACTGAACTTACCTTTGCGCACATAAATCACGTATTAATAGTCCTTGAATTTGTTTTAAAAAACAATTAGAAAAAATTTCAGCATAACGCGAGATCTTAGTGATCATATGGAAAGAAATCAAACCAAAAATAGATGTCAGCCCGCTTTAATTTAAAATCAACCATCAACTTAAAAACACATACGTGCAGTAACACTTCTCGTGACATATGATTTCCAGCAAACGTAATTTTACTCCCGATACCACAGGTAAATCACAATGAATATTCTGTCGACACGTCAGCACAGCATAAAAACACGAATAAGCAAGATACGAAAAAGATAAAAAGTAATAGCGTCCCAGAAGACATTCAAAAATCAAACATGCCATTTTTCAACGCTGAATCGACGAAACAATCTTACCATTAAACACCAGTCTCGAGAAATCGTCTCAACAGATCCATTACCATTCACTACCAAAATTCGACAAAACCACATCACAATCGAAAGAAAACCAAAAATCATATTTCAACAACACAACAACATATCGAATGAAAGACAATCACCACATCATATTTCCACCATTGACAAACAAAATGATTTTTCAACGTCGATTTGAACATGAATCAACACAATACATCACATAGTATGATTTTCAAACTGCATCCATCTCCGTTGCAGGACTAAATAAAATAATTCAATGGCATAGCATTAACATATCACATATAACATAAAATAAAATTTTCTGCTGGATCATCTGGCTTCCACTGAAATAAAATTTCATCATTTATTTAATATCAATGCTTCATAGAAACTCTTGCAATCATTCATATTTCGATAGCCCCACGTTTAGGGTGCCATGTTGTAACGTCTACCTTGGGGACGTTTACTTTTGGGTCGTACTGTTTTATCATTAGCAAAATTATCAATTTGGAATATCAAAAGTCATACTTAATCTTCAGCTCATCACATGAAATATTATTGTAATGAATAGGAAAACTGAAAATTGGGTGTACAATTTATTATTGTGAAATTAGTCAAACATGAAGTTTGTTTTTATTCTGAGGTTAACAATTACATATCATTGAATATCAAACAGCTAGAGCAAAATCTCAGGGTCATTGCAAAATCTCAGGGTCATTACTGGGTGAGCTTCCGTCCGGGCCGTAGCTTTTACCATTGTTCACAGCCCAGGTCAGCGACCAGGTAAGACCAGCGCCACATGCGGTCTTTCAGCTTCCTCGAACGCACCGCGTGATGGCAGCGTCCCCAGGTGCCGACTCGTACTCCGCGAAAATCACTTCGGCCGTACTAGATGAAGATCTGCACCAGAATGTCTCGTCGTCCGTCCTCTCCTCCGAGCAAGACTCTGTACTTGTCGTAATGCGATGTCGGGTCCGGCTCTTGGCGAATCACCGCAATCCGCGCCAAAGGAACAGCGTCACATTGGCCCAGAACAGACAAGAAAAAATACCAACACGGCAATAAATTGAGGCGGCTTCTCTATTGGCTGGATCGTCTTCCCCTACTCTCATAAAGCACTCATTTACTAGGAAACGTCACTAAGGTTTATTTTTGCTAGTCCGCGCCAGTTTTTCGGCGGGAACTTTCCGAAACGTGCGAAAATAGAAAGCGGGTCTCAGTTATTTATGGGGGTTATAAATCCGCTTTATGTCCACGTTGAGAAGGACGTTGTCAGCACCCCCCCAAGGTGCGTGTAAATCTGGACGCTTTAGTTCCGTCACGTTTCTGTTCGTTGACACGACGCATCGGCAACATTCACACACACCGTGGGATCACTTAGTGCCTAATGGCACTGTACCTTTTAATTCATTACAAGTTTAATGCGGAGTCCGAAACTGGGAGCGTGCAAGCATGCTTCACATGAATAGAGAAAAGTCTTGCTGAAGGTTAGCTTAACAGCGCGTAAAAATAAATGGACCGGCTGAGGTTCCAACCTAAGACATTGAATTATTAAGGGTAGCCAGTTAACTAGTGAACTACTACTTCTTAATATGATGCCATACCCGATACCGGGCGTAGCCGGTTAGCATAGAGCATGTATCCCTCCTTGGGAACTTTCTTGGGAAGATTAACTTGGGTGTTCCCGTTGTCTTTCTCAATGTCTGTTGGTATGTGCTATTGCACTGTGGTAGTGTGCGTGGTCGGTATAGAGTGTAGTATGAAATGAGAGATGGAGAAGGGAGAGGGTGCCGACCCATTCAGGCTTACTCTTCGAAAGACACATCTGGAGCCGCCAGACTTAACGTCCCCATCCACCTGACGATTTAGCAGTGCCGTATGCCCTCATTCCATAACAGGGCTGGGAAATGACGCGAGTACAACCGGCGGAACATTCGGACAAAATGTAAGAGCGCCCCTGCCGGTCAACTCCGGTACTACTGTCGGAGATGGTGTGGTACGGTGAGGTTGGAGTCTGGTTCACCCACTGTTCGGTTGAATTAATTCATATTATGTCTACCGCAACCTCACCGTAAAGAAGCAGACCTGTTTCTTACTTGGATGTAAAAGGTTTATTTATTGTAAAATGCAAATATTTTGTTTATACAAATACTTCATGTATTATTATACTACAAAAATAATTATAGCGTATTGATGTAAATTGTAATTGTTGTAAATGGAGTTATCATTACTGAATAGGAAAATTTTGTTTTAAATGAAAATTTAAATTATCTGTTGGATTAAACAAAAGATTTGTGTTTTATTTCTAAAACTGAAATGCATGTTTTTTTTTCTGAAAGTCACGGTTTAACTTTCTTTCAATAATGCGGAACAAATAATAAGGACGGATTACAATAAGCCTTAAGCAATTATACATGTTCGTTGCCGCGCACTCCGCCTCTGTCGTGGCTGGACCTACAGTTTAACGTGGAATCCAATCCACTACGGAACGATCTCGTGCAGCTCATATGATGAGCATCACTGTTAAAAAGGAAATCCTGGCCCTAGAGGAGTTTGAACCCGGGACCATAAATTTTGTTAGCAAGTGCCTTAATCACTGACATACCTCACCGCTCTCTCTATCTTCTGATGAAAATTTCCTTTGGAGGGAGATTATTTTCTTAAAGAATTGTTTTAATATTACTTTTTTTCTAAAACATTAAGCCAAACAACTAACAATAATTTTGCGTACGCCACGTTCGTTTTATGCTTTCTTACAAAACTGAGATAAGACAAGAAAGAAGCGTCAATTATTCTGCCATCCACGCATGAGTTTTCTGATATAACCGATCGAAAAGGCGTGAAAAACTCTCCGGAGAAAACTGCTTCGTTCCCACCGTTACCCCAAACGCACTGGTGAGAGATTTGGGATCTAACCCAGATCTCTGACGCACAGCCTGTTGATTGGGAATTGTGCACCGCCACTTTCTTCTAGCCCGCTGGCCAAGTACTGATGAGAATTCCCTGCACCACCAGAACTCGAAGTAGGTAACCCCATGTCAGCGCTGGACACTAACGAGGTGCTGCAACCAACTAAGCCAACTACTACAGTGTACATTTAATTGCATAAATGAATCTTATTGCTGAGATTTATTTTGCGGATCACAAAATTAAGATCAGCAGTAATAAAAGAAAAAATTGAAATTCCGATAAACTTGTAAACGTATTTTAGGTAATATTATTTTTCCAATGTTAAGAATCACAATCCTAATATTTTAATGTTTTTCTTGGTCATATAGCTAAACCTTTAGAATCTTAATTTAACGACTTTTGAAAATACTAATTTAAATAACTACTCAACTAAATAAAACTGTCCATGTTAACAGAACTGTATTTTTAAACACTTATTCTACAATGCCACACTCGAAGTGATAAGTGGACAAAACTTTTATTTCCGTTTTTCTTGGGTGGGAGCTACGTGAAAAAAAATATATATTTTTTTATTTGTCTATGGATCTGATTTGCGCACAGGAAATACATCTCGTGGTGTAATTTTCGTGATAATCGGTGCAAGGTTGGCGGAATTACGGGCCCTGCTACATGGACGAACCGACATGACGAGATCATAAAATTTCCGTTTATGTCATTTTTGTTAAGTCATCCTAAAGCGCCAATGCGGGTTCGCATCTTCATCCAGCCGTTTCCCATGGCTACCCCAAATCATTCCAGGAGAATGCCGGGATGTTTCCTTCAAAAGGCCATGCATGGCTGAATTCCAAGCCGTTCCTTGCACGCAGTGGTTTCCCGAATCAAGTGACCTCAACAAGGCGTAAAACCAGATAAAAACCGTAGAGAACAATAGTCGAACATATTCGTGCAATGTGTAATACTTCACGACTGTGTTACTGAACACATATCAGTTATAAATCAAATTTACCTTCGATGGAGTTACAACCAGACATCATCCAACACCTGCGATGGGTGAAATGGGATTTCGATCTTGTAAATCAAATTTTAAAATGATGTTTTTGAATGAATAGACGTAGAACGAACTTTGAATTCATTAGCCTACTCTAAAATTGTCCTGATATTAAATAGTATCTGCATTAAGATCCGTGTGATACTTCGTATTCTGGTCATTTATCAAAATTCACGCGGAGGCAAATTGCTGGAGGCTATTATTCCTATAGTGGAAACAGAAACAATGTCTTTCTCTTTTTAAATTGAAATAAAGAAGATTTTCGAGACTTAGCCGCCTTTTGTACGTACCTATTGTAGTTTATATGATGCAAATATGTATGTCCTTCTCAAAACAGTTTGTTACAAGTTACACATCAGGTATGTTTGTCAATCATGCTGGAATATCATTTTTATATTTTACTTCATAAAATGTTCATCCTCAAATAGATATTGGATCTTTAGTTAAAATTTACTGATTTTTTCGTGTAAAACTTCTTGAAAATTATAATTATCAAACATGCAATATATAACTGATGTTAATAAGAAATGTTGAATACAGTGTCTTAAGGACGTTTGATTAAGTGAAATTATGGTGGATGGTTCGAGATGGCTTGTGATACGCTACGCAGTTCGCACTGTACAAACACACGCCCTCTCTCCCTGCTGGCATTCTGGTCCGTCAACACATTGCGTGTGTGCTTTGGTATTTTCGTAGACGAAGTAAGTGATACAGTAAACCAAGTGAGTAAATTATTACAACCATTGCCCATTGCCATTATTATAACCATTGCCATTTGCCTTGTCCATCATACTCCCCGAAAAAGCAATCTGTTTTACATGTACTGACTGACATAAACAAATATTTTAACAAGGATATTCCTACGCGCAAGTAAATTACCCGGTGTGAGCGTTGGAAGAATCCTTCATGCTGGTTCTCCAAGAATCACGAGGTAAACGTTACACGGGCAGGTAGAAAAGAATTGAACTGGAAGTAGACACGCCTCTGATTTGTAAGAAATAGGTAAAAGCTGGATAAGAATTAACAAACCGACCCTCCTCTACTTGTTGTACCTTCCCTTTAGTGAAAGGTGGCAACTAATGTGACACATGTATGTCTAATTTGTGCTAATCTAATGAGCTGCTTTAAATTCAGACTTATACTATATATTTAAATTAATTTTACAGGATCCTTCTTTTTCCTTTAACTCTTTTTCCTTGGATTTAGATTTTTACTATCAGTCGATGCTGTTTGCGCTTTTAAAGCCTAAGAGAGTGTCTGACATGTTTTTTTACTACTTTCGCGCCGAGCAGTAGCATTTTTTCTAACAACTTCCCTGCCCAGATTTTCGTGCTATCCAATGAATTTGCAGCGTACGTTGCTGTATATACATCTAAAACGCTTTAAGCTTATTTTTCATTAGCGTTTTGAGTACCCACAATTCTACTCAATAGAACAGAATAGATAGCAAATACCATTTAAAAATTTTTACAGGTAGTTTTAAATGAAGTTCAAGGTGGCTAACTGTTTTTAGAAGTTTATATTCCAACATTTTTGGATAAAAAGGAATATTTTATGAGTGAATTCTAAATCGGCGGGAGTAGGTGTGTTGGAGCACATCGAGTCTGCATTGAAGATAAACAATATCTCAGTATAAATATTTATAAGGATATTAAACAAAAAACGAATGTTAAAACGCTATTATCATTACTGTCGTATGCCAAATATAACGTAAGAAAACACACCATATTAACCAGATTACTATGTTACTACAGCTAAACAGTGTTATAAAGCCCTTGCCTAGTCATACACGACGTCGAAGCTCTTGGTGGCGTGCCAGAGGCGGAGGACCTCCCCTGTTACCACAGTGATAGCCAACACAAGTAGAGTGCGTGAGTTTAAAAAATTATTATGTGACTATTCAGAAATACCACGTCCAAACAGATTTACGAGCTTTATACGTATAATAATGTTTACTAAATGTTTGCTATAACTTTGTTGTGCTTTACAATAAGAAGTTAGGTTGTTTGCAGAAGATATAATGGTGTACAGTAGAATAAAAAGGCTAGAAGACTACGAACAACTTCAGGTTGACCTGGACGAGATGTCTAGCTGCGTAGGTGAACATGGAATGAAGAAAAAATCCAAACAAGAGTCAGCTTATTTGGTACATAGATTAGTAACTCATATGATAAAGAAGCTCGTTTGGGATTCACTGGAAGACAGCAGGAAGATTAGGAATATTGAAACTGTATAAGGCGAATTATGCAGAAGATGCTTGGAAAGATATCTGTGGAAGAATTAAGAAAAGTGCATTATTAAGAATATTGAATAAGGGAAATGATGGCGATGACCACCAACACCAACTGGCACTAGCTTTCAGGTATAAAAGTGATAAAATTTCCTTTTGTAGATAAAGGAGAAAGGGATTGGAAGAAATTACAGAGGGAAGTGATGAATAATTTATCAAAAAAGCTGAAAGAATTAAATTCATAGAGGACAAGAGCAGTTGGAGCGGGAGGAGTGGGGGGAGAAGTTTACACTCCATTAATTGAAGCAAGTAAAAGAAAAAATAATGTTAAGAAGTGGGTAAAAGGTGATTAGAGAAGTTGCCACCGGAGACTGCGCTCCAACCTAATTAAATTAAACTGAATTAATAATGCTCGATGCTGTATTCTTTAAAAATGCGGGATTTGTTACGGTTATTTAGCTTCAACAACAGTACATCTGCATTTATTATTTTGCTTCCTCGCAAGATGATAATTGAAATGACCTGTTGGTGGCTGACAGAATAGGATAGTTTGCTCAGGACAACCATATATAAAATCTGAGCAGAGAAGTATAGAATCTACTCAAAGTTTATGTTTTTGTTTCACGTACAAATTCATCGATTTCGACCAAATATTGCGCAGTCGATCTCTCCCTTGCCCACTTGACAGCTTGTTTCTCGATACCTTCCACCTGATTCCATATCCTCCAAGTGGGGTGTGCAAATAAATGCCGATGCTCGACCATTACACCAGACTGAGGAAAAATTTGCCTAATGACTAGTTTTCAGTAAGAAAACAGTTACATTTCTATACATTTAAAACAGGAGATTAAACGTTCTAACTTAAGAGATTTTTGTCAGTATTAACTGGATTCTTAGCTGAGTTTACCTACTTAAATCGCTTCAATAAAATAAGCTGTTGCACTTATACTGTGAATATTTTTTTAATGATATTATTTACGATGTGGAATCGACTATAACTGTCAACTGTAGGGTAAGTTAGGAATAAAATATCCTATCCTTGATTAAATCCAGTTGTCTGTGTACCGGGATACCAGATCTACTGGTAGAGGAGCGAAACTAAGTGTATTTGAAATAGACGACAGTGTAATTTTTATCGTACTACCAACGATTAACTGATGCTGGAAACAACAAGAAAAATTAGGTTATAACACATTGTTTCATCCTTAGTTTCGATAGGCTGTTATTTAATTCATACACAGATTTGTCTCCACATTTTAACTATTATATTTTCCTCGTATTTTTTTCGTGTGGCTTTACGATTCTCGCATCATTCAACTAAATGTTACCACATTGCTACACAAGAGGATCTATCGCGGTTAGAGACTCAGAATCCGATAGACTCTATAGATGATGTCAGACATATTTTAAATTTATACTTCGTCTCCAAGTGAAGAGCGTGATGATATATATCTGAGAGGCTTACCTTTGAAACTGAGAAAAACATTGCTAAAAGCTATTACGTAATTAAGAGGAGAGGGCATGAGCCAAGGCTCACGCGTCAAAGGTAATGATACTGAAAACCAATACCCCTCTACCATACAAATCCTCTATCAGCATGTCCTATTACTATTGTTTTGACTACAGGGGACATACCTGCGCGTATCTCAACCCGACTACCAAGATACATCTGGGTGAAAATAGTTTTACTGCATTCTACATTTACGCAAATAGATCCAAAATCACTTCAGATGTTGATGTGCGATGCACAATTACTGTCTCCATGCTGTTCGTCAATAAATGTTCAGATATCACCCTGTTTTATTATATTTGCGGTATTAGAGATTTCTTTTTGAAAGGCAGCAAAGTATTGTTCAGCGGAGATTGGTTATAACTCGCCCAAAACATTTGACATTATATCATTGATATTGTGCAGGGAGTGATTGAGGGAAGAACGTCTGCACATTCAAGATATTTCTGAAAAAAAGAAGTTTTGGACCAGGCCTGCAGAAAATGAACCAACTGTTTTAAAGTTTTGTCTGCTTGTTGTCTGGATGAACGGGATTCACACAAAAAACACTGTTCGGATTTTGAATAATGCAGAGCCCATGGTGCTGGAGCTAAAGTAGGGAATGTTTTATTTTGTGGTAGAAAAATTAAGAAATTTAAGATGAAAGTGTTCGCAGATTAGAACTTATTTTTATTTTAACGCGTTTCAGACGGAAACTACTGGTCTCATGATAATCCTCGCAGTCGAAACACTTATCATGATCTCAGCGTACCAGCGGCATTGAATTATTCCGAGGAATTAAGTTACATTTTTTCTTGTTGGCGATGTGTTAAGTTTGACATGACATGATCCCTGTTTTAACAGTCTACATAAATGAAGTTGCTGGCAACGTTTAGCATTTTATATAGACGAAGGCACACCCGGGATGCTTCCTTCAAAAGGCCATGGCCGAATTCCTTCCCATTCCTTACCCCCTGTCCTTTCCCGTCTCTAAAGACCTCACTGTTAGAGAGTAAAAGAAAAAAAAAAAAAAAAAAAAAAAAAAACGAAGGCGAACGCCGTATTTTTGTATTTGTGGAACCTACATGTAAAGACTAATCGGATAAGGAACCTGAAAAGACGGGAAATTTGTTTGACATTCGCCATCCGTAAATTTGATGTGTTTATTCGGCTAATGTGGAAATGTGAAACATCAAGGGTAGGGTAATAATAGAAAGAGAAAATGTATAGGCCCGCCTTGTCAATGAGGCACGGAAGTTACCGTTAAAATTTTCACCGACTGTACCTCAAAAGTTTGTAACAGTATTAAATTGTCTGGTTTTCTCTCGACCAAAGTTTGAGAAGCTATATTTCGGATTCGTCTAAAGAGTTTGAGGACTGCTTTTGCTGCGAGCGAGTTATAACTGTTTCTCTCGAACAGCTTGTCCTCTATAATTGCTTGAAGAGATGTGTTACAGTTAACAACATGAAAATAAACATTTGCAGTTACTCGTATTTTGATAATTCTTACAGTCATTTTAATGTTTTATAAACCTCTTGTTTGTTGAAATTCGGCTGTTTTTAATTAATATTTCACAGTTACTATATAACTTAATGACCGTAGACATAAATCTATAGTTTTTTTGTATTTTATGGCTTTTTAATGGTTTTAGGTCTGGTCGACATCGACGTCATTAGAGGCAGGAGAGGTTAGGGGGAAGGGCAACAAGGAACCATCTCGGAATTAGTCTGGAGTGATTTCAATAAATCATGGAAAGCTGAAATCTGGTCGACCGATGGGGGATTCAAACCGTCGTCCTCTCGGATGCGAAGCCAGAAAGTTATCGCTGACTCAGTAAGTTCGGTTTTATGCTCTTACTTCACTTATGTCATGCCTCTAAGTGTGCCACTGCTTGTGTAGGTACATATTATTCTTGAAGGAAACTGTACATTTACTAAGCTTTTTTAATTTTTGTTTCTCTGGGTCGTGTGTTTATTTAATTAAATACTGCTACGTTGTTGAACTTAATGAAGACGTTGTAATTAAAATTATTTTTTAGCGCGTTAATCGTGAAGTGTAAGAGGAGACGTATGCTGTCTGGGGGAACGGCTACTAGTGTTTACGTGGTTACATCTTTAAGCGACGAAATAAATAAATTTGAACCCTTAGTTGAGTATGTTTATTGTTATTTACTTAATACCTGTGTAGGGAGACAGGTCAGTGGTACAAATGGTGAGATCTGTATAGAACTCAATAAAATTATTTTGTGTTCAAAGGGCGCATCGAGGACCATGCCCGTTGTTGGAAAGTTGTTAATTATGCTAACAGTAAATAGTTACGGCTTCGTTCGCAATGTGGCGTCTGAAATGGAGTGTTTTCTTTCCAAAATGACATAAGACACACGCGCAATATGCCGACAGATATTAGAGTGGAGTTTTATAACCCGTGGGGAGATGTTGATAAGAAATATGGACATAAAAATAGACAATAGAAATATTTCAAAAATTCTACAGGCAGTACAGAAGAAAATTGAGGTGAACGGATAGGTCTCTGGATGAGAAGGTGCTGATAAGAGTAGGACAGAACTGGGGCATGTGATAGAAAAGATGAAGAAAACCTTTTTAATTAGTGGGGAGGCTTAGAAACTGTTTAAAAAAGATGCCACGTACCAGGATAAGCAGGAGAAAGCAATAGGAAAGAAACAAGGAAACTTCAAACAAAAATGGAAAATGATATAAACAACTAGAATACTTTCAGTACTTCTTTTTTGCTTATGGCTTTGCGCCTCGTCGATGTCGAGATCATTAGAAGTGGGGAAGGACTGCGGGCAAGGAACAGGAAGGAATTCGGCCATTGCCTTTTGAAGGAAGCATCCCGAGATTTGCCTGGAGAACCATTGAACACCGAAATCTGCGATAACGCTCTGGCCTCGCCTTCGGGTGGACGTAGGTTTGATTCTCCCTCCGGGCATTCAGATATAGATTTTAATGGTTTCCACAAATCAATCCACGCGAATGCCAAGATGCTTCCTTCAAAAAGGGCATGACCGAATTCCTTCCCGTTCCTTGTCCCCACTCCTTTTCCGCCTGTAATGACCTCGATGTCGACGAGGCGTAAAGCCATAAGCAAAAAATGTTGATATCTGCATTGCCGGATGGGGATTCGAACCCGCAACCTCCCAAATGCAAGGCCACAGCGTTACCGCCCACAAATCAAGCCCGACCTTTCAATCTGGAGATATCTATTACGTGTCATACACAAGGTGACCGTATTCCAAACAATGCATCATATAACTGCTTGTAAACAAAGGATTAAAAATAGAATTTATTTATTTATTATTTTATTTACATGCACTGTAGTCTAAAAACAAAAACAACAGAAGGAGAAGCAACATTCATGCTGGAAGTAAAGTTTCGAAAACAATATTCAATACATAGGTTGTAACTTCCAAGGGTCCTTCACATTTTGGCTGCTCGAATTGATATCCCTTTTCTCTGTTTCCCCTTGTTTTTATATATTTTTGCCTTACGCCACGACATCTAGGTCAATAGAAGTAGGAAACGGTTAGGGGCATGGAACGAGAAGGAATTAGGCAATGGAATTTTGAAGGCAGCATCGCGGCATTTGCCTGGAGTGATTTCGGGAAACCATGGAAAACCGAAATCTGAAATGCCGAACGGGAGATTCGGACTGTGTCTGCCCCTTCGATTCTCTTACTTACAACAAACTGAAAGTTCCTGAAGACCGTTCATATCTGAGGAAGAATACTTAACTCTTTAGGGACTTGAATCCAGCATAAGGAATTCATAATGAATCATTTTATAGATTAAGGTGTGGCCTATGTAATTGCTATAGTGTTAAATATTCTCCAACTCAAATCCTTTCGGCTTCATTCAGTCAGTGTGATTGCAATATGTCAGAATTTCCTACTAGGCCTATATGATATTAATATCGCATAACCGCGTGCTAATTTAACAATGGGACTGATTTACTCCGAAAGCCAGATGTAACAATATTGAATTAGTGGCGGTTCAATGCTGTTTGCTTTGTCTGCAATTACGCTGCAGCAGCCGACGTTTGATGCAGCCTGAGACTGACGTAGAGTTCGTGCAAAACATGTCTTTCACACTTTCGGTTTATTCCTTTTGTATTTCATTTCTTATTCACGAATAATACTTAAATGTACATCAAATTCGCGGATTCCAATTAATAGAATACTACTATGATGTGTCATTTATATCATTAACTCTCATCATATCATCGTATGCGCCAAAGACCTTCTATGAAATATGATAATAACCATAACTTGAATCCTTGTTTCTTTATTGCTTTAAGTGAATCAATAACACATTTAATAAGAAGACCGGTAGGTTCTCTACCGTAGCAGAGGATGCAGATTATTGAAAGTCATAATTAAAAAATATACAATATGTCATTGAACTTATATTTGACTGTTTACAGAACTGTTTTCAAATTTTCTAGATAATTCTAGTTTCGTAGTACAGCGGCAACCCGCCATTGTGAACTACGCTGGATCGCGGAGGTACAACGGGACTAGGGTAGAGCCCTGCTCCCTCCTCGTTGCGTTCTTCAGGCGGAATTATTATAGTTAGAATTTTTAAGTTACAAAAGTAGCTCATAACTGAATCTTATTATAGTCCTCTCTGGCCTGGCGTTGTCCCCGTCCGGCTATCCAGGTTACGTATTTCCATAATTGCCCGAAACACTCCAGTCGATTGCCCGAATTGTTCCTTCACGACCGAATTCCTCCCCGTTGTTAGTCTCCATCTTTTCTCGGCTCTCAAGGCCTTAACGTTTACGAACCGTAAACTTGTATAACAATAATAAAAAAAGATGCATTATGCCGGTACATGCTCTCTGCCATCGGCCATGATCCGATTTTGTCACTGCGTTTGCGCCGTTAATGTTCGGTGATTTTTTATCATCCCGTCTGCTACCTCAACTGCATCCGACTTCTTTCTGTTCCTCAAACTAACACCTCTAATAAATGCTGACAGTTTGATTCAGCTGACGCCAGTAGGATAAAGTAGTTGGACGAATTTCAGAGGAAATGGACAACGGAGTAGAGCTCTAGCATGGGCTACTCCTAAAGTGGAACGATGTAATAGCTTCTAGCTAAAAGGGAAAATTTCCTGTTCAAAAGTTTTAGAATTATTAGGATAAACGTGGTATTGTAGCAAGAAATTAAGAATATTAGTAGATATATTGGTTCCATAGTTGACATCGATGTATCGAAAGAATAGTGGTAAATTTGAAATTTGACGAAAACCTGAGTTTTCATCACAAGAAAGATTAAAATTTAACTATATATGAGCTAAAAAAAAATCATTTTTGGTAATTGTTGTTAGCCAAACAATGACCCTATCTATTCCTCAGTATTAGTCAAAGGTTGCTGTTGAATTTAGTGTTAGTTTTTATAATTGAAAAAAACTGATGGAACAAAAAGACTTGAAGTAGAAAAGAGTAGCTCTTGCAGCTGAATAAACTAAAGTGTCAGTACAGAAAATATTCAACACCTTCTATCTGCGGCGAGTATTGAATACATTTGAGTTTGGGTTACTGTTTCCGTATAAGTAACAGCAAACTTGCCAGTTAAAAACCAAAAAGAATCCTTAATGATTAACTGTGTTATTGCGGTAAATCAGGTATGCATCAGAACAAGTCTATAAAAATGATACATAGAAAGAAAGTAAGACTGTTTAGAAACAAATACAATGAATCTCCTTCAAAAGCGTCTAGATGTAATTTCCAGTCTAGCTAGCTCTTCAAGTTCTCATTAGTAACTGCGGGACTTGCTCAAACCCCAATCGTAGGCAAAACCAAATCTAGATTGCGATTTATTCTCAGCAACTGTAGTAGGCAGACAAATGAAAACACCGAGCGTGGTGGGTGAGTGGTTAACACTCTGGCCTCGCATTCGGGAGGGCACCGGTTCGAATCCCCGTCTGGGCATCGGGATTTGGGTTTTCCATTGTTTCTCCAAATCACTCCAGGCGAATGTGGGGATGCTTCCCTCAAAGAAGGTCATGGCCGAATTCCTTCCCGCTCCTTGCTCCCGCCTCTAATAACGTAGAAAAGTCGTAATAATAATAATAATAATAATAATGAAAAATATAGTTATACAATCTGTACATAAAACCCAATGTTCTTATATGTGTCCGCTATAGACTAAAATTCTATTGGCCAGAATTACTAGCGTATTTTTTTTACGTGTAGCGAAATAAATATCGGTACGGTCTACGAAATCCTATGGATTAGACTAAAAGTAGCTAGGACAAAACTTGTATTAGGGTCTTTCTATCGTCCACCAGATGCAGATGTATCTATTGCTGAGGCCTTAAGAACTAATGTAAGTAATATAGCTCGTCAATTTCCAGATCATGCAATAATACTAGGAGGTGACTTCAACTTTCCGTATATCGACTGGAATAATTACGTCCACGTTTACTGGTGGCCGGGATAAAACACCCCTGTGAAATTATTCTTGACCTTTTCTCAGATCTTAATCTTGAGCAGCTCGTCACTGAACCAACGCGGTGCCACAACGATAACGAAAACATTTTAGAATATTCTCGTTACGAAATAGGCCTGAGTTATTCACGGACGTTTCTACCACCATGGGAATAAGTGATCATAAAGCTGTAATTGCTACAGTAAAATTAATAGCCGCGCGCAAAAAGAAAAAAGAAAGGGTTGTTTACAGGTTTGAAAAGGCCCCAAAGGAGAGTTTAAGAACGTTTTTGAGGGATAAATACATTACCTTTGTACAAGGAAGAGGCCTCGGTTGAAGAGATGTGGCTTCGATTCATAATATAGTCAGGGAAGGTATGGACTTACATAAACCGAAAAGGACAAATCAGGGACGGGAACGATCCACCGTGGTATACGCGTGAAGTCAAAAGGTTACTTAAAAAAACAAAGAAGATTCTTGCACGCTCAAGAAGGACGTGATGTATAGGAGTGATTTAGAAAACTGAGCTGAGACAAGAGGACAGGTCAAGAATGCGATGCGCCGAAGCCTTCAATGACTTTCGATGCAACTCACTTTCCAAGAGCCTCATTGAAAATCCAAAGAAATTTTGGTCGTATGTAAAAAAAATAGGTGGTTGTGACAACAATATGCCAGTTCTACTAAAAGACGGTCGGGAAGTCGATGACAGCCGCGACAAGGCTAACCGTATTTAACGCCGAATTTAAAAATTCCATTCACTGACGAAAACATGGAAAAATTCCCGCTTTTTCCACGGCGTGTAGAATTTGAGAATGGATCCAGTTACAAATTGATAGTTAGGTATCATAAAGCAATTAAAGCTCCTGAAGTGGGGGAAAGGCGCCGGGTCCACTGATGGTGTATCCAGTAAGAGTATTTTCGGAATACGCGGAAGAAATAGAACCATTTCTATCCAGATATATTTCGTAAATCTTTAGAGGAATGAAAAGTACCTTCTGACTGGAAAATTAGCGCGGGTGATTCCCGTTTTGCAAGAAAGAGATCGGAGAGATCCTAGAAATTATCGCCCGATATCGCTAACATCTGTCTGCAGTAGAATTCTGGAGCATGTCTATATGCTATAACTGTTATGAAGTTTCTAGGATGAAAAACGAGTTACTTACAGCATACCAACACGGATTTCGTAAGAACCGTTCGTGTGAAACGCAACTGGCTCTATTTTCGCATGACGTAATGAAGGTTATCGATGCAGGATCACAAGTTGATGCTATTTTCTTGGATTCTCAGAGATCTTTTGATTCTGTACCACACAACCGACTTTTAGCGAAGATTCGAGCGTACGGTATATCTGATCAGATTTGCGAATTGATACGCGATTTTCTAACTGGTCAGTCACAGTATGTCATTGTAGAAGGGGAAGCCTCTTCTAAGCTAGATGTTCCTCAAAGGAAGTGTAATAGGACCACTTCTTTTCTTAATTTTTATAAATGATCTCGGTGACAACGTTAATTGCAGGATGCGATTTTTTTGCTGATGATGCACTTATTTATAGAGAAGTGAGGTGCTCCGATGATTGCTTAGAAATTCAGCGCAATCTGGATGTTATTTCGGAATGATGCCGTAAATGGCAGCTTACACTTAACTGCAAAAAGTGCAAGGCAATGCACATAAGTAATGAAAAGACCCCGTTTGCTCACGAGTACAAAGTTAACAATTCAGTTCTTGACTCTGTGGATTCCCTGAAGTATGTAGGCGTAACAGTACAAAGCAACATGAAATGGGACTTGCACATAACTTCACGTCGTAGGCAAAGCTAATTCCTAAACTACGTTTATAGGTCGTATTTTGAGGAAGCTGCTAATGCTCATACAAAGGAAATAGCGTACAAAACACTAGTGCGTCCGCCATTGGAATACTTTATGTGGCAATTTGGGATCCGTATCGCAAGGGATTGATTGACACGTTAGAGAAAGTACAGAGAGGGAGGCCGCTCGATTCGTGACCGCAAGTTACAGTCTTATGTAAGTGTCACAGAGCTGATACGTGGGTTAGGCTGGGATTGTTTGGCGGACAGACGATCGTTTTCGTTTAAATTTGTTGGAGAATATGCGAAAATCTCTAATTTACGAGTGCAACGAAATACTTCTTCCGCCAACCTATTTAGGTCGCAATGACAGAAGGGATAAGATTCGAGAGATAAGATGCCGTACTGATACATTTATGTATTCTTTCTTTCCTCGTTCTATTCGGGATTGGAATACTCTAAAATAGGATTGGTGCTTAGCACCCTCTGCCACCCACAGTAATTGTGAATTGCAGAGTATAGATGTAGATGTAGATGTAGATGTCGGGAGGAGGTTTAAAGCTATTGAAGTCCTCGACCCGACCAGTAGAAAGAAACCATCACTCACTCGCCAGAAGAACTTGTTGAATGCTCACACTAGGTGGTATTGCTGTTCTATATACATACATGTTCGTATAGGTGCCCAGTGGTGGATCCAGGGGGGGGGGCTAGGGGACTGAAGCCCCTCCAGAAGCACCAAGGTCATCGCCGACGACACCGATTTTGGGGACTTTTTTTTGCTCTTCTGTTTTTATAAGGGCGGCATTCTGGAAAAATGTGAGATTTCTCTCCTTTTCCCAGGCAAGCCCCCCCCCCAAACCAAACAAACCAAATCCTAGCCCCCCCCAAACCAAAATCCTGGATCCGCCACTGTATGTGCCCGCTATAGACCAAAAACCTACTGGACAGATTTATAGATTTTTTGCAAAAGTGTTCGTATTATCAGTAGAAGGCTATTGAAATCCTGAAACAGACATGTAGAATGAAAGAAAAGCTAAATAGATAAAATCAAATTTCATCTATATTTATGAAGGTTATGCGTGTCCGCTAAGCGTGTTAAATTACAAAACAATCCTTTTGCAGTATATTTTGCAGTAATATATTGAATACTGGAAATGGCAAATTTATTTCTTGGACAATTATACGTTGCATGCTCTTGTGAAGGAAAATCAAGGTGTTTCTTTATATGTATGTATGTAATTTAAATTGAATAAATCGAAATTATAATTTAATAATCCAAAACAAAAAAATACATATGTAAATATCTA